>SJYA01002524.1:1321494-1403176 GCA_006410615.1 Neotragus moschatus
TTTGCTTAAGTCATTTGCTCATTCAGCAGTCATACGTTTTACTGTGTCAGGTACTGTGCTAATTTTGAGAAACCAAGCACTTATAGTTAAGACATATTTTTATTCTGTGCCAAAATTGTTGAATTCGGTGTCCTGGTTCTTAAAGTTTTCATAATTCATTAATATTTGGTACTTAACTTTCAAAGCATTTTACATTTAGTATTTGAGGTGTGTGGGTAAATAAAAATTTAAACAGACTCCATTAATTGATTCTGGGGGACTTGGATTTAAAAATAAAATTAGATTGTAAATATTTGGGTGACTTTGGCATAAGATAAGCAAAAGATTAATTACAAATACTTGTATGGTTAAGTAAGAGGTACTTCTTACAGCTAAAATTTAAGTTTTTTATATATATATATATATATATTTTTTTTCTTTTTTAGGTAGCAGTCATCTGATTAGTACATCTTCTTGGCGAGATGGACAAAAATTAGTAAAGAAAATTCTTGGTCCTGCACCTAGAATAGAGCAGAAAGAGCGAAGAGCAGCATCAAGTGACAGAAGTGGAAGAGAAAGAACTACTAAATCTGGTGAGCAGTTAAATTCGTTAAACTACTTAATCATTTAAATTGTTGAGCAGAGCAATTAAAAGTTGCTGTGTAAGTACTTTGAGAGATGAAAAATATTCTTTTAAGAATACTCTTTAAAATTTTGCTTTTTAATTGTCAATGTAGCTTAAAAAAGAAGAAATGTTCTGTTGGGCTTGGCTGTGGATAATTTCCATATACAGATGTTATGTTGATCCTTATTAAGAATTCTGTTTGTGTTATAGTAATTATATTTATCCGTCACTATGAATAAATAGCAAGGCATCATATAATCAAATCCTATTAGACTATTAGGGACTTTTAGAGGATTAAGTCCAATCTGTCTTATCTCCATAGATACAAGCAGAAGTAGACGTTCACAAGGTTGGATTTTTTTGTTTGTTTGTTTGACAGATAAGGAAACAGGCTCTGAGAGAGAAGTGAGTTTTCTCAAGAGTATACAGTCAGTGGGTGACAAAATTTGATCTAGATCCAGAGCTCTTTAGTTTGACTCTCAAGTCCATTCTCCTTTTAAAATGTTATGAGTGCCATTTGAAATAACTAGTTACTTTTTCATGAACACTAATTTTAGAAAATGAAATATAGATACCTGCAAGCCAATTTTCCTTTTCCGTTGAAAAACATTGCCTCAATTTGAGCTTCTGAAATGGATTCAGTAAGAAATGCTGTTTGATATAGAGAAGTTAATACATATTTTGTATTTGTTCTTCTTATCTGACTTACAAATAAACTCCTACCATTGTCAGTCTAAGACTAAGCCACATCAGCAAGCATTTAGTTGATAAATGATTGTTTTTCTGTATATTGAATATTTTCCTGTTATTCATTGGAGAGTTGTGGCAGCCTAACATCAGTTTTTTTAACAACCGATTGAGGGTTTGGGGAGAGAGGTAAATAGTAACATTAAATATGCATATGGGAAAGAACTAGTATCTCTCTGTTAATAGTTGATATTGATAATTCTCTATTAATAGTTAAATATTCATATCAATAGCAATATTGTCCTTATTTCAGAAATATTAAAAGATGCACTTTAAAAAATGCTGAGGAAGTACAGTTTCTATGGAGTATCAGAATTGTTCTGTTTTTCTTTTCTTATGTTCTTTAGAAGACTTTTTAAGATATTTGAGTTAAAGTGAAATTCCTAATTTTCTCCTAGTGTAGTAAATCTTAGAAATGAATATAGAATTTTCATACTTTGCAGGGGGCCATATTGGAAGAGCAGAGTCGGATCCTAGATTGGATGTTTTACATAGACATCGTCCACGAAACTCAGAACGTTCAAGAAGTAGAGCTCGGTCAGAAAATAATGTAAAGAAAGTAGTTCCATCTCTTCCAGATAATAAACAAGAGGAAAATGCTGCCTTAAATAAGGACTTTTTACCTGTTGAAATTCGTGGAATTCTTGATGACCTCCAGTTGGATTCAGCAGCTCAGACTACAAGACAAGAGACAGGAGAGTTACAGAATCAGAAGTCATCAGCATCCATACAAGCTCCTAGAAGTCATAGCCCAATAAAAAGAAAACCTGACAAAATAACAGCTAATGAAGATCCCCCTGTTATTTCTAAAAAGCGTCACTATGATACAGATGAGGTACGACAGTACATTGTTAGACAGCAGGAAGAAAGGAAGAGGAAACAGAATGAGGAGAAGAAGGCCCAAAAGGAGGCCACTGAACAAAAAAACAAACGATTACAGGAGCTCTACCGGAAACAGAAAGAAGCCTTCACTAAAGTGAAAAATGTGCCTCCTTCTGAGCCATCAGCAACTAGGCGACTGCAAGAAACTTACTCCAAGTTGCTTCTAGAAAAGTCATTGCTTGAAGAGCCAACTCAGCGTATTACGCAGGAAACACAGGTAATGGTACTGACAAAATTAGAAGGGGGGGTGATTCAGGGTTAGGAAAAACTTTCTTGCTGTGATATTTAAAAATTACTCACCATTCCTAATATTCAGACATATGTTCAGACAGTATTTATAATAATGGTGGCCTTTCATGAAGTTTATTCTATATGCAGAGCAACTTGATAAATACAATTGAAAATAAGTGCTAAGTTAGTTTCCTAGAGTGATTGTTGATCTGTCTCATTTCTGGTTAGTTATATTCTTGCCTAGTTTTTGTTGTATTACTGAGCAAAGTTAGACTGTGTTAATAATGAAAAACCTAGTTTTGTTATCTGTGCTGAAATTAGAGAATATTCTATTATAGTGTGCTAATTTTATGAGTGTTGATTTTGTTCTTTTTTTTTTTCTTAATTTTTTATTTTTTTCCGTCTCAGGTGTACATGAGTTCCCAATCTTGAGATTTTGTTCTTAAGGATAATAGGAATAACAGTTGAATCTATGCCGTGTGCCACTTACCATTTTAAAAGCTTTACAGGCTTAAGTTTCAGTAAATAAAATTCTGAGAAGGGAAGGTACTGCTAGCATTTCCACTGATTAGGTGGAAAAAAGAACTAGAGTATTATTTCCTCCAAAGTACACAGTGAATTACAGATGCCTTTGCTGGATTTCAGGTGTAATTTTTGCTGTTAGCCATAATGATTGGTTTTAAGACAAACTAATTTAAATTGGTTTTATTTGAGAGGAAAACAGCTCCTGCATTTCATGATCTTTGTAAAGTTGAAGTGACTTAATATTTATATTATGTCCTCCTTGAATGTGTCTTTATTATGGGAGTCAGATAAAAATATCCTTTTTTTACAGACCAGACCAGGGTATCAGCCATCTGGAGAATCTGACAAAGAGAACAAAGTGCAAGAACGTCCCCCAAGCGCATCTTCCAGTAGTGACATGTCTCTGTCAGAACCTCCACAGCCTCTTGCCAGGTATGAAGGGGAAAAGGACAGATACTTAAGGTTCTTTCTTTCCATGATACTTACTATAGTGGTCTATGCCCAGTGAATTTTGTTCACTGACCTTCTCTGAGAATAAGAGGTTTGTCTAGAAACTGGTTAATATCTTCTGATGGACACTTAAGCATGGCTGTACATCTGTACTTGCTGCATGCCCTATTTTGCTATTCAGTTTCTTCCCTGTTCTTTAATATTTGGTGTGAATATCAGTTCCTCTTGGGGATCACCTTCAGTTGGAAGTACTCTTACTTTCTCTGCCCTCAACACATGATAAAAGTTTGTTGGATAAGTGAATCACAATGAAATTAATATTTTTAAGTAGCTGTGTTAAATATTTTTGAAAAGGTGTTTCTGTATTTATTGTTATTCAAAATTTCTTCATATAACTCCTATATCAAGATACCTTACCTCTCAAAAGCTGTATTTGAATACACATATGAACAAATGAACAAGGACTAAGAGGGGATTTGACTTCAATTCAGATTGGTGACTGAGGGCTATTTTACCTTAAATGAAGAAAAAAGTCTTTTTTCCTCCCTTGGGCTGTATTGTTTGCAGTAAAGTAAACAAACAACCTATTTGTCCAGGTGATTTTCAGACTACATGATTATAAATTATGCTTTGAAATAATTATTTTTAGAAGAGAAAGATTTTGAAATTCTTCTTTGGGAATGCACAAATAGTTTGGGGTTAATGTACATATGACCTTCTCACCCCTTGCTGACCCCCATGACCACGCCCCTCCCAAGAGAATAATAATTTTGATAAAAATAGCTAACATGTATTGTTTGTTACATTTTGAACACTGATCTAAGTACTTTGCATTTAATCCTTGTAAATTCTTTGAGTTCTCTCAGTTGTTGTTCAGTTGCTACACTGTGTCCAACTCTTTTTGACCCTGTGGACTATAGCATGCCAGGCTTCCCTGTCTTTCACTATCCCCCTGGAGTTTGCTCAGACTCATGTGCATTGAGTCTCTTGGTTTCTTTTTGCTTAAAAGCACAGCATTTCTTTTCCTTGCCCTTCTTGTTCCATCATTCTGCATTGAAAGTGAAAGTTGCTCAGTTGTATCTGACTCTTGTGACCCCATGGACTATACAGTCCATGGAATTCTCCAGGCCAGAATACTGGAGTGGGTAGCTGTTCCCTTCTCCAGGGGATCTTCCCAACCCAGAGATCGAACCCAGATCTCCAACATGGCAAGCAGATTCTTTACCAGCTGAGCCACCAGGAAAGCATACCCTATTGAACTTTTATTATAAGTGAAGTCGCTCAGTCATGTCCAACTCTTTGCGACCCTGTGGGCTGTAGCCTGCCAGGCTTCTCCATCCATGGGATTTTCCAGGCAAGAATACTGGAGTGGATTACCATATCCTTCTCCAGAGGATCTTCCTGACCCAGGGATTGAACCCAGGTCTCCGCATTGCAGGCAGACTCTACCATCTGAGCCACCAGGGAATTACTGAACTTTATATATCTTCGTATTAGTACTTAATGGCATCATGTTAGCTGTTTATTAGTCTGTCATCCCTGTTAGATCTTCTGAAACTGAAGGATTAGGTCTTAATTGGATCAAGTTTATTTCCACTTTTGTGTACAGCTATTCTTCTGTTAAAATTAGCATTCTAAACACTTGAATATAAAGATCTCGGGTTTATACTCAGCAGTACCTTTTTATTTATAGCTTGCTTTGTATTCCTGTTACTACCATTACTAGTTTAGTTTGGGCACTAATAACTTCACACTTTGCATTTGTAATAGTCTGTAGTCTGTGGCATAGAATCCATTCACTAGTCTTCCTTTATTCCACTTTCATAGCAGTCCTTTAATATGAAAGACTGCTACAACATAACCTTCAACCAAATTGTGCATGACATGCTTTTCATTTCCTTTCCCTGGTTACTCTCTTCCAGATGGTTTTTTTTTTTTACTTAATTGGTAGGACTTCAATATGTTTATTCATATTTGATTGGTCTGTGGTTGCAGCCTGTCTAAATACCTTTGAACCATAATGTGATTATTTGTTGGGTTAACCATGCCTCCTAGCTTTCTGTCATCTACAGATTTGATAAGCACACCTTCATGTCATTATCCAAAAATAATGGACAAGGCCAAGGACAAAACCTCATTTTTTTTTCTCCCCTAAAGATATTCTTAATAGTTAACACCAGCCTTTAACCTTTGTAAATGGTATTCCTTAATATACAGGGAGGTGTCCATAGTCTGGAAACATAAGTGAATTATATAATGTCATCTAGGACATCTTTGTTCTGTTTCTAGCCTCTGTGGATGGACTGTCAGTTATTTCTGAGAATTAGTTTGTATTCATCTCATTTCTTTAGAATGTACAATGTTAAAACCTAACTGTTTGATGCTTACTAAATATATGTTGATTAGAGTAATGTTATGCCTATAATATTAAGCAATCTCTTATATGAAACATTTTTAAAGGGAAAGGTAGAGCCAATGTTGTAAAAAATTTTGTCCATAGAGTTTTAAAGGTTATAAGGCCTTTTCTTTAATTAATAGTTTTAAATAATGACTTAGTTTAAAAAAAAAATGTCATAGTGAAGAAAGCTGTTTACAAAACAGTATGTATGATAAAATCTCATTTTTGTGAGAGTAACACCACCGAACACAACATACACGTAGAAAAAGGTTTGGAAAGATACAATTGTAAATGAACTAGTGATAGCCTTTCTCTCATTGGTTAGCTATGAGTGATCTGTATCCTTTTCTTCCTTTGTTGTTGTCCTCATCTTTTTTATTTTTTGCAGTGGCTATGTATTATTCTTATAATCAACAAACACAAAACTTGAAAAAAGAAAAGGATGGCTTAGTTATGAGGTCCTGTGTTAACTAACATACTGTAACTTTCATTTCCAGAAAGGACTTGATGGATCCTTCATGGATGCAGCCTGACAGACTAAGTCCACGACTCCACCATCCTCAACCACAGCCTCTTGTTGGGACAGCTGGAAATTTACTTTCACATCTCTTGAATCTAGAGCATGTAGGAATTTTGCATAAGGATTTAGAATCCATTTTACCAACGAGGAAGAATCATAATATGGCTTCAGGGCCATTAACTTTTACACCTCAACCATATCTGACCTCGCCAACTGCTCATCCAGATGCCTTGTTAAAATCTAGTGCTAGCCAATATAAAAGTAAACTGGATCGTATCGAAGCCTTGAAAGCAACAGCTGCTTCTTTATCCAGCAGGATTGAAAGTGAAGCCAGAAAATTAGCTGGGGCTAACATTAACTATGGGTCAGTATGGAACACTGAGTATGATGTACAGCGAACACCACAAGAAGATGGACATTGGACCAAGGCTATAAGTCCACCTGTGAAAGAGGATGCAGAAGATGTTTTCTCTGCTCGAATTCAAAAGATGCTGGGAACCTGTGTATCTCATGCAACTTTTGATGATGATCTTCCTGGTGTAGGCAACCTCAGTGAATTTAAAAAGCTTCCTGAGATGATAAGACCTCATAGTGCCATATCAAACCTCAGAATGAGATCTCCTGCACCCAAACCAGAAGGGCTGCTGGCACAGTTGTGTAAGAGGCAGACTGACTCTTCTGGCTCTGATATGCAAGTTTGTTCTCAAGACAAAGCCAAAGTGTCTCTTGGTTCCAGCATAGATTCCGTCAGTGAAGGGCCTCTTCTTAGTGAGGGCAGTCTCTCTGAAGAAGAAGGACGTCGAGATGAACAGTCCCCTTTGAAGTTAACAGAAATCTTGAAAGAAAAGGAATTTTGTGCTGGAGAAAGAAATGCTTATGAACCCATCAAAGAGTTTCAGAAGGAAGCTGAAAAATTCTTACCACTCTTTGGGCCTATAGGTGGTACACAAAGCAAAGGACCATGGGAAGAACTGGCAAAGGGAAGTCCACATAGTGTCATTAATATTTTTACAAAATCATATAAGTTATATGGAAAAGGTGAGAAAAATAGTAACCCTTGTAATATTTGTATGTTATCTTGCTGCTGCTACTGCTGCTAAGTCACTTCAGTCGTGACTGACTCTGTGTGACCTCATAGACGGCAGCCCACCAGGCTCCCCCGTCCCTGGGATTCTCCAGGCAAGAACACTGGAGTGGTTTGCCATTTCCTTCTCCAATGCATGAAAGTGAAAAGTGGAAGTGCAGTTGCTCAGTCGTGTCCAACTCTTAGCAACCCCATGAACTGCAGCCTACCAGGCTCCTCTGTCTATGGGATTTTCCAGGCAAGAGTACTGGAATGGGGTGCCATTTCCTTCTCTAGTATGTTATCTTAGGATAAGTTATTTTGTAATCCTTTATAAGATAATACTTAACTGTAGATTTTCATCATTCATTATAAGGATAGTAGAGATACATTATTATCTAAATTAATCTCAGTTATCTGCAAGCTTCAACTAGAGTATTGCAATTTAATCTTTAAAAATTTATTTTTTAGCTGTTGTGATTAAAACAGGAGTTGATTGATGGTTATGGAAATTTTGGTCTGATAGAGAAATTCTTAGGTGATGTTCAAGATTGGTATATATCAAGTGTATACTTGGATTACTGTGGCCAGAGTTATATATTTAGATAGAAAATATGTGTATTTCTTAAAACGGTGATTTGTATGTGACTCATAACAAACAGATCTTTGGGAATATAATGGTCAAGAATTGAGAGGGGCAACTGTAGTAACATTTCTGATATGGAAGCAAATCTGTTATTGTTTGTCTAAACGAATGCTAAAAACAGACTTTGAACAGTAATGTGGCTGTATATTTGGGTCCTAAAATAATAACTTTTAAGGTACGCTTGTGATCCCTGAGATCTGCAGTGCAACATTTCCTTTTGTGTGGCAGACTCAATTCCTTCAAGTTCCCTTCTTTGTCCTTCCTACCATAGGTGGATTCTACCCTTCTTATGCTAATATCACCTTAGAATTCCCAGGTTGGAGAGTGAGCCAGGCTGAGCCCGAAATAAGCTATGGATACTGTGGGGATTTTTTTCTTTCCATTCTACATAGTGAACGATTTATCTGACAGATGAGTTGTTTTCATCTTATGCTTAATTGGGTTTCCCATTACATTTTCCTAGAATTCATAGTTAGCTATTTCATTTGATCTTGTGCAGACCTGTATGTGCCTGTTTATCTCTTTTGTTTAACATTTATTTCTATAAGTGGTCATTTTCAAGTTCTTTGAATATTAAAGTTCTTTTGATTAAAGCAAAGTGCTTGTAAATCAACTCCCTCAATTTTTTTTCACAAGAAGGTTGGATTTGTTTTTAAATCCTTCTGTTAGATTTTCATTAAGATATTATAGTTATACTGAAATATTTAGAGTTGACATGTTATATGGCATTTGTTTCAAAGTAATATTTGAGGAGAATTACAAATGGAGGGAATACGAAGTTTTTGTTGGTATTTGTTAAAGCTGGATAATGGATGCATTAGTTTCATTATATGACTCTATTGTCATATATGTTTGAAAATTTCACTAATAAAAAGTTAAAAATGTATTATCAGATATAAAGGTAACTTGAAAAGAAGAACTAATAAAACTAAAATATCCCTAAATCCATGTTGTTAATCCCCAGGTTGTGGAATGCTTTGCTTGTAGTTTTTTAAATTTTTATTTTAAAACACATTTCAATTACTACTTTGACAGAATTTGAAGATAGATTGGAAAGAGGAACATCAGCATCACGGCCCTTGAATGCTATCACAACCCCTTTAAGCAGCGTTTCCTATGAAGATGATTTTGTCTCCTCTGCAGGGAGTGGAACTTTGACAGAAAGAAAGTCAGCTCTTGAACCCAAGTAAGACTATGTTAACAGTATGGAATAAAATCTGTAGAGTGAGACAAATATACAAATGAACTGAGATCTGGATATTAGTCAAATTTTGCTTGTTTGAGATACATGTAGAAGCTGCATAGCATAGTAGTTATTAAGAGCATGGGCTGTGGATCCAGACCATGTGGGTTTAAATACTGACTGTATTAATATTTAGTTGTTTGTCTTTGGGCATGTTGTTTATCTCCCTGTGCCTCAGTTTTCTTCTCTGTTAAAGTGTTACGAATGTTCAGTGAAATACAAAGTACTTGGAATGAGTCTGGCACATAATAAACAAAATATAGATTGTTAAATCAATATATGAATTCCCGGTCAAGGTTAGTTTTGGGAAAATTGTCCCATGGTGTGTTAATGTGAGATGATTAAGAAATGGTTTTCTGTAATAGAACTGAAGATGACTAGCTAAACACTTGGCTCCATGATCCTGTTCAGTTCAGTTCAGTCACTCAGTCATGTCCAACTCTTTGCAACCCCATGGTCTGCAGCATGCCAGGCCTCCCTGTCCATCACCAACTCCCAGAGTTAACTCAAATTCATGTCCATTGAGTCGGTGATGCCATCCAACCACAAAATCCTCTGTCATTTCCTTCTCCTTCCCAGCATCAGGGTCTTTTCAAATGAGTCAGTTCTTCACATCACATGGCCAAAGGATTGGAGTTTCCGTTTCAACTTCAGTCCTTCCAATGAATATTCAGGACTGATTCCTTTAAAATGGACTGGTTGCATCTCCTTACAGTCCAAGGGACTCTCAAGAGTCTTCTCCAACACCACATGATCCTAAATAATCAGTAAATTTTTTTATAATTGGAATAGCATCAAAAACTTTGCAAACCTTTGAATAGTAGTGATATTATAATGTTAATATTTATTGAGCAGTTAATGTACAAGGGACTTCCCTCGTGGCTCCGTCAGTAAAGAATCTGCCTGCAATGCGGAAGACGAGGGATTGAGCCCTGGATGGGGAAGATCCCCTGGACAAGGAAATGGCAACCCACTCCAGTATTCTTGCCTGGAGAATACCATGGTCAGAGGAGCCTGGTGGGCTATAGTCCATGGGATCAAAAAGAGTTGGACACAACTGAACAACTAACACTTTTAGTGGTCAAACAAGAGATGGCAAGTGTGAATGTCGACTTTCTAGGAATCAGTGAACTAAAATGGACTGGAATGGGTGAATTTAACTCAGATGACCNCGTGAGTCTGAGTGAACTCCGGGAGTTGGTGATGGACAAGGAGGCCTGGCGTGCTGCGATTCATGGGGCGGCAAAGAGTCGGACACGACTGAGCAACTGAACTGAACTGAACTGAACTGAACCCACTCCAGGATTCTTGACTAAAGACTCCCATGGACAGAGGAGCCTGGCGGGCTATAGTCCGTGGGGTCAAAAGAGTTGGGCACGACTGAGCGACTAACTGATATACAGAATAAACCCAGATGAAATCTAAAAAGATGGCCTTTGTACAAACCATAACAGGATTTACCGTTAGTAACTTGGAGTCTTTGAAATTGTCAAGGATTCCGCAATTCTTTCAATTCTTTCTTATTCTACAGCGCATCCTTCCTTTCTCATCATCAAGCCTTCCTCTTTTCTCCTCATTTCTATTTTCCACTTACTAGTCCCATCTACAGAAACACTCCTCTTTCTTGCTGTCAACCCTCTATTTTCATATTGTCTGGTACAGAAATGAAACCTTTACAACTGGGGGGAAAGAGAGGAAAACCCCCTTCTCAATGCTTCCTTTCTATTGGCCCTCATTGGAGGTGTGTTCTCAAGCACACACTCCTGTGCCCAGCCCACTCACCCTGTACACCCAATCACAAAAACAGACCTCCAAACTCCGCCCACTTGCGCAGTCTCCAAATCCCACCCACTTTTCAAACTCCACCTCAGTCTCCCAAAATGCCATCTAGACTACGCCAAGTCAAACTCCTCTCTCCTGCCTTTTCTAGCTCTCTCAATATCTCAATGATATATTTTAGTTACACAGTCTCAAGACAATATACATAACACCAAGCAAGCTGGAGTCCATTTCCTAGCAGTGGGCTCTTAAGTCACTGGAGTTAGTCAAAACGAAGTCTCGGTTTTCTCAGCTCTGAACTCGGGGACAGTAAGAGTTTGGCACTGTTGCTCCTGGGTACTTCGAGGATTAGAAGAGGAATTCATGCAAGAGCCTACTACAGAACATGCAGTCAATAGGCACTGGCCATTTCCATGCTGTCAATCGCCATCCTCTAGCTTCGCATAGGCCTTAACCGCCCAGCCAGACTCTAGGCCCTTGAGGGCAGAGGCTGCATCTTACAGATGCTTAATAAATACATCTTTATAACTAAATCACGTGTTAGTCACTCAGCTGTGTGCAACTCTTTCCAACCCTATGGACTGGAAACCTGCCAGGCTCCTCTCTCCATGGAATTCCCCATGGACATGAAAGGCTAAGGGGATAATTATGGTAGACTAATGCACAGCACTGGTCTAGGGTTAGGAAGCAACAACCACCACATATTTAGAGAAGGCCTCATTACAGACCAAGTGATACTTAGTAGGTTACCATAATTTTCATGGTATGCCATGAATACCTCACTCCAGAAAGTACCTAAACTTACACAGCGAATACAGAAGCTATATGTTAATAGCTAGCCTGTGAATTGCCAGCGATTCTTCTCGCCAGCCAGGTATCTCATAGGAGCAAGCATGGATTACATCAGGAGGAGGGGGCCTATCATAGCACATCTTTAGGCAGAGAGTAAACACTGGAAAATAAATGATCTCTAAGTGTCTGTAAGGTAGCCCTACTTGCATTCTCTTAAAAATTGCAAGAAAATTTCCAAAGCATTCCATGGTTCACTGCCAAGGCAGGAAATGACTGAAAGAAACTGGGTTCAAAGGTCAAAGACCTGGATTTGACCCAGTTGTGTCACTATGCAAGTTTACATAAAGAAGAGAGGTGCAAAGCTTGTTTTAAGCAACATACCAATGCTTTAATGTGCTGTCTCCCAGCTCGCTACTTCATGCAATGCATTACCAATTTAAGAAAAATCCTTATTTGTTAACTTCAATAAAAGATAAACAAGAAAGCCTGTCACCATGCAATAACTCCATTCTATTTCTACAATACAAGACCATTTAGAGGTCTATTTTTTAATCTTTACTAAGTAAAACTAAAGGTGTATACTGTCATCCTGCTTATTTAACTTATATGCAGAGTACATCATGCGAAATGCCAGACTGGATGAAGCATAGGCTGGAATACAGATTGCTGGGAGAAATATCATTAACCTCAGATGTGCAGATGACACCACCCTTACGGCAGAAAGTAAAAAAGAACTAAAGAGCCTCTTGATGAAAGTGAAAGAGGAGCATGAAAAAGCTGGCTTAAAACATTCAAAAAACTAAGATCATGGTATCCAGTCCCATCACTTCAAGGCAAATAGATGGGAAAACAATGGAAGCAGTGACAGACTATTTTCTTGGGCTTCAAAATCACTGCAGATGGCAACTGCAGTCATGAAATTAAAAGACGCTTCCTCCTTAGAATGAAAGCTATCACCAATCTAGACAGCATATTAAAAAGCAGAGGCATTACTTTACTGATAAAGATTTGTCTAGTCAAAGCTATGGCTTTTCCGGCAGTCATGTATGAATGTGAGAGTTGGATCATAAAGAAGGTGAGTGCAAAAGAATTGATGCTTTTGAACTGTGGTGTTGGAGAAGACTCTTGAGAGTCCCTTGGACTGCAAGGAGATCCAACCGGTCCATTCTGAAGGAANACAGAGGATGAGATGGCTGGATGGCATCACGAACTCGAAGGACGTGAGTCTGAGTGAACTCTGGGAGTTGATGATGGACAGGGAGGCCTGGCGTGCTGCCATTCATGGAGTTGCAAAGAGTCAGACACAACTGAGCGACTGAACTAAACTGAACTGAATAATGAGCAGTGTTGAGTATCTTTTCATGTGTTTGTTAGCCATCTGATGTCTTTGAAAAAATGTCTGTTTAGGTCTATTTCCTACTTTTTGATTAGGTTGTTTGTTTTTCTGACATTGTACTTGTATATTTGAGAAATTAATCCTTTGTCAATTGTTTCATTTGCTATTATTTTCATCCATTCTGAGGGTTGTCTTTTCACCTTGCTTATAGTTTCCTTTGCTCTGCAATAGCTTTTAAGTTTATTCGGGTCCCACTTGTTTACTTTGGTTTTTATTTCTATTACTCTAGGAGGTGGGTCATACAAGATCTTGCTTTGGTTTATGTCACTGAGTGATCTGCCTATGTTTTTCTCTGAGAATTTTATAGTTTCTGATCTTACATTTAGGTCTTTAATCCATTTTGAATTTATTTCTGTGTATGATGTTAGGAAGTGTTCTAATTTCATTCTTCTACATGTAGCTGTCCCCTTTTCCCAGCAACATTTATTGAAGAGGCTGTCTTTCCCCATTGTATACTCTTACCTCCTTTGTCAAAGATAAAGTACCCATAGGTGCATGGGTTTATTTCTGGGCTTTCTGTCTTATTCCTTTGGTCTATATTTCTGTTTTTGTGCCAGTACTGTACTGTCTTGATGACTGTAACTTTGTAGTATAATCTGAAGTCAGGAAGGTCGATTCCTCCATCCCCATTCTTCTTAGTCAAGACTGCTTTGGCTATTTGGGGTCGTTTGTGTTTGCATGTGAGCTGTGAAATTTTTTGTTCTAGTTCTGTGCAAAATGCCATTGGCAATTTGATAGGGATTGCATTGAACCTGTAGGTTGCGTATGGTAGCATAGTCATTTTCACTTTCCTACCTGGGAACATGGAATGTCTCTCCCATCTGGTCTTTGATTTCTTTCATCAGTTTCTTACAGTTTTTTGTGTACAGTTGTTTTGTCTCCTTAGGTAAGCTTATTGCTAGATATTCTTTTTGTTGCAATGATGAATGGGGTTGACTCCTTAATTGCTCTTTCTGATTTTTAATTGTTATTATATAGAAATGCAAGTGATTTCTGTATATTGATTTTGTATTCTGCAACTTTTCTTAGCCTCACTGATTGATTAGCTCTAGTAATTTTCTGATACTGTCTTTAGAGTTCTCTATGTAGGGTTTACTTCTTCTATTCCGATCTGGATTCCTTTTATTTCTTTTTCTTCTCTGATTGGTGTAGCTAGGACTTTCAGAACTATGTTTAATAATAATGGTGAAAGTGGACACCCTTGTCTTGTTCCTGACCTTAGGAGGAATGCTTTCAGTTTTTCACCATTGAGAATAACGTTTGCTATAGGCTTATCATATATGACTTTTGAGGATTGTGCCCATTTTTTGAAGATTTTAATTATAAATAGGTGCTAAATTTTGTCAAAGGCTTTTTCTGTGGCTATTGAGATTATCATATGGTTTTTATCTTTCAATTTAATGTGGTGTATCACATTGATTAATTTGCGTGTATTGAAGAATCCTTGCATTGCTGGAATAGACCCAGCTTGATCATGGTGCGTGAACTTTTTGATGTGTTGCTAAATTCTATTTGCTGAAATTTTGTTGAGTATTTTGGCACCTGTGTTCATTAGTGATACTTTGCTGTAGTTTTCTTTTTTTGTGTTGTCTTTGGCTAGGAGAGGTATAACTCTCTTGCACATTGGAAGTGTTCTTTAAAGTAGATTGGAACATTAAACATCATTTTATCAACACTTCTGAAAGCTTGTCTTTTCTTTTGAAATAGTGATTCAGTGCAATAGGCTGTTTCATAGGTGTTCTGAGAACAAAAGAACTCCCATGGCTCCACAAACCTGGGAAATGCTTTTAGAGTGAAATAGGCTTCTTTCTAACAGGACTTATCAATACTTTTAATATGCTGGTATGGATTATTTAGGATGAGGATGAGGCTATAGTGTGATATTTTTCAAATTTATTTGACCACAGAATCAGTTCTTCAGTCAGCATGTTACATACAAATTCAGCAGAATACATTTCAGGAAATGATGATTTTGTTCCGTTTTTTTTATTTTGCAGTTGTTATGCTTTATTATGTTAGTGTCTCACCTAAGGTTACTAACTGCTGCTGCTGCTGCTAAGTCGCTTCAGTCGTGTCTGACTGTGCGACCCCATAGACAGCAGCCCACCATGCTCCCCCATCCTTGGGATTCTCCAGGCAAAAACACTGGAGTGGGTTGCCATTTCCTTTTCCAATGCATGAAAGTAGAAAGTGAAAGTGAAGTTGCTTAGTCATGTCCGACTCTTCGCGACCCTATGGACTGCAGGCTCCTCCGTCCATGGGATTTTCCAGGCAAGAGTACTGGAGTTGGGGTACCATCACCTTCTCTGAAGGTTACTAACTAGTTATTGGCAAAGCCTAGATTCTGACTTCTAACTTACAAATCAAGTTTATGTTTTACTATAATATGTTGTACAACTTAAGATATCGTGATATATTAAATTATGAGCGTAAACAATATGGTTCAGTGTAAGTTTTAAAAATTATAATCTAATACTTGATTAGGTGAAATACAGGTAATTTTTTGTGGTTTTCAGTTTCCCTGATTCCTTCTCACAATGCCTAAAGAAAACCCATATATTTTACTTAACCACAGCATCAACTTAAACTTAGTATCTTATGCCAGAGTTCTAAGATGTATGCATTTTGTTGCATATACTTCAATCTGGTGGTGAAAAAGAGTGCATGCTCACTCACTTTCTCAATGTTGATGAAGAGTAGATGAAAGTGGTAATCATACGAAAAAAATTATCTTAACTTTAAAACATATAAATATACTTTCATTTGGAAATCTTTTAAACTGGAGGCAGATGATTTCTTTGCATATAGGTCCCTCAAATGGAGTTTAGATCTTTCTTGCATAGACCATTGTATTGTCTATGATTTCTAGTTTTTTGAAATGAACAATTTTTAAATTGTGTATTTAAAAAAATAATAAGTGAATGAACTGTTTTTATTCTGTAAGAGTGCATCTTTATCATGGTAAAGTTAGAGATAACCAGTATTAACAGCTTGTTTCTAGCCTAGGGGTCATAAATAGATTTTAGATTGTAGAATCCTTCCTAATTGATGGACAGTCCTTTAGATTATTTGTATTTTTCTCCCCATTATGATATACTGACTAGCATATTTAATTCATTGTATACATCTTCACGTAGCTTCCTAGGATAAATTGCTATGAGAAATTACAGTGTCAAAGGCTTGGCTGGAAAATTACTTTTATGTATTTTTTGAGTTGTCCTTAAGAAAGGATATATGATTCCTTAAAAAACTAGGAATAAAGCTACCATATGACCTAGCAATTCCACTACTGGTAATACACTGTGTGAAAAACCATAAGTGAAAAAGACACATGTATCCCAGTTCATTGTAGCACTATTTACAATAGTTAGAATATGGAAGTAACCTAGATGTCCATTGACAGATGAATGGATAAAAATGTGGTGGGTACGCACACACACACATATACACATAGACACACACACAATGAAATATACTCAGCCATAAAAAAAAGAATGAATTTGAGCCAGTTCTGGTTAGGTGGTGGATTTACAGAGTGAAGTAAATCAGAAAGAGAAATATCATATTATTGTACAGAAATGGTATCTAGAAAAGTGATATTGATGAACCTATTTTTAGCAAAGGAATGGAGATGCAGATACTGAGAACAGACTTGTGGACACAATGGAGGAAGGACAGAGGGACAGATGGAGAAAGTAGCATCAACATATATACACTACCATGTGTAAAATAGATAGCTGGTGAAAAGTTGCTGTATAACACAGGGATGCCAGCCAAGTGATCTGTGGTTATCTAAAGGAGTAGGATGTGGGGAGGGGAGGGAAGCTCAAGAGGGAGTTGAAATATAACTATGGCTGATTTACATTGTTGTATGGCAGAAATTGTCATAATGTTGTAAAGCAGTTTTCTTCCAATTAATAAATAAATTTAAAAACAAAGGATATATGAGTTTGCACTCCCATGAAAATGGTGTATGAGTATTGTTTCATGTGTGTGCTGAATGACAGTCAAGGTTACATTACTTGAAAAATATTTGCTAATCTGATATTGAAAAATGGCATCTCATTGATTTGCATTTTTTGGTACTTGGGTTTAATATTTCTCACATGGTAAGACTGTTCTCATTTTTCCTTTTCAAACCAAATTTTGATGAAAAATTGTTACTTTATTATCACTACAGAATAATGTAGCTTAATTTTAAAATTTATTTTTTGTGTGACAAACATAGCTAACATAAAATTTGCCATTTTACCATTTTTTAGTGTACCATTTAGTGGCGTTTATTAACAGTGTTTACAGCTAAGTTTCACTACTATCCACCTCCAGAACTACTTCATCCTCCTATACTGAAACTCTATATGCCTATTAAACAGTGATTCCCTATTCCCCCCTTTCCAGCCCCTGGCAGTCCCCATTCTACTTTGTCTCTGTGGTTAAGTGTCTAGTTTAGTATCATTAGGTACATTCATAGTGTGCAACTGTATTTCATTCATCTCCACAGCTGTTTTGGTATTCCAAACTAGAACTCTATGCCCGCTAAATAATAGCTTTCATTCTCCCCTCTGCCGTTGTGTTTCTATGAATTTGCCTATTCTGCTGCTGCTGCTAAGTTGCTTCAGTCGTGTCCGACTCTGTGTGACTCCATAGACGGCAGCCCACCAGGCTCCGCCGTCCCTGGGATTCTCCAGGCAAGAACACTGGAGTGGGTTGCCATTTCCTTCTCCAGTGCATGAAAGTGAAAAGTGAAAGTGAAGTCGCTCAGTCATGTCCAACTCTTAGCGACCCCATGAACTGGAGCCTACCAGGCTCCTCCGTCTATGGGATTTTCCAGGCAAGAGTACTGGACTGGGATGCCATTGCCTTTTCCTTGCCTATTCTAGGTACCTCATATAGATATGTAATCATACAGTATTTGTTCTTTTGTGACCAAATGGCTTATTTTACTTAGCATAATGTTGTCAAAGTTCATGAGTGTTGTAACGTGTCAAAATGTCCTTTTTTAAGANTATGGGATTTTCCAGGCAAGAGTACTGGACTGGGATGCCATTGCCTTTTCCTTGCCTATTCTAGGTACCTCATATAGATATGTAATCATACAGTATTTGTTCTTTTGTGACCAAATGGCTTATTTTACTTAGCATAATGTTGTCAAAGTTCATGAGTGTTGTAACGTGTCAAAATGTCCTTTTTTAAGACTGGATAATATTTTGTTATATGTATATACCAGTTTTGTTTATGCAGTCATTGTTGAAAGACATTCGAGTTGCTTCTGCCTTTTGGCTATTGTGAATAATGCTGCTATGAATATGAGAGTGCAGCATAATTTGTTTTTTACTTTTCCATTGTCTTTTGATCTTTAACCATGTTAAAAACCAGATTTAAAAAAATTTAGCTGCCATTAAAATGTGTACACAGTTCTTTTGTGCTTTTTTTTTTTTTTTAACATAGCATGCATGTTTCTTTGCTGCTATTGAAGCATATCATCAAGATAAACCATGCCCTAGACTTAGAATCATGAAGCCTGGGTTTAAGTCCTATTTCTGCTATCAACCATGATTCCTTAAGTTATTTAGC
The DNA here is from genome assembly GCA_006410615.1 of Neotragus moschatus. Classification (NCBI taxonomy): domain Eukaryota; kingdom Metazoa; phylum Chordata; class Mammalia; order Artiodactyla; family Bovidae; genus Neotragus; species Neotragus moschatus. The sequence goes on from SJYA01002524.1 coordinate 1,340,345, forward strand.
CTCATAGATCTCTAGTTACTGCATCAGCAAATTAAGCGTACAGTACCCATTTCATAAGGTGTTTAAGAGCAATAAGGTAATGTATGTGTTCAGATTACAAAAAGCTGTTTCTGTATTCAAGTTACTATTATCTATGTAATTTAGACAATTCTATTGCTGGTAATGGAAGTTGAAATTTTTTAAATTATAAAGTTATACATTGAATGTCATGTACAACTTTTGTTTAAACAGTCTCCTTAAGATAGCCATATAAGGAAAATTATTTTGAACCAGAATAATTGTTCAGAGAATATGAACAGTTTTATAAATCTGGCTGTGTAGTTCTTACCATAGAGTTTTTCAAAAGGATTATGTAGTTTAGTTGGCAGTTGATAAGCTTTTTCTCTCACCTCTGAGTTTTATCCTTAAAAATGTGATGGTAGTTACTTTTTTATAGGGATAGAGTAGTACTTCATTCTTGTTTAATATGTTTGTCTTTTTTCTTAACCATTTGATTTAAAAACTTCTTTTTTTAATAGCAAGTAGATGTTAATGGAAGAAGTGTCACTTTCCTTATATGGAAGTGAAGAAAGACCTGCTTAAAAGTCCATTTTAAGATATTCTGGTTTGTGCTTTTCATTATTTTATTGAAATCTAGATGTTAGTTATCTCTTAGTAGCTTCTAATACTGGGAATCAGTTTTATAAGAAATTTACTTTACAGGGCTAGATTCACTCACTGGAAATATTCAAAACTCACTTGTTGATGAAGAAAAAGTACATTCTGGTTCAGAACGTGGCTCTCATCAAGAAAAGAAATCTGGGACCAGTAGCAAACTTTCTGTGAAAGATTATGAGCAGACTCTTGATACTGATAGCACTTTGGAAGAAATTTCTGGGCATTCTTTGAGGTAAAGTTATGCATATTTTATACTGAAATTTGTATTTCATTAAAGTTATAATATCATTGATGCTCAGAGAATTCACTTAATAAGTTTGTGTATTTTTTATAGTTTTGTTCATAGCTCTAGTCTTTATATTCTAGAATATACTCATCTCTCACCTAAACTGTCGTAGCCTCTGCTACAGGAATTCTTTGCCTCTAGCACAATCCACCCTTCTATTCCAAACACAATTTTCACAGTTGTTTTCTTCACTCAGTCGTTGGACCAAGCAACTACTCTCCTTAGGATACTCTGGAGCTCACAGTTACCCCACAGATCAACACTTAGAGCTTAACGTTATTTAAAGTGTTATCACTAGGCTACCAAAAACTATCTTACTTCCTTTGTTTATGCAATTTTTCTTCTCAACTGTGTTCTTCCACTCTTTAAACATAACCACTTAGTACCCTTTTAGTATCATTGTTCATTTGTACCTCTGAACTTTTCACTGATGCTCAATGTATTAGACAGTTAGATTTTGAAATCTCTTAAATTGATGGCGTAACTTGCACACTGTCATATCATGTATTATGCACTTAGCCTATTGCTTACAAGTAACTGTTGCTTCATGTACAATTCCTGCTCTGTCTCCATGACTTTTATCTGCTACACTGGTTTTGTTCTTCTGGAAATTTAAGCTCTGAAAAGGCATGGATTTATTTTTTTACTTTAAAACTATGTGCTTTTTCCAATATAGTGTTACATACAGACAATCCTTTTTAGTGTTTTCGTGTTGCAGATAGTGCCACATTATAAACACCATCATTCCTATGTCTAAAGTTCAATTTTAATTTCTTTGTCAATGATTTTGGAATTCAGAAAACTTTACCTTTCCTTAAGAGATACCTGATGATTTAACTGGCAAAATCTACAAAGTTAAACATTTCTAAACAAACTCCAGAGCCAAATAAGTTGATAAATGCCCCATACTATAGTCTAGACCCCCTACTTCCTCACCTATGGAGATTAACAGTGGATAAAACGATTTAAGGATTTGATACAAAGGAGTCCAGTTTTTAAAAAAAATTATTTAACTTATATTGTCTTATTTGGCTATAGACACTTTCTGTGTCCACATTCTTTTCCTTTGTTTCTTTTTTATATTTTAGAAAACTTATTAATATCATTGGAAACAGCTAGTCTAGGTAAGTCTCTGCAGAGCAAATATGAATTCATCTTGTAAATCCATATGGTGAGATTTATCTTATGAGTCAGTTCAGTTCAGTTCAGTTGCTCAGTCATATTGGACTCTTTGCGACCCCATGGACTACAGTACACCAGGCCTCCCTGTCCATCACCAACTCCTGGAGATTACTCAAACTCATGTCCATTGAGTCGGTGATGTCATCCAACCATCTCATCCTCTGTCATCCCCGTCTCCTCTCGCCTTCAATCTTTCCCAGCATCAGGGTCTTTTCAAATGAGTCAGCTCTTCGCATCAGGTAGCCAAAGTATTGGAGTTTCAGCAATTAGAGTATTGAGCTTCAGCATCAGTCCTTCCAATGAACATTCAGGACTGATTTCCTTTAAGATGGACTGGTTGGACCTCCTTGCAGTCCAAGGGACTCTCAAGAGTCTTCTCCAACACCACAGTTCAAAAGCATCAATTCTTCTGCGCTCAGCTTTCTTTATAGTCCAACTCTCACATCCATACATGACTACTGGAAAAACCGTAGCCTTGACTAGATGGACCTTAGTCAGCAAAGTGATATCTCTACTTTTGAATATGCTATCTAGGTTGGTCATAACTTTCCTTCCAAGGAATAACCGTCTTAATTTTATGGGTGCAGTCACCATCTGCAGTGATTTTGGAGCCCCCCAAAATAAAGTCTGCCACTGTTTCCCCATCTATTTGCCATGAAGTGATGGGACTAGATGCCATGATCTTTGTTTTCTGAATGTTGAGCTTTAAGCCAACTTTTTCCCTTTCGTCTTACAAGTACTGTGTTTTAATATTGTGTTGGAATTCTTTCAGGGAAATCTATTAGGAAACAGAAGTAATGATAATTCTTTCTACATTCTGTAAATAGACTGTTAAAAACAGTATTTCTCTAAACTTTAGAAAATTAAAGGTTACAGGAAGCTAGTGAGTGCCTCTAAAGACTACTTTTATTCAAATTTAAATGCTGGTATAAGAGAAATTTTTACCTTTGAAAACCATGTCATAGTTTTATTAAAGCTAAAAGTAAGCTTGATTTAGTATGCTGAAATATGCTAACTGCTGACATGCTTTATAGGATATTTGAGTCAGTAAATAAATCTTTAGTGCAAAGCAACATGCTTCTTGTTATCAGAAACAGTACCTTTAATGAGCTTAATTTATCAAAGAGGGACTTGACCTGTGCCTTGTGTTGAATTAAATACTTTGAGTTGTTTTAATAAAACTGCTATGAGAGGTTACTTCTTAGAAAGTTCAGGAAAGAACTATAGCATTAAAAAGTGGACAGAAACAAATGGACATATATAAAGTATTTAGAGATGGTTAGTATGAAACTAACCACAGTATGTGATTTTTTTGGTTAATAAAAGTAATAACAAAAGTAGTTTTTGTCATTTAAAATTTTTTAACACAAAATGATATTCTCTTTCAGAGACATATTTTAAGGTATTTTTATGAACTAGGCTTTACCTTGCTTTTTTTATGTGTTTGTAATTTTATTGCTATACAAGATTTTAGTATTCTAGAGGATTTTGCCTGCTACTAAAATAAGTGATTCATAGTAAATTACATTGTAGAGGAAGGAGTTTAGTCCCAATTTAATCAAAAGACTTCTTTTCCATATTATTTTGAGCAGGGCTTGTCCCTAGCTTGTCACCCTCTGTAACTCTAGTAATAAAAGGAGTACTCATAGTCATTCATTCAGTGTAGCAACTCTGTTAAAATGAATAAATCAAAGCTTTTCAAGGCTAATGTTAATAAGTTTTACATGTTGTTCTTATTGTTTAGATGGTTTTGAAGTAGATTTCCTGTCTCTAATGTCTTTATGAAACAAAACTTGTAGTGTCTCATCAGATAAGGGAAGATCTCAGAAAACTCCAACTTCTCCCATATCTCCAAGTTCTCAGAAACTGTTGCAGTTTGACCTTCCAGGAACTTCATTAGAAAGATCTAAATCCTCAATAGTAGTGACTCCAACAGGGTTTAAGCCTCATGCAACTTTTGCTGATGTGAACCTGGCTGCCAGCAGAACGACAACAGAGATGGCATCAACACCAGGTAAGTAGATCCATGCAGCTATAATTTTAAAAATAGGATATGAATTTATTTCTAAAAATTTATTTCAGTTAAACCATAGAGGAATGTTACTTCAAGTGAATGCAATTACTATTTGAAGTATTAAACAAAAATTGTGCCAGAAAGTAAATATTGAAAAGCATGAGAGATTCAGTAGTGACTTTTCCCATCTAGCCAGCATCAGTCAAAAGACACTTGAAAAATGTGTCCTGTGTATGTATTATGTACGCTGGCATGGTTTATATGTACATTCACATGCATACACACTCAAAAAAAGTAGCTAGTAGAATACCGCGTACTAAAATGTCACTGTCTTTCCTACAAAGGATAGCAGACTTGTTTTGGGACTTTAAAATAAGAAATGAATTTTAGAAATCAGATGTAATTTCACCTGAACTTTTATATATGACAATTATATGCCTTCCAGGTTCTAAGCGCTTTTCTCCTGCTGGCCTCCAGCATCGGATGGCAGCAGAACTCAGTTACTTGAGTGCCATTGAGGAGTCGGTGCGTCAGCTATCAGATGTAGAAAGAGTTAGAGGAGTTTCACTTGCTCAACAGGAGAGCGTGTCTCTGGCTCAGATCATAAAGGTATTTGTGGAATTTTCTTTAGCTTTCTGTGTTTCTTTTCTCTTTTCTTTGCTATTTAAAATGATCTTAATGATGAGTTAAAAAAGAAAGCACAAAACTTTAAGTAGAAAAAATAGTCTTGTCACACGGTACCTGTAAATAATCTTGAGAAAACTGTCACGTGCTAAAAAGATAATTAAACATGCAGTATTTGGCAGCAGAACAGTAATACAGTCATTCTCTTTCAAATACTTCATTTTCCACATTCTTTACCATTTTCTGTTACAGTGTGAAAATTGGCTTATCAAAATTTTTCATTATTTTCTCTTTTTGTGTGACAAGTCAGAAATGACTTTGGTTTGGTTTTGTTTTTTTAATACTTTATTTGTATTGAAAAGTTTCTGAGATCTAAGTGTTTGGTAGTACCAGGATAATAGGACTTTTCCTTAAGGAAGCTAACAAAAATCTTAGTGTTCCTTGGTGGAGATGCTATTGGTATCTTTAAAAAAAAAAAAACAAAAAAACTGAGGTCACATTTGCACATAATAAAATACACAGATCTTAAGTGTATAACTTGATGAATTTTGAGCATGTAACAACCACCTTAATCCAAATGTATTACACTTTTATCACTCCAGAAGTTTCACCCAGGCTATTTCAGTTAATCTCACCACCCAGAGGCCATTAGTATTCTNAAAAAAAAAAAAACAAAAAAACTGAGGTCACATTTGCACATAATAAAATACACAGATCTTAAGTGTATAACTTGATGAATTTTGAGCATGTAACAACCACCTTAATCCAAATGTATTACACTTTTATCACTCCAGAAGTTTCACCCAGGCTATTTCAGTTAATCTCACCACCCAGAGGCCATTAGTATTCTGATTCATATCACCATAGTTTATTTCTGCCAGTTCTAGAACTTTATAAAAATAGAAGTATACTTTGTAATGTGTTGTGTTTTATTTATTTTATGGAGCATAACATTTTTAAGATTGATCCATTTTGTTGCATCTATGGTGCTTTTGGTTATTTTGCTGAGTAACAGTCCACTGATGATTATATCACAATTCATTTATCCATTGTCTTGGTGTACATTTGTATCATTTCCAGCTTTTGGCTATCATAAATATTCCTGCTGTGAAATTTTTTTTTCCAATTCTCTGTGTACGATACAAAATTTTACTTTTCTTGCTTAAATATCTAGGAGTGTAATTCCTTGGGTTAGTATATATTTATGAGAAAATGCCATTCTTTTTTCCAAAATAATTGTAACATCTTATACTCTGATGGCAGTATATGAGAGTTCTAGTTGTATTGTTTCTTTGCTGTTATTGTGTATTCTAGTCATTTTAGTGAGGGTGAGGTAGTATCTCATTGTGGTTTTTAATTTGCATTTCTTTTATGACTGGTGAAATTGATCTTTTGGTATATTTATGATTAATCGGGTTTTTCTATTTTAATTTTTTAGTTTGTTTTGCTTTACAATACTGTATTCGTTTTGCTATACATTGACATGAATCAGCCACGAGTGTACATGAGTTCCCAATCCTGAACCCCTCCCCCCCCCTCATACCATCTCTCTGGATCATCCCCATGCACCAGTCCCAAGCATCCTGCATCCTNAGGTGGCCAAAGTATTGGAGCTTCAGCATCAGTCCTTCCAGTGAATATTCAGGACTGATTTCCTTTAGATTGACTGATTTGATCTCCTTGCAGTCCAAGGGACTGTCAAGTGGCTTGTCCAAACCATCATTCAGAAGCATCAATACTTAAGCACTCAGCCTTCTTGGTGGTTCAACTCTCACATCTGTACATGACTGCTGAAAAAACCATAGCTTAGACTAGACAGACCTTTGTCGGCAAAATAATGTATCTGCTTTTTGATATGCTGTCTAGATTTGTCATAGCTTTCCATCCAGGGAGCAAGCATCTTTTAATTTCATGACTGCAGTCACCAACAGAAGTGATTTCAGAGCCCCCCAAAATAGTCTCTCACAGTTTCCATTGTTTCCCTGTCTATTTGCCATGAAGTGATGGGACCAGATGCCATGATCTTAGCTTCTTGAATATTGGGTCTTAAGCCTGCTTTTTCACTGTCCTCTCACTTTCATCAAGAGGCTCCTTAGTTCCTCTTCACTTTTCACCATAATAGTAGTGTCATCTACATTTCTAAGGTTATTGATATTTCCCCCAGCAATCTTGATTCCAGCTTGTGCTTCATTCATCCCAGCATTTCGCATGATGTATTCTACATAAGTTAAATAAGCAGGGTGACAGTATATATCCTTGATGTACNAGGCTCCTTAGTTCCTCTTCACTTTTCACCATAATAGTAGTGTCATCTACATTTCTAAGGTTATTGATATTTCCCCCAGCAATCTTGATTCCAGCTTGTGCTTCATTCATCCCAGCATTTCGCATGATGTATTCTACATAAGTTAAATAAGCAGGGTGACAGTATATATCCTTGATGTACTCCTTTCCCAGTTTGGAACCAGTCTGTTGTTCCCTGTCCAGTTCTAACTGTTGCTTCTTGACCTGCATGTCGATATCTCACGGGGCAGGTCAGGTGGTCTGGTATTCCCATCTCTTTAAGGATTTTCCACAGTTTGTTGTGATCCAGGCTTTGGTGTAGTCAATAAAGCAGAAGTAGATGTTTTTCTGGAACTCTGTTGGTTTTTGATGATCCAGTGGATGTTGGCAATTTGATCTCTGGTTCCTCTGCCTTTTCTAAATCCAGCTTGAACATCTGGAAGTTTTCAGTTCATGTACTTTTGAAGCCTAGCTTGGAGAATTGTGAGCATTACTTTGCTAGTGTGTGAGATGAGTGCTGTTGTGGGGTAGTTTGAACATTCTTTGATATTGGCTTACTTTGGGATTGGAATGAAAACTGGCCTTTTCCAGTCCTGTGGCCTCTGCTAAGTTTTCCAGATTTGCTGGTATATTGAGTGCAGCACTTTCACAGCATCATCTTTTAGGATTTGAAATTACTCAGCAGGAATTCCATCACCTCCACTAGCTTTGTTCATAGTGATGCTTCCTAAGGGCCACTTGACTTCAGGATGTCTGGCTCTAGTTGAAAGATTACACCATGTGGTTATCTGGGTCATTAAGCTCTTTTTTGTATAGTTCTTCTGTATATTCTTGCCACCTTTTCTTAATATCTTCTTCTTTTATTTTATTATTATTATTATTTTTTGGTTTACTGTGGCCTATTTTAGACTTGAAGACTTTCTGCTTAGTAATTCATAGATTGTTATAGTTAGGTGAAACCTTAGAAATCCTGTGGTCTACCTCTGTTTATTTTATAAAGACATGAAACTTCAAGAATCTAAATGACTTGCCCACAATATGTTACCTATTATGGTAGAATTTGCTTGCTTTCAATATAGTAATCTTTCCAAGACACTCTACTCTGTCTCATTTCTTCTGTGACATTACCTTTTTGCATCTTATTTGCCTTCTGTCTGTTCGTATTTAGATGGCGGAGTTGACTCGAACTCATATCTCAGATGCCATCACTGCTTCAGGAGCTCCCCTAGCAGCACTATATGATCACCAGCGGCAGCATGCTCCAGACTTTGTGAAACAACTGAGGACAAGAGCTGAAACAGATAGGTTAATATCCAATCATTCCGCAGATATGTAATGAATAGCTGTTATGTCCCAAGCACTGTTGTGGGTACTGAAAATATAGTTATGGACATAGAGCCTAGTGGGAAAGAGAGACATTAATCAAATGTTCCTTTAGGTGAGTAAGCACAAATTAAGATAAGTATTGTTTTTGAGATATACAGCAAAGGAGTTTGAATAACATGGAAGTCAGAAGATTTTCCTGAGGAAGTAAAGCTAATGGTGAGATCTAGTGGATGAGAAGGAATCAGTGATATAAAGGAGATAAGGAATAGGCAGGTCAGTGCATGCAGAGGTAGAAAAGAAAGTGAAAGAACACCAAAGAGACTGGAGGCAGAGGGCGAAAGGAGAAAGGTGAGAGGTGATGCAGGAGTCAGATCGTAGGAGAACTTGGCAGATCCTCTGGATTTTGGAGTTTATTCTAGGAGCAATGAAAAGTCGCTGGAGAGTTTTTTAGGCAGTGCTGGGTGATGTCATCATGTCTGTGTGTATATATTTTTGCATCAACTTTGTCTCTAGTTCATAGATTTTCAGTCTATTCACATTCATTGTACTTGAGGTGATTTGTGTTTATTTGCATAATAAATAGATATTCTTTAATGTGCTATATACTTTTCTATGAACAAATACCTTTCTCAAATAGTTTGTAACCCGTATTTCATAATTTCTATTCAAGATTTTATCTCATATTAATATTAAACAGTATTTAAAATCTTTTTGTTATTTGAGACTTTAAATGTTTTAATCAGTTTTTCTTTTCTTTGTAGGAAAAGTCAGTCTGGTTCACTTTCTCAGAGTAAAGAAGAAACCCTTGACTCTAAGCATGAGAAATTTTCCCCTTCATATGATAGTTATTCTGAGTCTTCAAGATACAAGAATCGTGATAGAAGGTGAAGAGAGTTTGATTTAGTAAAGTCTGACAAATGGCTTAGACATTGCTTTTTAAAAATTCTTTTGTCTTATTTCTTTAAATGAAATAGTGTTTTCCCTTCTGTTCTGGCTTCCCTGATTTTTAGCCCATTTACGAAATAGTTGTTCCATGTAATAATATAGCTACCATTCCTTGACAGTCTACTGTACAAGTACTGTAAGATTTGTTTTTCCTGCATTTAATCTTCACAACAACCTTCCAAGACAGATATTATAGTCATTTTATAGGTAAGGGAACTAAGGATCATGGAGATGTTAAGAAACTTGCCTACAATCACATAGCTAGTAGCACATCAAAAAATTGAACCATGATTATCTGGCTTGAGAGTACACTGCTTTGCTGATATCCATATTTTTTGACATTACTGTATGTATAATTTTTATCATTATGAAAGAAGATTGAATACTTTGTCATTGATACTTGGTAACATCTGTAATTTTCAGTTATGGATCTGTCCTTGGATTAAAAAGTTTTAGAGGCTACTTTCCATCATTCTTAGAGATAGGATACCTATGTTATCAAAGTATACTAAAACCTCAATTTAAAATGTTAAATCATGAGACTGAAAAATATGAAAATTAATGAGGGGTAAGTACCAACAGTTATTAAGGACTTACTCTGTGTCTGGAACTATGTGACTTTCATTTAACCTTCACTGACACTTAATTTAGGCCATCACCTGAGTTCCTGCAGTGTTCTTCTAATAGGTTTCCTTGTCCTTTAACCTTTCCCTGCTCTATTCATTAACCACATGGCAACCAGAGTGATTGTTTGAAAATTTGCAGCCAATTGGTTATTTACCTCTTTGAAACATCAGTGTTTCCTCAGAGCCGCTTAGTATAGCATGGAAGTCCCTTTGTTACTAAGCCTTTAGTCCATCTCCAGCTCTGTCACTTGGCATTTCCCCTCTTACTATATTTTACTAGTTCTAACTACTTCATTTCTCTAAGAGCCTTGCTCTCTTTGTCTCCTGTGCCATTATTTATGCTGTCCCTTCTTTCTAGACCCTCCCTACTCCATTCTATTTACTGTAATTTTACTTCCCTTTTAAGAATCAGTATTAGCCCCTCATCTGCTCTAGAGATCCCTTCTGTGTTCACCCACAGCAATCCAAGTGTAACTATTACAGCCATTACCAGCTTCTATATTCTTACTCCTTTACTTATTACTTGTAGACTAAACTTAGAGCTCTTTGAGGACTTCATTTTCATCACCCCTGCAATGAAACCCTATACCCGTTAGCAGTCAGCTCGTATGTCCCTTCTTTCCCAGCTTCTGGCAACAAGTAATCTACTCTTTGTTTTCTATGGATTTTTGTCTATTTTGGATATTTCATATGAATAGCACCATTCAATAGGTGGCTCTTTGGAACTGGCTTCTTTGACTTAGCATAATGTTTTCAGAGTTCATCTATCATGTATCAGTACTTTTTTCCTTTATATAGCCAGATAATCTATTTCATGGATGTCCCACATCAGTTGATGGACTTTAGGATTTTTTTCATTTTTTTTTGCTCTTGTGAATGGTGCCACTATGTACTGATTCATTCATGTACAAATTCTTGTGTGGGTGTATTTTGTTTTTTTTGGATATATACTTAGGAAAGGAATTGTAACTCTGTTTAATATCTTGATGATATGCCAAACTGTTTTCCAAAATAGCTGTTCCATTTTACGTTTTCACCAGGAATATAAAGATTTTCCACATCCTTACTAACACTTCTTGATAGGCTAATGAAGACTGTCATTCCTATATCTCTAGAGCTTAGCAATATGCCAAGTACATAGGTAGGCAGTCTGCTACATGTTTATTGAGTGAATGATTGGCACAAAACTGCTAAGTAGAAGAATTGAGATTAACCGCATACCCTACTGATTCCAAAGCGCTTGGGTCTCTTGCATTCTTTTACCTTATAGCTTTATTATACAGTTTATCCTTTCAAAAACATTTATTAAGTCAGACAAATAATGTAATATTCTGATAAGTAGCATCATAGAAATCTGCACACACAGTATAAACACAGAAAAAGAAGTGACCACACCCTCCTTGAGAGTAGAGAAGGGGTCTACAGACAGTTTGCAGAAATGCTACTTCAACTGAGTCTTGAATTCATTAAGCACAGAGGAAAGGTAGGGCATGTCACAGGAGGGAAATCGCTTATTCAGGGGACCTTAAAACTTGGCTCGTGGTTGGCTACGTATTTGTATTTAGTGAATAGATAAATTAAGGAAAGCAAAGAGGGAGGAAGGAAAATGCTAAACTTTAAAACAAGTTCACTAAGCATTTGGAAACCCGAGGCTTAAAGTAAGGAGAAGGGCAGAGCTTATGATACAGACTTGAGGCTTACTCCAGATGATAGCAGTAGAAATTATAGATACACATAAGATTGTCTAAGGAGAGTATATAGCATAAAGGAGAAAGAAACCAAACCCTAAGAAGCACAATCACTTTAAGAAAAGATAGAAAATTAAAAGGATGTGAAAGAAATACAGGAAAACTTGTTAGGGAGGTAGGGAGAGAAGCAGGTGGGAGTAGAGTCAGGGAATATAAAAAAGGAGAGCCCTTTTATCATTTAATTTTGTTATAATTTCAAGCTTGCAAAAGCGTTGTAAGAATAATACAAGTTTCCCAAATATCTTTCCTCCAGATTACTATAGTGTGTTAACATTTTACTACATTTGCTTAGCAAGCTTTTAAAGGAAGGAGATAAGAGATTCATATCACCTGATGTAGAAAAAGAAATTATCTATTGGATGTGACAGTTAGAATTTAGGTAAAGTTTACAAGAACAGTTCTAGTAGAACAGGTGGGAAATGAGGCAGGCTTCAATAAATTATGAGGTTGATGGAAAGTAAGGAAGTGAAAACAGCAAATAGAAGCCCCCTTTCCCAGTAGATGGATTGATTTTAAAATGAAAGGCAAAAAGGGAACGAGAGCCTGAGAATAGTGATTCCCCATCATTACTATTTAAAAGTGAAACCTTCTTTTCTGCTACTCATCTTTTCTAAAATAGTTTCTTCTCAGACTTATATCTAAGTGGCATTTTTATGTGTTATATCTTCCATTGTTTCAAGTCTTGATCATAAGGCACATTTCCTTGGTCAAATAAGTTACTTTGAAATTATATCCGTATTTCGTTGCCTAATTTTTTTTCTCATTTGTTTCCATAATATGCCTACACAGGAGTAGTAGTGGTAGCAGCCGTCAAGAAAGTCCTTCAGTTCCATCTTCTAAGGAAAATGAGAAGAAACATCATGGTGAAAAGATGGAGAGTTCTATTGATGAACAGGTTCAGACCGCTGCTGATGATTCTTTTCGAAGTGATAGTGTACCATCTCTTCCTGATGAAAAAGGTAACTCTGTTTGCACATATATGTGTAATTACTTATGTGGGGAGGCTTCTAGAACCCTTTGAGATATTTGTGACTGAGGTAATTAATATAGTTGGAACATGGTGATATTATAGACAGGTTTCATGTTTGATATTAAATGTGTTCAGGTAAAACTTTCAAATGTACCATGCCAGTAACCGTGCTAATATTTTATATGATTGTGTGTCATGATCCTAAAGGGAGGCATAACTAAATTTGGGAGAATGTGCATGTGAATGGAAAATATATATTCAGTACTGAAGAAAACTGCTTTTCTCCTATTGTAGGTATGTAACATGACCATACGAAGGAAAAATACATTATTAGACCTTTAAATTTAAAATAATATAGCAAGGATACAGTTTCTTATAAATGATGATGCCATCAGATATATTAATTAGAATAAATTCATTACCTAACTCCTCTTGGATCATAAACTAAATATGTACACCTGTCAAATCATGAATAGTACATAATACAGCAAAGAAAATAAAATTTGGCAACAAATGGCACCTTTAAGACATTAAGTCAACAAATTAACAGCCTCCATTTTTAGATACACTCAACGTCATTAAGCAGTGTTTTTGATTGATAGTCTAAAACTCTGTTCAAAGCAGGATGGGCAAGACAGTCTTTGGAAAGTAAGAAAACATTAAAATTTTTTCATCCTTTGCATATATTTTTTTGTAAATTTTATAGTGAGTATAAGATAGCGGCGCATGCTAAGTCGCTGTTCAGTTGTGTCCGACTCTTTGCCACCCTGTGGACCATACCCTGAGGGGCTCCTCTGTCCATGGGATTCTCCAGGCAAGAATACTGGAATGGGTTTCCATTTCCTCCCCCAGGGGATCTTTCCAACCCAGGGATCAAAACCAGTGTCTTTTGCATGTCTCCTGCATTGGCAGGTGGGTTCTTTACCACTGGGAAGCCCTAATATAGGGATATAGTAGTCTATAGTTATGGCAGCCCTAGCTGATTAATACAGATGTTGGTACCTAGAAGTGAGGTGCTACTGTACTTTATAAGTGTGAAAGTGGCTTTGAAACTGGATGATGAGTAAAGGATAGAACAGTTTTGAGGTTCATGCAAAAAAAAAGCTCACATTGCCCTGCAGAGATTATTGGTAGGAATATATATATATTAAAGGTATTCTGATGGAGTCTGATAAAGGTGGAAATAAGGAACATCTTGGGCTTCCCTGATGACTCACTGGTAAAGAACACACCTGCCAATGTCAGAGGGGTGGATTCCATTCCTGGGTCAGGAAGATCCCTTGGAGAAGAAAATGGCAACCCATACCAGTATTCTTGCCTGTGAAATCTCATGGACAGAGGATCCTGGCAGGCTACAGTACATGGGGTCGCAAAAGAGTTGGACACCACTTAGTGATTAAACAACAACAAGGAACATGTTATTGGAAAAAAGACAGTCTTTGATATAAAGTGGCAAAGAAGTTAATTGAACTTGTTCTAGTGTTTGTGGAAGTTCAGTTCAGTCACTCAGTCATGTCCGACTCTTTGCGACCCCATGGACTGCAGCACACCAGGCCTCCCTGTCCGTCACCAACTCCCGGAGCCTACTCAAACTCATGTCCATTGAGTCAGTGATGCCATCCAACTGTCTCATCCTCTGTTTCCCCTTCTCCTCCTGCCTTCAGTATTTCCCAACATCAGGGTCTTTTCCAGTGAGTCAGTTCTTTGCATCAGGTGGCCAAAGTATTGGAGTTTCAGCTTCAGCGTCTGTCCTTCCAATGAATATTCAGGGATGATGTCCTTTAGGATTGACAGGTTTGATCTCCTTGCAGTCCAAGGGACTCTCAAGAGTCTTCTCCAACACCATAGTTTAAAAGCAGCAATTCTTCGGTGCTCAGCTTTCTTTTTGTCCAGCTGTCACATCCATACATGACTACTGAAAGAACCATAGCATTGACTAGACAGACCTTTGTTGGTAAAGTAATGTCTCTGCTTTTCAGTATGCTGCCTAGGTTGGTCACAGCTTTTCTTCCAAGAAGTAAGCATCTTTTAATTTCATGGCTGCAGTCACCATCACCATCTGCGATGATTTTGGAGCCCCCCAAAATAAAGTCTGCCACTGTTTCCGCATCTATTTGCCATGAAGTAATGGGACTGGATGCCACTATCTTAGTTTTCTGAATGTTGGGTTTTAAGCCAACTTTTTCACTCTCCTCTTTCACTTTCATCAAGAGGCTTTTTAGTTCCTCTTCGCTTTCTGCCATAAGGGTGGTGTCATCCGCATGTCTGAGGTTATTGATATTTCTCCTGGCAATCTTGATTCCAGCTTGTTCTTCATACAGCCTGGCATTTCTCATGATGCACTCTGCATATAAGTTAAATAAGCAGTGTGACAATATATAGCCTTATATGTACTCCTTTCCTGAATTGGAACCAGTCTGTTGTTCCCATGTCCAGTTCTAACTTGCTTCCTGACCTGCATATAGGTTTCTCAAGAGGCAGGTCAGGTGGTCTGGTATTCCCATCTCTTTAAGGATTTTCCAGTTTGTTGTGATTCACACAGTCGAAGGGTTTGGCATAGTCAATAAAGCAGATGTTTTTCTGGAACTCTGTTGATTTTTTGATGATCCAGTGGATGCTGGCAATTTGATCTCTGGTTCCTCTGCCTTTTCTAAATCCAGCTTGAACATCTGGAAGTTCATGATTCACGTACTGTTGAAGCCTGGCTTGGAGAATTTTGAGCATTACTTTGCTGGTGTGTGAGATGAGTACAATTGTGTGGTAGTTTGAACATTGTTTGGCATTGGCTTACTTGGGAATTGGAATGAAAACTGACCTTTTCCAGTCCTGTGGCCACTGCTGAGTTTTCCAAATTTGCTGGCATATTGAGTGCAACACTTTCACAGCATCATCTTTTAGGCTTTGAAATAGCTCCATCACCTCCACTAGCTTTGTTCGTAGTGATGCTTCCTAAGGCCCACTTGACTTCACATTCCACGTTGTCTGACTGTAGGTGAGTGATCACACCATCATGGTTATCTGAGTCATGAAGATCTTTTTTGTATAGTTCTATTGTGTATTCTTGCCACCTCTTCTTAGTATCTTCTGCTTCTGTTAGGTCCATACCATTTCTGTCCTTTATTATGCCCATCTTTGCATGAAATGTTCCCGTGGAATCTCTAATTTTCTTGAAGAGATCTCTAGTCTTTTCCTTTTTGTTTTCCTCAATTTCTTTGCATTGATAGCTGAGCAAGGCTCTCTTATCTCTCTTCGCTATTATTTGGAACTCTGCATTCAAATGGGTATATCTTTCCTTTTCTCCTTTGCCTTTAGCTTCTCTTCTTTTCTCAGCTATTTGTAAGGCCTCAACTGACAACCATTTGCCTTTTTGCATTTCTTCTTCTTTGGATGGTCTTGATCCCTGTCTCCTGTACAGTGTCATGAACCTCTGTCCATAGTTCTTCAGACACTCTATCAGATCTAATCCCTTGAATCCATTTGTCACTTCCACTGTATAATCATAAGGGATTTGATTTAGGTCATACATGAATGGTCTAGTGGTTTTACCTACTTTCTTCAATTTAAGTTTGAATTTGGCAGTAAGGAGTTCATGATCTGAGCCACAGTCAGCTCGTGGTCTTGTTTTTGCTGACTGTATAGAGCTTCTCCATCTTTGGCTGTGAAGCATATAATCAGTCTGTCTTCGGTATTGACCACCTGGTGATGTTCATGTGTAGAGTTTTGTCTTGTGCTGTTGGAAGAGGGTGTTTGCTATGACCAGTGCGTTCTCTTGGCAAAACTTTGTTAGCCTTTGACCTGCCTCGTTTTGTACTCCAAGGCCAAATTTGCCTGTTACTCTGGGTAGCTCTTGACTTCCTACCTCTGCATTCCAGTCCCCTATAATGAAGATGACATCTTTTTTGGGTGTTAGTTCTAAAAGGTCTTTTAGGTCTTCATAGAACCATTCAGCTTCAGCTTCTTCAGCATTACTGGTTGGGGCATAGACTTGGATTACTGTTGTATTGGATGGTTTACCTTGGAAATGAGCAGACATCATTCTGTGATTTTTGAGACTGCATCCAAGTACTGCATTTTGGACTCTCTTATTGACCATGATAGCTACTCCATTTCTTCTAAGGGATTCTTGGCCACAGTAGTAGATACAATGGTCATCTGAATTAAATTCACCCATTCCAGTTCATTTTATTTCAGTGATTCCTAAAATGTCAGTGTTCACTCTTGCCATCTGTTTGACCACTTGCAGTTTGTCCTGATTCATGGACCTAACATTCCAGGCTCCTATACAATATTGCTCTTTACAGCATCAGACTTTACTTCCATCACTAGACACATCCACAACTAGGTGGTGGTGTTGCTTTGGCTCCATTTCTTCACTCTTTCTGGAGTTATTTCTCCACTCTTTTCCAGTAGCGTATTGGGCACCTACTGACCTGTGAAGTTCATCTTTCAGTGTCATACGTATTTGCTTGTTCATACTGTTCATGGGGTTCTCAAGGCAAGAATACTGAAGTGGTTTGCCATTTCCTTCTCCAGTGGACCATGTTTTGTGGAAAGTGGAAATTAAAAGTGATGACCCTGGATATTGAGCTAAGGAGATTTCTAAACAAAACATTGAAGGCCTGGCCTAGTTTCTTCTTACTGCTTATAGTAAAATGTGAAATAAGAAATAAATTGAAGGAATTATTAAGCAAAAAGGAACCAGAATTTGAAGATTTGGAAAATTCTCAGCCTGTGCACATTATAAAAAAAGGAGAAAGTGAGTTCCAGAGGGAACACTAAGGGCACAAGTAGACAGTTACTTCATAAAGAAATTGCCGTGGATTTAATCAGCCACCTCAGCATGTTCAGCTGAAGCCAGGAGTACAGATGGGATTATGTGAGCAGAGATGCAGCCTGTTTGGATTAAAGGGCAAGAGACAGGATGAAAAAGGAAAGCTTTCAGACTTCCGGGATTCTGGGGGATGAGACAGTAGAGCTATCCAACCGTGAACATGCCTGTAGAAGATTAAGGTGGCTAGAGTTGATGGGGCAGCCAAGATCCAAAGAAATTAAAACTTTGAAAAACTAGTATGAGGAAGAAAACAAGAAAACATCTAAGTCACTTTGGTTTGGCAATGATTTCTTAAATATACCAAAAGTACAATCCATGAAGGAAGAAATTGACAAGATGTACTTTATTAAAATTTTTAAAACTCTACTCTGTGAGAGAGATTATTAAGATAATGAAAAATCACAGACTGTTAAAAAATATTTGTACAAAAACACATATTGGATAATAGACTTATCTCCAGAGTACATAAAAGACTCTTAAAACTCAACAGGAAAATCAGCAGCCCAGTTAAAAAATATGTAGAGATTTAAACAGATACTTCATTGAAGAAAACATACAAATGAAAATTAAAATCTCAGTGGGATAGTGTAACTTGCCTATCGGAATGACTGAAATCCAAAATAACAAATTGGTGGCAAGGATCCTGGGCACCAGAAACTTGAATTCATCACTGATGAGAATGTAAAATGGCATGGTGCCTCTGGATGACATAGTCAGAGTATTTTATAATGACCCAGCAGTCATATGCCTAGGTATTTATATAGTGATCTGAAAGCTTAAGTCCACACAAAAATCTATATGTTTAATGTTCATGGTATCGTTATTCACAATTTCTAAAAAGCTGGAAGTAATCAATATGTCTCATGAGGAGGATGGATAAACAAACTGGTAAATCTATGCAGTAGAATACTGTTCAGCAAGGAACAATTTGATTCATTGACCAACATGAATCAACTTTAAGTGAATTTTACTGAGTGCAGTTAGCAAGCCCCCAAATCATATATATTGTATGATTCCATTTATATGACATTCTGGAAAAGGCCAAACTGTAGGGGTGGAAAACAGATGAATGTTTCTCAGGTATCAAGTGGAAGACAAAGTGATAGATTACAGAGAGATGCACAGAAGAACTTTTAGTGTGAAACAGCTGTTACGTAATAAGGTATTGTGTGTTCAACGTGTACTGTCTGATGTGCATTTGTCAAAACCTACAACTGTACAGTACAAAGAGTAAGCTTTAACGTATGCAAACTAAAGACGCACACACACACACACACACACACGCTCATACGCACCAACCAGGATGTTGGAATGGGGAGGTCCCCAGGATGGAATGCAGTCTGTGCCAAATCAACCTAATTGCAGTACAAATGAATAGCCTAACCACACTGAAGGGGCGGGGGTGGAGGGAAAAGGAGCTGGCCCAGATAAGTTTGGAAAATGGTACTTTCCAGTAGAAATTGTAAGCTTAAATACAAAAGGAATAGTATAAAAATTCTGTATTCTCGTTGGTAAATTTGTTTTTCACAGATGAACAGTTTACAGTTGTTTTCATATCTGTTGGGGTTGAACAGATAAGTAAGTGGATGTTAAATTGTGGGAAATAGATTTCTCAGTGTTGGAGATAGAAATTATAGACATACAGGAACGGAAGACCAGAATGAATCCCGAGATACAGGATTAGAGTCAGAAATATCAGTATGGATCATGTTTGGATGGGTGAGTGGATACAGGAACGTGTGTGTGTATGTGTGTAGATGGGTTAGTATACCTGCAGTTATTAATATTACTTGACTCTCTCCACTGAGAGTGAAGAGATAAGCTCTGTCCACTGAGAGAGTGGAGAAGCAACAATGTCCTAGTAGTTTTGAGGACAACCATGCCAAGATTATGGTTTCTAAATATTCTCCAATAAAATAAACCAGAGCTCTTTGGAGAAATGACTGACTCTAAGACTATACAGGGAAAATATGAAGTGAAAGGAAGGATTGAAGGGCAGGTGGAATGTCAAAGGCCCACAGGAATCAACCTAAAAGAGCTGTTATTTTTTTAATTAAGCATGGGATTGAGGAATTTCTAAAAATTTTTTCATTTGCATTTCTTTGGCTTTTAGTCATGTTAATCTTTTTTAAAAAAAAAACTTAATTTTGGCCATTAATGTTTCTTTTGTGAAGCATCATATCATGGCAATTTTTCATTTTTCTGTAGTGGTATTTGTTGTTCAGTTTCTCAGTTGTGTCCAACTCTGTGATCCCATCGACTGGTTTTCTCATTGATTTATAAGAGCTCTTTATATGTGAAGTACATTACACTTTTGCCATATTTCTTGTACTAGTATTTTTAGATATTTTAGGTTTTTCTGTTTCTTTTTTGTAAAATGAGTGAATTTTGCTTATTTTTCCATGCCTATTAATAACTAGATGTAACATCAGATGCATCTGTAAAGATGCAACAGGGGCTACTAATTGAATATCTACTGAAACTTTTGTAATGATAACATCTACTTGCTCCATATTCTTTTAGATTCAACTTCTATTGCAACAGAATATTCCCTGAAATTTGATGAATCCATGACAGAAGATGAAATAGAAGAAAAATCATTTCGATCTTTACTACCTTCTGAGAGTCATCGCAGATTTAACATGGAAAAGAAAAGAGGCCACCATGATGACTCTGATGAGGAAACTTCTCCAGAAAAGACTCCACTGCCCTCTGCCAAGGTGCGTTTCAGTTTACCCGTGGAGATGCTCCATGTATAGCTGTGGATATGCTCTCCCAAAGGTATGAGGTATCATTTTGTGTTTGAACTCAGTTGTCAGCTACCAGAATATTTTTCCTAAGATACCAATTTTGGGGGTTTTTTGGTGGGGGAGTATAGAATTTAGCTTTTCTTTCCTTATAACGTAGCTTACAAACATATTCCTCAAAATAATACATAAGACTTTTGAGAATGTGAGCCAAAGTTAAGTCTTGAGCTTTTTCATTCACTTCAGTCTTACAACACTTTATTCCGTTAAAAAAAAAATTGCATTTATATAGTTCTTCTTATTAAATTTTAAGCCTTTTGGATAACAGGGACAAATTCTTACCATCTTTACATCCCTGGGACAGTGCCTGACTTACTCTGCTGCTGCTGCTGCTAAGTCACTTCAGTCATGTCCGACTCTGTGTGACCCCATAGACACGGCAGCCCACCAGGCTACCCCGTATTTGTTAAAATTTTTTTGGATGAATAAATTAGCAGTTGAGTGTTACTTTCTCTCTCATGTGCCTTTTTTTTTTTGAAGAACATTCTTCAACATGGTTGGCAGCCTTTCTATATACATAATTTATTTTTGTAAGTGCATACCTCTTTTAATGAAGTTAATTAAGTTCCAAAAGGTATAGATGGTGATCAAGATGACTTAAACTCTCTAACTCAGGAGCTGAGCATGCCATTCTCAGGAGGACAAGACAGCTTTTCTAAATTTACTATGGAGATGGTTCGACAATATATGAAAGAAGAGGAAATGAGAGCAGCTCACCAGTCTTCACTCCTGCGTCTCCGTGAAAAGGCCTTGAAGGAGAAAACTAAAGCTGAACTAGCGTGGTTAGAGCATCAGAAAAAGTAAGTTCTTTCAATGAACATAATTCTGACTGTTCAGTTTCTCCTTTCATGAAATGCTTTGTTTTTAAAGATGTTTTTGTTTCTTCATTTGATCGACCCTGTTTCTCAGGCTAGAAGTATAGCCATCATTGTTGAATCATGTTGCTTTCAAGACCTCCTACTCATATAACATTCTCTTTGCATTTCTCTCATCACTTAACTGACTCTTATATTGTCATTTTATGCTTAATTACTTTATTGTGTTAATAGATTCTCAAAGCTATTCTATCTTTAAAGGACAGAGTCTAAGATTTGCTTATATCACATATCTAATAAAATATTGGTTGAGATAGGAATTGCTGGATGAAGCAGCTGTTTTCTACATTTGAAAATGTTAAATGGTTTAAACACTTAAAGGGATTGAGAATTCCTGATATATTTAATTTTGTCTCAATGGGAATGATTACAGACATCTACGAGATAAAGGTGAAGATGATAAAATGCCCCCACTCCGGAAGAAACAGCGTGGTTTGCTCTTAAGGTTGCAGCAAGAAAAGGTATGTTAGGAAAAACAAAGGGGACAAATTAGATTGTGAAATCTGTTATTTTGCTTAATCTTTTTTTCTTAACCACTCTTTATGCTTACTACTATAATTACAAGAGTTGCTTAATGGTCTACTGTATTTCTTCTAAATTAGGATTGTGCTTCACTGCTAACAGAATACCATATTAAATCAAACCTGCTTTCATTTGCTGTGTAAAATATTGTACAATTGTGTTTTGATATGCCTATTTTAAAAATTATAATATTTGTGAGTATAATTGGCTTAACTTTTTAGTCATTGTTTCCCTAAATAGACTTTTAAGATACATGAATTACAAATTGACAAATATTTAGGCTTAGTGGGCCTAGCAAGACCTGGGATTTGAATCCTGGAGAGGCAGTGTAGTGTCATGGTTAAGAATTCAGGCTCTATGATGTATGGCAAAACCAATACAGTATTGTAAAGTAAAATTAAAAATTAAAATAAAAAGAAAATGTTCAATTTAAATAAATAAATAAAAGAATTCAAGCTCTAGATTCAGCTTGTTTGTTGTTGTTTAGCCACTGAGTCACGTCCAACTCTTTGCAAACCCCACCAGACTCCGCTGTCCATTGGATTTCCCAGGTAAAAATATTGGAATGGATTGCCGTTTCCTTCTCCAAGGTATCTTCCCAACCCAGGGATTGACCCATATTAACAGACAGATTCTTTACCACTAAGCCATCAGGGAAGCCCTAAATTCAGATTGCCTAGGTTAAAATCCCAGATCTACCAGTTATTAGTTTTATAATCTTGAAAAGTTACTTATCTGTTCCTCAGTTTCATTTTCTATAAACTGATCATAATAGTAATAACATACTTTGTTGTTGAGAGGAATAAATGAGTAATATATTTAATAAATTTAGAACAGACCTTGGCACAAAGGTAAATGCTCAATAAATGTTAGTTATTATTTGAATTCCAGCTTTGCCAGTTGCAAATGTGTAATCATGGCCAAGTTTAAGTAACTCTCTGAGAGTTAGTCTCCCCGTCTATTAACGTGAGATTATATTTCATATGGTGGTTGTGAGGTTTAAATGAGGTAACATATAAAAAATCTGTTTCACATTGCCTGGTAAGTATTTAATAAATTCTGCTGCTGCTAAGTCGCTTTAGTCGTATCCGACTCTGTGCGACCCCATAAACGGCAGCCTACCAGGCTCCGCCGTCCTTGGGATTCTCCAGGCAAGAGTACTGGAGTGGGTTGCTTAGTTTCCCTTTATTGACCTGTTACCAGGTTCTAGCTGCTATGTTGGATAGTCTGTGAACTTAATCATTTGAGTTATATATTGGAATGTTACTTAAAAGTTTGTTTTTAACTTTGCCATAGAGGGAATTCCTTGGTGATCCAGTAGTTAGGATTTGGTGTTTTTATTGCTGTGGTCCAGGTTCAGTCCCTGGTTGGGGAACTAAATTCATACAAGCCACACAGCATGGCCTCCAAAAAAAAATGTTCATGTGAGGAAGCATCACTGGTCATATGAAGTTGAGAAACTTTTTAACTTTTTTTTTTAAAGACATTATTTTTTTATCCAAAAAAAAGGTTTTAAAGTAACTTAAAATTCTCCCTTTTAGTTCAAATAAATAATTTTTTACAATATTACAGTAGCTTTCTCTTTGTAAAGCAGGAAAAAAACTGAAATTACAAATAATTTCTCATTCCATGGGCTTGTTTTTACTTTCTTGATGCTATACTTTGAGGCACACAGTTTTTAATTTTGGTGAATCTGTTATTTTATTGTATGCTTGCTGATACTAAATTCTACTTTCATTAGTTTGAAGATATACTTGTTTGACCTTCTTTTTTCTTTTTTTTCCCATATTTTTTTGGCCATGCTTTGTGGCATGCAGGATGTTAGTTCCTTGACCAGGAATCGAACCCATGCCTGCTGCAGCAGAAGCATGGTGTCTTAACCACTAGACCACAAGGAATGTCCCTTACTTCATTTTTGAAGGATATTTTTAACTAGGTATAGGATTATTTTTCTTCAACATTTTTAGTGATTTCATTTTCTGTTGTCTACTGCTTTCCTTTGTTCCCATGGAGACACAATTTAATTCTTTGGAGATTGCTTTTAAGATTTTTAAGAATTTGTCTAGGGAATTCCCTGGTAGTCCAGTGGTTAGGACTTGGCACTTCCACTGCCAAGGATTGGGTTCAGCCCCTTGTTGGGGAACTAAAATCCTGCAAGTCACACAGTGTGGCCAAAAAATAAAAACAAAAATTTGTCTTTGATTTTGCAATGATTTTATATAAATTTACTGTGATGCACCTAGGTGCAGTTTTCTTTTAATATTGATACTATTAGAGTTTGCTGGGCTTCTTAAATCTATTGTCTTATTTCATCAGTTTTTAGAAATTATCTCTTTAGGGTTTTACACTGTGATATATACTGTTAAATCTATCCAATGAATTCTTAATTTGAATTTTCTTTAGTTCTCTAATACCTATTTTGTTCTTTTTTATAGATTTTCATTCATGTTGAAATTTTCTACCTTTTCATCTGTTTTTCCTGTATTTTTTCTATTATTTTTTGAACACATTATACATAGTTTTTTTAACTTGAAAGAAAAGTGAAAGTGAAGGTTGCTCAATTGTGTCTGACTCTTTGTAGCCCCTTGGACTATGCAGTCCATGGAATTCTCCAGGCCAGAATACTGGAGTGGGTAGCCTTTCCCTTCTACAGGGGATCTTCCAAACCCAGGGATCTAACCCAGGTCTCCCACATTGCAGGTGGATTCTTTACCACTTGAGCCACCAGGGAAGCCCAAGGATACTGGAGTGATTAGCCTATCCCTTCTCCAGCAGATCTTCCCGACTCAGGAATCGAACTGGGGTCTCCTGCATTGGAGGAGGTTTCTTTGCCAACTGAGCTACCAGAGGAGCCCCCTTTTTTAACTCCCTTATCTCCAACTCCATCATTTGGACATTTGTGTGTCTGCTAACTATTTTTTATAGTTATACAATCCTTTTTCTTTGCATGCCAGTAATTTTTTTAAATCAATGCTGGACAGTGTGTATAAATAACTACAAAGGCTCCAAATGATGTTATCTTCCCTTAGGATTTGTTTTTTCTTCTGCTATGCATTTGGAGTGGTCAGCTGTTCATTTTATTCCACTCAAGGGCTGAGCTGGGTTAGTATTGGGTTACAGTATTGATAAGCCTCAGTCTCCTGCTTTGCATCGAGCCTAGGTTGTGACCCTGCAGGGATTTTAGCTAAAAGCCTGGTTAACTTTTTTTTACCAGCACAAGAGACTATAGGATTTCTGCTGTGCTGTTGAGGTTTCTGGCTTAATTCCTTAGCATTTTTGTCTATGCTACTTTAGAACTGGCAGATTCTTTGAGGGGAAGACTGAGTTTGAAACATTAAATCTGAAGTTTTAAGACAGGTTTAAGACTTAACTGTTTTAGGTCTCTAGTTTTTGTCACTGAAGTTCTCTGTAGCTGGCGAGAGTTCCTGAAACTGGTGTAACCCCTTTCAGAGTAGTTTGATTGTATCTAGTCAACTTGAAGACACATATAATCTGTGAGTCAGCATTTCTGTGTCTTGGTATGTATCCTTGAAGCTTTTGCACTATATAGAGGAAAGTGGAAACAACTTATATCTTCAGTGATAGATGAGATAGAGCATATTTCTGCAAGAAAATATAACAGTGCAGGAAAAAGAGTGCACTAGCTATAAAACCCATTCAATAATGATAATATTCTGTATCTCTGCTGTCTAATACCTGGAGAAGGAAATGGCAGTCCACTCCAGTATTCTTGCCTGGAGAATCCCATGGACAGAGAAGCTGGCAGGCTACATCCATAGGATCGCAGAGAGTTGGACAGGTGGATTCTTTACTAACCAAGCTATCAGGGAAGCCCAGGTAGTAAAGAATCTACCTGCAATGCAGGAGACCAGCTTTGATCCCTAAGTCGGGAAGATCCTCTGGAGAAGGGAATAGTTTTCCACTCCAATATTCTTGCCTGGAGAATTCCAGGCTACAGTCCGTGGGGTCACAAAGAGTCAGACATAACTTATGACTAAACAACAACACACATAACATAAAATAAGCATTTAAAAATGAGTGTACCATTAATCATTTTAAAGTGAACAGTTTGCTTCTACAAACTTATGGCTTATTCTTAAGAGAGATGCAAACATTTCCCCCTCAGAACCCATTAAAAAAATATTTTCTTTCTGCTAGTCTTGGATTGGGTGAAATTATACATTGATTGATTTAGAAACTCAGGCCTATGCTAGTAGTTGGTTTGTAGAGCTCTGGGAATCCCTTAAACCTTTTTCATGGGAGAAGGAGATCAAAACTGTTTTCATGAGGACAGTAAGATGTGAATTTGCTGTTTTTATGTATTGATATTTGCACTAAATGGTGCAGCAGCAATGGTGGGTAAAACTGCTGAGGCCTTATTTAGCACAAATCAAGGCAGTGGAACCAAACTACTAGTAGTCTTTTATCTTCCATTGCCATACACTTGCAGCAAAAAAAAGCTAATTTCACTAAAGAATGTTTTGATTAAGTCTAGTAAAATTATTTTTATTATGTTGGAGTTTGAGTACTTGTTTTTGTATTCTGCATGACAGGAATGAGACACCTACAATGCACTTTTTCTGGATATTAGGGAAAGGTGATTAACTCATGGGAAAGCATTTGTACAGTTGTTTCAGCTGCAAGCTGAGCTGGCCACATTTTTTCATGGAATACTGTTCTTACCTGAAAGAGTTATCCAGAGACAAACTGTGTTTATTCAGAATAGAGTATTTGATAGTCATTTTATCAAAAATGAACAAAGTGTGCTTGTACTTCAAAGACGACAATTGACAGTATTTGTTGCCAATGGTAAAAACTTCTATCTACCACCTAAAACTAAAGAATTTTTCTTATAAGATCACAGTGATAATAATTGTGATTTTCTTGGTATTGTATAATGAAATATATGAACATTTGAAGATCTTTATAACTGAGTGAACTAAACATTTTCCAAATAATTAGTGCATGGTACTTTTTTTTTTTTAATCAAGCCATGGTGAAGGTGGGGTAGGATAAATTAGGAGTATGGGATTAACAGATACAAATTACTATGCATAAAATAGAGAAGCAACATGGAATTACTGTATGGCATAGGGAGCTATATTCAATATCTGATAATAATCTATAATAGAAGATAATCTGAAGAAAATATGTGTTACTGAATCATTTGCTGTATACTGAGACTAATACAGTATTATAAATCAACTATACTTATATCTAAAAAAATTTTTTAAACCCCAGAACTCAAGTCAGAACAAAAAAATCAAGCCAGATAATAAAGATTTGCAAACATCTGATTACTACTCTTTTCGCTAATTTTGTTTGTTTTAGAAAATAGAATTATTTTCTTAAAAGTGTGCACAGTGCAATTATATACACATGAGAGTGAAAAGACAAATAATGTCTTAGTATTACGAAGATAGTTTGAGGAGTCTCCAGAAAGGATCTCAGGAACCCCTAACGACCATGGACTATACTTTGAGAACTGTGCTTGAGAGGAACTTTATACATGTGCCCAAGGAGACAAAAAGTGAAAGGCTGTTGATTTTAGTATTATTTGTAATAGTAGACAGCAACCTCATCTAACTATAGGGGTAACAGATCCATGAAATATATATACCTCCATTGTAATTTTATGCAAGATTTGGGGACAAATTAACATGGAGACATATAAAAGCAACATTTAGTAAATAAAGCAAGATTGAAAATATGTATGCTATTATTTATAAAATATTGTAAAACATTATACAAACCAAGCAATATATTTATTTTTATAGGTAACTACAAATATTTGTAGAATTTTAAAAGGCTGTGTACCATGGAAGTGTATATACTATGGTAGTGGTTACCATTAGGGAGTGGCGTAGGGGATTGCAGACTGGTGTTATCTGTAATATTTTAGTTCTTTATAAAATTTAAGACTAAGAGGAAATATGACAGAATATTAATAGGTGTTAATTTTGGAAATTAGATGTTTATTGTGCACTTTTCTGCATTTTCAGGTAGTTTCAAAATTTCTCAAACATGATTTAAAGAAATTATAAGTTATTCATATCTTTATTATGCTTACTTTATTGATGAGAAAACGATTATAAGAAATTTATGATAAAAAAGGATAGCTGTTAAATTTTAATGATTATTAATGGTGAAATGTGTCATCTTTTGTGCACTGTTAGCAACAGAAATGGAGAAGGCAGTGGCAACCCACTCCAGTACTCTTGCCTGGAAAATCCCATGGATGGAGGAACCTGGTGGGCTGCAATCCACGGGATCTCTAAGAGTCAGACACAACTGAGTGACTTTACTTGCACTTTTCACTTTCATGCATTGGAGAAGGAAATGGCAACCCACTCCAGTGTTCTTACCTGGAGAATCCCAGGGACGGGGGAGCCTGGTGGGGTGCCGTCTATGGGGTCACACAGAGTTGGACACGACCGAGGCGACTTAGCAGCAGCAACAGAAAATAATACCCTGTGTGGAGAATGTTTGATGCAGTGTTGTCTGAAGTGTTTTCTGTTGGCATTTTATGTGGAGAAAATTCTTTTCTGAAAGCAATTTTAAAAACTGTTCTAAGGGCCATAAAATGATTCATTCTCTTTGACTTCTTTGTTCTACTTTTTGGAATCTCTCCTAAAGAACTAACCCATGGTATGAAACAATTATAGGCATTAAAGCATTATTTGGGATGGAGTTTACAATAGAATAATGGTTATATTAATTACTTTACATGATATGCAGTTATTAAACAGATAACAGTAAATATTGAAAGGCATTATGGAAAAATGTGAAAGGTATGTTAAGTTTTAAAAGGGGATATGAAATCATCACTCTGTTGTTATAATTACTTAAATTAAGGATTAAATCATGTTAAATTATTTTACAGTGATAGAGATTTTCCCTCCACTACTAAAAAATTTTTCAGTGTTATTTTATCTTGAAGTTCCTTATGTATGTAGTTTTGTATATGTGATGATTGGATTTTCTTTTTAAAATATTAGTCTGAATTTGTCTCCTCCAAATTTTAAACCCTCTCCTAAATCTTTAAACCTTAGGCAGAAATTAAACGTCTTCAAGAAGCCAATAAGGCAGCTCGGAAGGAAAGACAACTGATTCTTAAACAGCAGGAGGAGATAGAAAGGATCCGACAGACCACCATAAAACTCCAGGAGAAGTTGAAGTCTGCAGGGGAGAATAAATTGGTAAACTACATGAGATTCTTATTTGTTTTCTGCCTCATGTTGCTTGCTAACATCTAACTCTGCCTCCTTACACGATGGATGTGTGTTCATCCCAACACTGTGATATAGGAATGCACCAGGATAAAGTTGTATGTACATGCCTTTATATAAAATGAGAGTTATAATTTTATTTTCCCCATGGATTATTCTTTTGAATGGGACACATAAGTCATATATTAGTTTCAAAATGTTTTCCGTTTATAAACTCAGTTGGAATAAAGAGCTTTGCTTTTTGCTAATCAATCCAAATATATTCTTCAGAATTAATGGGAGGCATTAATTTTTTGCTCTTTATGTGATACCTCTTTCAGCTGTCTAATATCTTTTATAATGATACAAGGCTAAAGGAGATATTCAGACAAAAACAAAATTGGGCTTACTCTGAAATATTGTAAAGTGTCAGTGTAGTGTTGGAAGATTCAGACTGTGTAGAAATAGTTAAATAATACTTTAATATTCACTGCTTTGATTTTTAAAATACACTTTAAAGTTTGAAGCAATCTCAAATTTATAGAAAGTTTCAAACACATAAAAAGAGCTCTGATTTTCTGAGCAAGAGTTATGTTGCTAACAAATTAATATTGACACATTACTACTATTTAATCTGCAAACACTACAAGTTTCTCCAGTTGTCACAGTAGTGTTCCTTATTTCAAAAGGTAAGTTCAGAAGCACATATTGTATTTAGTTTTCATATATCTTTAGTCTCTTTCAGTCTGGAAAGGTTCCTTCATTCTCATGACCTTCACATTTTGGAAGATTACAGGCCAGATACTTTGTAGAATGGTTAAGTTAGGTTTGTCTGATGCTTCCTCATAATTCAATTCAGTTTATGCATCTTTGGCAGGAATATCACAGATGTGATGCTGTGTTCTCTGCATTCAATCTGGTGGTACCTGATTTCGATATATCTCATTACTGATGAGTGTGCATGCATGTTCAGTCGCTCCAACTTTTTGTGACCCCATGTCCTGTAGCCTGCCAGCCTTCTTTGCTCATGGAATTTTCCAGGCAAGAATACTGGAATGGGTTGATGTTGACTCAATCACAAAGGGAAAGAGGGTAACTATACAGTGAAGGTGGCATCTACCATATTTCACTGTATAGTTACCCTCTTTCCCTTTGTGATTAATAAGTACTTTGCATAATGGTATTTTGAGACTATATGAATTCCTGTTCTTCGTCGGAGTTAAATTTCTTCTTTTATTTATGTCAGTATGAACTCATGGGTTCCTATTTTACTCAGCATTAAAATCTGTTACTATCATTATTTATTGTGATGCTCACTTTTTCTTAAGTTGGGCCATTTGGAGCCTCTTAACAGGATTCTGTGTCCTTTTGACATGAACTCATCAGTCTTGGAGCACTTTCATATTTTCTGAAATAAGATGTTTCAGTCATTTTTTACTTTTCCTGCCTCAACCTTGGTTTCGGCTATTTCTCCGAAGAGGATACTTATTGAGAAGTCAAGATCTGGTGCTAGCCATGCTCATTGCTGTTCAGGTTTTGTTCCTCCTAAGCAACAAATCTAGGGACTTTGTTAGGACATATATATACATTTTACTTGTGCAGTATAATTTTGTCCTTTAAGTAATACCTTAATTTCAGCTATTTTACAAACACTGTTTAGAAGATAAATTAATTTTGAGATGACAGTGTTTAAATCAGTTTGAGATCTTAAATTCCACTATAACACTTGACCCCTTTTGTTTGCAGGAGTCTCATAGTGATGATGATACAAAGGATAATAAAGCAACCAGTCCTGCTCCAACTGACTTGGAGACCCGCAGTCCTTCCCCTATTTCAATCTCCAGCAGTGAAACAAGCAGCATTATGCAGAAACTAAAGAAAATGAGAAGCCGCATGGATGAAAAGTAATTCATTTTTTAAAATATCTTGTTTACACTGAAAGTAGTAGCAAAAATAATATTTTTAATGTACTTCATTAGATTAGATGGATACAACATAATATTTTATGGCTTCAGCTGCATTTTAGTAGATTAAGTCATCCTAGAAGTCAATTTACTATAGACCTTATTTATAAAGCAAATTTTCTCTATTTTAAATACAGCCAAATTTCTTATTTTAAAACTAAAGTAGTATTTGCAGATATACCCATGATAATGTTTTCTCCTTGCTTATATTAAAAGTTAAGAGTAAGTGTGAAATTTTTATCTTTTCTGAAATCTGAGGAGATGTCCACTAACTTGGGAAAACACTTCAATGGTATAGCTTGAGATCTTATCCTGTGACTGACAACTCTCAGGCTTACTTAAGTAAAAGAGTGAACTCTTAAACTCGTGAGTGATTCTGAGTTGCTCATTTGAAACCATAAAGTCTGAAATTCTCCCAGGATATTGAATGATTTGGCTGTCTACCATTCTTCTAAAATATTTCTAAGGACTATTTTTTAAAGACTCTTGGAGAAAGCTACTACTACTTGGATATAGCTTAGTCATATGCCAGCTTTGACCATACCATTGATATTTACCTGACAGTTTACTTTTTTGCATGTACATTTAATTAAATATACTTATAAAATAGCTGCTTGTAGACTATTTTCTACCTTCTTTAAATATGGAAGAGACGTCCTTTAAAATTTTTGTTGACTGCTATTTTATGTTAGCAGTTTGGGCCACAGATTGAACTTAAAGTATACCTTGATATCCTTTGGCAGTATACTATGCATCACCAAATTTAATGATATTCTGTGTTTATATGTGATATTAGCCTATGATTTAGCTTCTGAACAGTCAAGCAGTTCTAAGTCAAATCTTATTTACTGTAAGTATAGTGTTGTACACTGTACTTCATTGCTTAATTGAAATTGCATTTCAGTAACTTAAAATTGGCATTTCACAACTTAAAAATACCTAAATTGATTATGAAAATAAGTTTAAAGAATAAACATAAATTTTAAAAATAAAAAGTATAAGGGAGTGAAAACTGAATATTTACATATTTTATAAGAATGCCTTTTCTAAGATTTCCATGGACTAGACCAGTTAAGACGTATTCAAGTAGGAATTCTTTCTTCCTTTCCTGACAGACTTTCCAGTAGCCTATGTGGGCATACTGTATTGCTCCAGGGATCTTTAATTCAGAATAATCTATCTCATAAATTTTCATAACTGATTAAACATTTTCTATCTGCCTTGTAAATGCCTTTGGGTTATAAATGTTGGAGGAAAAATAGCTTCACGGGAAATTTCTTCATTGATTTCTTGCTTGTCTATATCAGTAAAACCTTCATTGCTGGTCTCTATGAATAATATTCTAATAATTTTAATCACATCTGTGGAAAGTGAAAGTGAAGTCGCTCAGTCGTGTCCGACTCTGCGACCCGTGGACTGTAGCCCACCAAGCTCCTCCGTCCATGGGATTCTCCAGGCAAGAACACTGTAATGGGTTGCCATTTCCTTCTCCAACATCTGTGGAAGGAAGTACTTATTCTGCTTGTAAGATTAGTCAGTTTATGTGGTGTTTATTTCCAATTTTGTTAAAGTTTAAAAAATCCTAAATAACAAATTAAAAGTTGAATGTATTGACTTTGTTCTAAGTTTTGTTATTTTCTCAGAGCCCAAAATATTAAACACCTAGAATTTTTTGAAACATTGCTCTCCCTTCCTTTGTCAACTACT
This sequence comes from Neotragus moschatus, assembly GCA_006410615.1. NCBI lineage: Eukaryota > Metazoa > Chordata > Mammalia > Artiodactyla > Bovidae > Neotragus > Neotragus moschatus. The sequence goes on from SJYA01002524.1 coordinate 1,372,920, forward strand.
GCAATAAATTTTTGAGAAACTTGTCAAAGAGAATAGGCCTTGAAGTATTCAGTGACTTCTTGATTTATTGTTTGAAACAATACTTTTGTGTTTATGGGAAGGATAGGGTAAAGACAGCAAAGAAATTAGTTTTAATGTTCGGAAGATGATGCTAAAATTTGAGGATGAACAGGTGTATTTTTCAAAACTAGCAATGCATTAAAAAGGGAGGTTATTTTTATGTGATTTTTTAAAAAATCTCTATAACAATGTATAGTTGATCCTTGAACAGTGAAGGACAGAAGTATTAGGAATGTTAACCATCTACATGGTTGAAAATTCACCTATAACTTCTATGATCAGTTCAGTTCAGTCGCTCAGTCGTGTCCCAACTCTTTGTAACCCCATGGACTGCAGCATGCCAGGCCTCCCTGTCCATCACCACCTCCTGGAGCTTGCTCAGACTCATGTCCATCGTGTCAGTGATGCCATTCAACCATCTCATCCTCCTCTATTGTCCCCTTCTCCTCCTGCCTTCAGTCTTTTCCAGTGAGTCAGCTCTTTACATCAGTGGCCAAAGTACTGGAGTTTCAGCTTCAGCATCAGTCCTTCCAATGAATATTCAACTGATTTCCTTTAGGATTGACTGGTTTGATCTCCTTTCAGTCCAAGGGACTCTCAAGAGTCTTGTCCAACACCACAGTTTAAAAGCAGCAATTCTTCAGTGCTCAGCTTTGTTTATGGTCCAACTTTGACATCCATACGTGACTATTAGAAAAACCATAGCTTTGACTATACACACCTTGTTGACAATGTCTCTGCTTTTTAATATTTGTGATTTCTCCATATACGTGGTTCCCCTGTATCTGCAGTTGTACATCTTCAGATTCAGCCAACCACAGTCATGCAGTACTGCAATATTTATTGACAAAAAAAAAAATCCATAAGTGGACCTATGGAGTTCAGACCCCTACTATAATGTGAAAACTAATTTTTGAATACTATTCAGATTACCAAAACTTTAGAGTTCAATCTCTTTCAACAATGTTGGGATGTCAGCTCAATAAATAGAATGAGTTAATTTTGTAGTCATTTGCTACAGTAAATAACTAATGACAAAATCATTTAAGCCTTTGCTACTAAGCATTATTATTTGTTTTGTAGATTGGAAAAGGCAGTCTTCCAGGAGATTACTATTTTATTATTATAAAATACCTGTCAGAAAATAGTGAGCCTTCTCAATAAGTTAAGATAACTTTGGGAGGAACTTTTTCATTATGTATTACTACTTATTGTTAACTCTTTGAACTTTGATTCTGTGATAAATATTTTTTCTGAAATGTTGAAACTATTCTTGCCTACAATTAAAGATTTCCTTCATTAATGTTTCCCTGAAACAATACTACCTTTGTTAAAATTTCTAATCTGTGGCTTTTCTTGACCTATTTTAACAAGTTGACATTTTAGAAATAATTTCCATTTCTCAATATAGTGAAAAGCAAAAGAAATTTAAACTATGGAAAAAGTTAGTTACAATGAAAATATCAGTATGTTTGCAAAAGCCACACTGTCTAGACCTCAGTTTTTTGATAATTATTGGTAAATGAAATCTGAGTTTTGTTTACTGCTGTAAGGGGAATTATTTACAGCATAAAGTTGTGAAACAGATACTCATGGGGAAAAACCATGCATTTGACTTCCTGTTGACAGTTCTGTTTTAGGAAAATTATTTACTGAGCAAATGAAACACTGAAAGAATGATGTTATCTTCCTCATTAAGTGTTAAAATAGGACAGTGCACTTTTTCTTCCATTTGTTAACAGCAGCTTGTTCTTTATTTATTAATTGTATACTTATTCTCTCAGCAATTACTTACTGAGAATTGTGTGAATATAGTAGGTTCTGAGGGACATGAAGATGAATCAAACATAAACCCTGCTCTTGAAAAGCTTACTGTTGAGGTGGAAAAATATATATATATATATATATAAAAAATAAAAAATACTTTAGTAAAGTGTATAAAAGTCTAATGCTAAGAAAACTCAGAAGAAGACATTTTTACTGAAAAGAGTACATATCACAGAGATTTTCTTGATGAGTGTTCAAAATTAAATACTTTGGATTTGCACTATTCCGTTAAATAAGACTTTTTAATTAAAATTTAAACAGTGTTTTAAATATCATTGTGAACTCTGGGAGATGGTGATGGACAGGGAGGCCTGGCATGCTGCAAGTCATGGGGTCGCAAAGAGTCGGACACGACTGAGCGACTGAACTGAACTGAACTGAAATTAGATATACAGTTTTCTTAGAGAAAGTTCTAGACTAAGTGTAGTGGATGAGTAAATCCTGATAGTCTAATAATATGCTCTTTTTTCCCTTTACTTCCTAGATTAAGGATAATGCACCTGTATTATTTCATTTATTTAAGTACAGTATATGCAGATTATTAATTCAATAGATTTTGCTGTAGGAAAAATAGACTGTGTTTTCTTTTATGTCAGTTCTATCCATATGTGCATTTATCTTTTTTGAATATCATTAGAAATGAAAGAATTGATTCATTTTAAAATTAAGAGCAGTTTCATTTTTACCTGTAACAATATAGAATTAAAGAATTGTTTAGATCCAGAAAAAAATTAAAATAAGATGTTAGGTTTTAAAAAAAAAGAAAAAAAGATGTTAGGTTTTATATGTTGTTTAATATATTTCAGAGTCAGATGACTTTAAAACTGAGTTTTATTTAAAATTTAGATCATAATTCTGCTCTTTCAAATTGTAAGGTAGTTTTAGAATCTGTTGGAATAGAATGCACTATTAGCTCAGTGGGAAAAAAGGGTTCTCATATCACATGGTCTAGCAATGTGTTGAGGTATGTATTTTTCAAAAAGTGTGAGAACGTACTTAGAAGAAAGAATCATAAAATGTTGAAACTAGGGAATTTTAGGGAAGTTGCCTATTACAGTCTCGGTTCTACGGGATGAAATTGAGGCCAATAGAGATTGAGTGCCTTGCCCTAGGTCACACAGGTAGCATAATGGCAGAGCTCGAACTAGAGCCCTGCCCTGTGGACTCCAGCCAGCTACAGTGAAAATTAAGTTAGCATATCTATTTTCAATTTTGTAACTTTTTTTTTTTAAACTTAAAGTTGTCTTAGTAGAAATTGACCTTCTAAATAGTATTTGTTGAAGCTGGGCAAGTGCTCAGTGGCTGATAACCAAGGTTCAATAGCTGCATGGCTGAAATGTTAAGAGTCTAACATTTTGACTTTCTTTTGAATTTCTTAGGCTTAAGCATTATAGGAACATTATTTCCATACTAGATTAAATCTGTCATATATCTCACTCTCATCCAGTGTTCTATAACCACCAGAGGCCTTGTTGAGGAATGCCTTGACAACAGCCTAAGGTATATCAGTAACATTTTCTATGAGTAGGCATTTGTGTCTCTATCAATCATAATTTTGTCTTACTTGTGCAGCATCTTGAAGGATTTTTAACTCTAGTTTAAAGTATTACTGCTTTTATCTCAATTTTAATCAACTTTTGGAGGATACTCTTGAATTCTAGAATATATATATCTTAAGTAAGGAACATGTTTGTGGGAAGAAATTCCAACTTTAAACTTCTCTTAATCCTATCTCTCATACTGCTTTCTTTTTTTAGCATTTCTTTTGTTGTTCATTTCTACCCTAGAGCTTTTGAATATGCTTTAATCTTTGTAAATGAGAAGTAAATGATTAGTATTTGTTCTAAGAGAGAAAGTTATTATTCTCTATATTGAATTGGACAAAAACATTTAATATGGTTTTTTTTTTACAGTTTATTTCACATGTTCCAATATTCTACTTTTTCTACTAGGTCATGCATGCATTTAGCTGTTATATACTTAAGAGGGTGGGTGATATTTGAATATTATGAACAGAATTTTTGAATCTTTTTTGAAGTACATTTGTTTTTGCATAATATTTTGATAATCAGCATCAAAATAAGCTTATTATACATTAATAAAGAGGGGCAAGGAAGAGTGCAGTGTCTTATTGAAAGTTGGTAAAATTGTTTTTCCTTGCACTTCAGTGCAGAAAATCAAGGCAATCCAGAAACAATAGAAGGAGGGAAAAAGAGAGAAAGTGAATATTAAGTTGTATGTGGGAAAACAGACTTGAAATCATCTATACATGTAGTTATCTAAAGATATACATGTAGTAAAGATTCTGCATACTTTTTAAATTCCAAATGAGTGACTGGATTCATACCTAGATTTTCTCACATCTGTGACTTACTGATATATTATTCCTTGCTCTTCCAAGGCAATAAGTGTTGGCCTTGATATACAAGTTACTGTGTGCATGTGAGCAGGAGCATGCTCTGTCAAAGAGAATTAACCTTTTTAAACCTATTATTAGACGTATGTATCCTTTCATATATACAATGATCTATTTAATTTTTTTTAAAAGAGAAACTAGTGCTTTTTTCCTACTTTTATAAGTTTAACATATGGAATTTCTTACTACTTTTAACCTTATGATTGATTGAACTGTCCACAGCATGATTGTTTTTTCTTTTACACTACTGGTAGTATTTATTGGAACTAGCTTAGTTTATTCTCTCTTTTTTGGGGTGGGGGAGCCACACCATGCAGCTTGCAGGATGTTAGTTCACTGACCAGGGGTCGAACCTGGGCCATTGCAGTGAAGCAATGAGAGCACTGTGTCCTAATCACTAGATTCCCAGGGAATTCCTACTTAGTTTATTCTTAATTATGTACCCTAATATTTTATAGAATGGATATTCCAGTATTATTGTTTAAATGGGCCTTTGTTAAATATAAAGCAAGATAGCTCGACTAGGTCCAGTTAGCAGTAAGTTTTATGTTGTTAGATATGAACAAGATATCTTTACTATAAATTAATTTTCTAAAACTATGTTAATTTTCTAAACTATTTTCAAGCCAGATTATGATGGTGAGTTAAGTAAGGCAAATGTAGTGGTTTTTAAATTTAAATTCAAGTTTAAAATATATGATAAGACACAGATATAAAAATTACTTGTTTAAGATTACATATATGTATAGAATTGCTGATATGCTAGGTTCATGGCCATAATTGTTGTACTCTATGTTAAAGCTTATGAGAAAAAAACTTACTTAGCTTCACTCTCCTCATTACTTTACTCACAAATAAATTTACCTGAAAGTATAGATGATGGTTAAGCAACATCTGAGAAGAAAGGCATGTATATTCAGACACCATTGGTAAGATCTATAAAAGCAAATGTTTTATATGTCACACAGAGTATAACACTTGCTTTAACCAAGCGGCTTATAACCTTGTTCAGGAAGCATATGTAAAGTTCTGTGCTCGGCTCTTATGCTTTCCCTTTCTCATTCTTTCTACGTCTTGCTCTCTTGGTTTTAAAATCTTCCTCCTTATTTTGTAGACACTGCTCTCCTGTTCACTACTTCTTCTCTGTCTTTACGTCTCATCACTGGGCCTCTCTCAGTGTCTGTTTTCCCAACCTTCATCCCAAATTCCAGCTGTATATCTACAACCAGTTGGTCAGGTAACTTTGCACCTTTTTCAGTGCACTCTTTGATAGAGCATGCTCTGTTCTTTTTGCTTGTTTTTATTGCTTTTTTTTTTTTTCTTTCTTTTTTCTAACAGCCTAGGGGCCTCTTGTCAAATGTCCTATAGATTTTACCTTTTTGTTCCCACAATTATTTGACATGCTGATTGTTCAAAAAGTAGAGTGACAGTTCTTGTGCTTTTTATTAAGTGTGTGTTGGATATGTGAATGCCTTTTTGTTGATTAGCTACCACTACAGATCTAACACTTGTAATATGAGCAGCCCACCTTTTATTTAGCTATGGCATCTACATTTGAGGAGAGCTTAATAGAAGCTTTTTAACTTCTCAAATAACTTTTCCTAAATCAATGCTATTCTGTAACCCTTTGGAGCCAAAATCTGTCAGGCTGTCTAATTTCAGAGATTGGGTTAAATTGAGAAGTTTGAGGATTTGGTGCATCCTTATTTTTTACTCAAGTATATAAATAGTTATGTTTTATGCATAAGGCATCTGACTGTGGTGCTCATTGTTTCTTCCATGAAAAACAGATATAGATTATCACTTGATATGGCATCTCCCAGGTAATGCTTCACTAAACCTGAAGCAAAACCAGACTGAATTTGAAATAAAGGTCAAAAAGGGACAAGAATATGTTTTTTGTTTGTTTGCTTGCTTGGGATTTTGGGGGTTTTTGTTGTTGTTGTTGTTTTGGTCTTTATTGTTTTGAGTTTGTGTGTTTTTTCGTCTGAGCTTTCAGAATAAATTCTTTATTCCTTCTGTTATGAAAAAAGAATCACCTATGAAGAATGAATATATAAGTACTATCAGTCATGGTTGGCTGAATATTCTGAAAAATTTTTTTTCTGAATTTACCGTTTTTCCTTTGCGAATCTTCCAAACAGTTAACTACAAGTAGAACATAAATTCTCTCATTTCCTGAATAAGATCACTTACAAAGCTTCAGTTCTCTCAGAAACTGTTTTCAGAGGAATATTATGAATGTCCTGTTGTTATACAGTTTGTTGATAATATAACAAGTAATAAACATCTTTAAGTGATTTCTGCGTATAGATTTGTTTTCTCACTATTCTTCATGGTGCAACCATAGGTTTCTGACAAAACGAGAGCAAAAACTAATGCAGCGGCGACAACATGCAGAAGAGTTATTAGAGTGGAAGCGACGTTTAGATGCAGAGGAAGCAGAAATTCGTCAAATGGAAAAACAAGCTTTGGCTGCCTGGGACAAAGAACTGATAAAACCTAAAACTCCTAAGAAAGAGCTAGAGGACCAGAGAGCCGAACAGAAAGGTAATAAATACTAACTGTCCAGACTACATTCTAAAGCCTGACATAAGATTTTCATCATTATCTTAAAAAATATGAATGATTAAGGGTAAAGAAGGTGATACAAACATATAGGCTTCAGAACTGGAAAGATAAAAGAATATGGTAAATACTCTTATGTTCAGTTCAGTCACTCAGTCGTGTCCGACTCTTTGCGACCCCATGAATCGCAACATGCCAGGCCTCCCTGTCCATCACCAACTCCCGGAGTTCACTCAGACTCACGCCCATCGAGTCAGTGATGCCATCCAGCCATCTCATCCTCTGTCGTCCCCTTCTCCTCCTGCCCCCAATCCCTCCCAGCATTAGAATCTTTTCCAACAAGTCAACTCTTCACATGAGGTGGCCAAAGTACCAGAGCTTCAGCTTCAGCATCATTCCTTCCAAAGAAATCCCAGGGCCAGTCTCCTTCAGAATGGACTGATTGGATCTCCTTGCAGTCCAAGGGATTCTCAAGAGTGTTCTCCAACACCACAGTTCAAACCCATCAATTCTTCGGCGCTCACTTTTATGTTAGTATACTTGAAAACTTAGAACAAATGGGTAAATTCCATGAAATGGAAATAGGTTATTCTAGGACCAAGTAGGGTTTAGCACATACTAAAATTAATAACGTGGTAAAAGATTAAAGAAGAAAAAGTACATATATCTCAAAGATTCAGAAAAAAACACTTAATCCAAAACATTTGTAATAAAACAAATCTCAAATCAAATTAGCAATACAAGGAAACTTTCTTTATCCAATATAGGTTATTTATTAACAAAAACAAAATACCAAACCTGCGACAGACTTCATATTTTAATGATAAAACTTAGAAAGTTTTTCCTTTGAATTTGGAGATCAGAGTTGCTTATTTTCACCTGTAGAATAAAAGGAAGAAGCAAAACTCTCTTTATTGCAGATGAGAAGGCTGTGCCTATAGAAAATCCAGCATTTACATGTCACTTATTAGAGTTAAAAAGGGATAGAAAGTTGCTGGATATACAGTCCATAAATAAAAATCAATTGCATGTCTATAGATAAGCAGAAATCTGTTAGAAAAATCTAATTTTTAAAAGAGATGCCATTTATAAATTTTAAAAAGTATATGAGATCTTTATGGAGAAAAATTTAGAATTTTCTTAGGAAACATTAGAGAAGACCAAAATAAATAGAACTTTTCCGTATTCACAACAGATTCAGTATCATAAAGATGTTAATTCTTTATGAATTTAATGATAGATTCAAGACAATTTAAAGCAGAAGCCTAGCAAGATTTCTTTGCAAGGTTTGACAGCTCCTTTTAAAGTTTATATGAAAAAGCAAAGGACTAAAAAGCAATGCAAGAACTTAGCAGTTCTAAAAGTCTTGAAACTGGTAAGTTCTTGCATTGTGTTTTAGTCCTTTGCTTTTTCATATAAATTTTAAAAGGAGCTGTCAAACTTTGCAAAGAAATCTTGCTAGGCTTCTGATTTTTTTTATCAGAGATAGACAAATAGACTGTGAAACAAATAGCCCAGAAAAAGACCTGTGAGTATATGAAAGTTGACTTCTGACACAGATAACTGAGGAGACTAGTGAAGAAAGGAGTGAATCTCCAATAAATTTTGTGAGAAGTGAAAATAAATTTGGGTCCCTACCTGACAATATGAAAGGATCCATCTCTAGTGGAGGAGAAGAGTATAAATGTGAAATTTAAGCTGTAAAACTTTTAGAAGACAATATAAAAGGATATCTTTATGACATCAAGGGACTGGAAAGATTATGAAAAGTTCACTGATAATGGTATAAGATTTCACATTACAACTAACATTTAAGAAACTACTAATTGTCCACATTTGGTGTAGCATTAAAAAAGGATATCCAGTTACCTGTAAATACTGTTAAAATACTCTTCCTTTTTCTTATTATGTATCATTTGTGTGAAGCCAGATTTTCTGCATGCGCTTCAGCCAAATCAACATATAACCACAGATTGCATACAGAAGTAAATATCAGAATCCACCTGTCTTCTGTTAAGCCAGCCATTAAAGATTTTATTTTACTGTGTTAATAAAAGTTTCTCTCCTTTCAACTAAAGTTCATTTTTTCAAAAAAAGTAGTGTTGAATTTTAGAAAATGTAATTTATGTTAACATATAAAGGTTTATTACTCTTATTTTTTAATAAATTAAAAATTATATGGATTTTAATTTCTCTTATGGTAAATACTGATAGATATAACTGTGTCTATAACTACATAAACTAAAATTTTGGGGGTCTTCAGTACTTTTACAGAGTGTAAAGTGGTCCTGAGACCAAAGTGTTTAGGAACTGCTGTCTTATAGCATTGTTTTGCAAGTTCTGGTTTGTGCCATTAGAGATGCATGAAATCTGTTTAGTAGATTATAGTCAGCATTGTTTAAAATTGAAATAGAATAGAATGTATCATTATGTCATACATAGTAAGGATAAATACTATGATAAAGGTAAAAAAAATCTTAAAACCACTGCTGTAGAGAACTTTTACATAGATAATAAACGGATATAAATAGAGCTATTTATAAATACTGATATTATAGAGATATACATATAGATATCTATAAGTATGTATACTAGGAGATATATGTGACGTTGTTCATAACAGCAGTATTTGAAATGGCAGGGAAAACAAAGGAAACCACCCACATTACATAGGAAAATGGATTAATAAATTGTGATATATTTACATGTTATATCTTGCTCAGTAAAGATGAAAAAATTACAGTATACAAGTCAACATATAAGAATCTCAAATCATAGAAGACTATAAGCAGTTTGATTTCTTTTAAAGAAAATTAAAAGCAAACAAAACTAAATGGTATGTTGTTCAGCTATACATACCAAGCGATACATAAAACTGATGATGCAGTAAATGCAGTTCATCTATAGTGTTCCTTTTTATCCTTAACAATTTTTATTTAATTTCTTCAGTAAAGGCTTACTTCTGTGTCAGTTTCCACATCCTCATTCTGTAGCCTCAAGTTCTGCTAGACTTGTCCATCTTGAAAGGAAATTTAAGAGGACCTAGTAAACAGATTCAATTTCTCAGGTTTCATCATTGGCTATAATAGAAGTAGAAAACATTTCCAACTATGTCTAGAGGGCAAATCAAGACTAGTTGTTGTTATTCAAACCTCCATCTGTCAGAAACTGTGACCTATATGATCATGGAAAGTGTTACTGGGCAAATGTGATAAAGACAATTTCAGTCTTACCAAATATTGCTTAGGAGCAGTGTAGTTAATGAGCTAAATGACATAAGTAAAAGAAAAATTAAGAAAAAGAATTGTGTGTACCCATTAGGGCACATTGTTAGAATAACTGAAGTTTACTAAGAGCAAGCAGAAAAGTAACTTTCTGAAGACCATGTAGTGGTTAATAAAATTTTGAGTTAACTGGAGAGCCAGCTCTACACTGAGCTTCTAGAGGAAGTTCCAAAACCACAGCATAGAACTGGCTTGATGAGAAGACTGCTCTAGGAGCTACTCACCAGAGCACTAAAGAAAACTACTGTTTTTGTCATTCTCCATTCATGCCACTTCTGCACCACTTTGCAACCTCTGAAAAATCCACTGTCACTACCAAAAGCCACCTAAAGTAGAGTCCACATGGAGCCTTCTTTTTCAGGTTATTCGCTTTTGTAATGAGGTCTTCTACTGGGACACCTAGTTTCAATGCCTAAGTTCCAGTGCCCAGCAAGGAAGCTGCCAATTGGATTTTCTGAGTTCTGTCTTGCGTGACAAGGAACTCATGTGGCAGGAAATCATCAAATAATCAATGAGGGATTAAAAGTAAGCTTGGGGTCCAAGAAATCTGACAGATGTCCATCATTAAGGAGTGTATCTTTCTTTCATAAAACATTATAAAATATTATTCACAGATGAACTCTTGGGAGTTTTTTCCAAAGCCTGGTTTTTTAAATGGCTATTGAGCACTTGAAATTTAGCTGGTAGAATTGAGAAATTGAACTTAATTGCTATTTAAGTGGCAACATGAGGCTGATGGCTACCATATTGGACAACACCTACAGATTAAACATCTTACAAAGTTTTGGTGTTTTTCTGCTATAGTCCATATTTCTTTAAAAGCATCAAAATGTTGCTAGACTCCTATTGAAATATAAGTCTTCAAAAGTCAGCAATACAGTGAGATACACACTCACATCTATTAGGAAAACTATTCTCAAAAAAAAAAAAATTTGACAAGGATTTGTAGAAATTGGAACCTGTGTGCAATGCTGATGGGAATGTAAAATAGTTGTAACTATTATGGAAATAGCATATCAGTGCCTCAAAAAATTAAAAATAGAATTACTGTATTCCACTTCTGGGTTTATATACATATATACCAAAGAGAATTGAAACCAAATTTTCAAAGAGCTATTTGTACACCCATGTTTATAACAGCATTATTCACAATAGCCAAAAGATGAAAAATCCAAGTTTCTATCAATAAATAAACAAAATATGGCATATACAGGCAGATTATTAAATGTAGTTTTGTAAATGTTTATTAAAGTAAAACAGTCCTTGGGGTTTAGGTATTTCTTTTGTTGGGCTTCCCAGGTGGCTCAGTGGTAAAGGATTTGACTGCCAGTAGGAGATACGGGTTCAGTCCCCAGGTCAGGAAGATCCCCTGAAGAAGGAAGTGGCAACCCATTCCAGTATTCTTGCCTGGGAAATCCCATGAACAGAAGAGCCTGACAGGCTACAGTCTAAGGGGTCACAAGAAGTCTGACACGACTGAGCACATGGTGATAATAATAGTAACTGATATCTAATTTTATCAATATTGAGGCAAGATATAACTTAATCCTTGTGGCGCATTATATCCATGGTGACAGAATGAAAGCAGTGTACATTCTTAAGATTATACAAGTATAATGTCAAGAATTTTCTGTTTACTGTCAAAAGTATTTGTTTTCTTAGAGCCGAGGCCACAGTAGACAGGAAATTTCAGAGACAAGACAGTGCTACAAGTTCCAAAAGTGCTGAGTAAAATTCATAGTATATCTCAATCAATGCATGCAGTTCATTCATTTGTATTGCTGTGTAACATTTCAGTTTATAAATATACCACAATTTATTCATTTTACTTCAGTCACTCAGTCGTGTCCTACTCTTTGCGGCCTCATGAACCGCAGCACGCCGGGCCTCCCTGTTCATCACCAACTCCCGGAGTCCACCCAAACCCATGTCCATCGAGTCAATAATGCCATCCAACCATCTCATCCTCTGTCGTCCCCTTCTCCTCCTGCCCTCAGTCTTTCCCAGCATCAGGGTCTTTTCCAATGAATCAGCTCTTGGCATGAGGTGGCCAAAGTATTGGAGTTTCAGCTTTAGCGTCAGTCCTTCCAATGAACACCCGGGACTGATCTCCTTTAGGACAGACTGGTTGGATTTCCTTGCAGTCCAAGGGACTCTCAAGAGTCTTCTCCAACACCACAGTTCAGAAGCATCAATTCTTTGGCCCTCAGTTTTCTTTACAGTCCAACTCTCACATTCATACACGACCACTGGAAAAACCGTAGCCTTGACTAGACGGACCTTTGTTGGCAAAGTAATGTCTGCTTTTGAATATGCTGTCTAGGTTGGTCATAACTTTCCTTCCAAGGAGTAAGCATCTTTTAATTTCATGGCTGCAATTGCCATCATTTTACTTAGTTTTTTACTATTATAACAATACTGCTGATAACCACATATATGTCTCCTGCTGCATGTATACAAGATTTCTCTAGGACTATACCTAGAAGTAGAATCTCTAGATCATAAAGGGTTTTTTCATCTTTACCAAATACTCCCAAATTGCTTTCCAAAGTGATTGGACTGATTTCCATGTTTCCATTTTCCTAAACATAGGAATATATGAGTTGTAATTGCATCCTTACAGACACTCAGGTTGTCTATCAGTATCATTATCATTGCTGACTATATGTTACAGATAATGTCTCTCAGTTTGCATCAGCCAAAATTCTTAGACTTAAGGATGTTACAGTAAATGTGATTCATTAAGTGATGGGATTAAAAAATATATCACAATGCAACTAGTGAAGTCATGCTAAAAACAAATGTAAAGTTTAACAGATGAACATTTCCCTTGACCATGATTGTGTACTTTTTCTTGTTTTCACCTACTCTTCTAGAAATAGTGAGTGAAACAGAATCTCCAGTACCTTCCTACTCTCATCGACACAGTGAAAGCTCTATTCCTGAAGAATTGGGCAGCCCTGCCGTTGAGTATATACCATCTGAGTCCATAGTTCAGGAGCATCCTGGGAGTCCAGATCATAGTATACTTACTGAAGACATGGTTTTTTCACAAGAACTGGAATCTTCTACCTCGCCTGGTAAACATGTAAGTTAATACATATTTATATCTTAAAGGTACTTTAGAAAAAAAACCTATCTGAAAGGTATATTATTAACTATTATATTCTTGTTATTAAGGAAGCATTGACTATCACCCATACTTGTAACATATAGTACATGACATTTGAGTAGAAATAAAGCTTTTCATTGACTCCTAAAAATTTATAAATATATTAATTTTAGCTTTAGTGGCATTTATAAAATTATATGCTATGAAGTTTTTAATAAACAGAGATAGGAACTTCTAAAGTCTTTAATAAAGACAATGTGTAGGGCAAGTTCTTATTAAAGTCTGCAATTTGTCACATAATAGAAACAATAAGACCTTAAACCATACCAATGTGCCTTTTCTATAATTTAGTTAATGACTATATCTTCATCAAAGTAGTGGTTTCATCTCTTTAAGGCAGATCTGAAATGGATATGGATTCTAAATTAGAATACTAGTCACTTCAGAATAAAGAGGTTTTTCACATTGCCCTTAATTCTATACTTTAGTAAAAAAAACTGCCTAGTAAAAACTTAAGCTAGAAATTTAGCTTTTTCTAAGTTTAATTTGATAATGTGTATGAAGGATTAGCATAATAATATTAAATACTATAAGTGAACAAAAACATTGTTAAAAGCCACTTTGTGTTTGAGAAAAGAATCCACCTAAGTTCAAAATGGACCATATAAGAAAGTCAAAGCTAGTGTGTCTTAAAGTCACTTTTATAATAAAAAGTAATATTTATTGGGTGTTTATCAAGTGCCAGGTAGTGTGCTGAATGCCTTATGTAGATTATCCTCACAGCAATTCTTTAGATAATGTTTTAAGCCCCACTCTGAAGACTAGCAGACTAACTTGCCCACCATCTCAGGGATAGAAAGCGATGATGTAACAGTTAGGAACCACATCAGGCTTATTCACTTCCTCTTGATACCAGGGTAGAAATTACTCCCTTTGTAATAAATAATCTAATGTGGGCAGTCTTCTTACGCTCTTGTTTTCTTCCCTCCCCCCTTTCCTATCTTCTTTTCCATAAAGATAGTACCTATTTCGTATTAAATTTTTTTCAGTTTTATTGACATATAATTGACATTTAGCACTGTGAATTTAAAGTGTACAGCATGATGACTTGACATACACATATTGTGAAATGATCACTACAGTAAGTTTAGTGAACATCTCTTATAGTGTTACAAAAACATTTTTTTCTTTGTGATGAGAACTTTTAGCATCTACTCTTCTAGCAGCTTTCAAACATGCCATACAGTCATCATGTTGTACGTTATGTACCCAGTACTTACATATCTTATAACTGGAAACTGATACCTTTTGACCAGCTTCAACCAGTTCCCTACCCACTACTCCCCACCTCTGGTGACCACAAATCTGATCTCTTTTTCTATGAGTTGGAGTTATTTTGGATTCCACATATAAGTGAAATCATACAATATTTGTCTTTCTGACTTTCTTCTGCCTCAAAGGACAGGATTTCCTTTTTTTTTTTTAATGACTGAATAGTATTTGTGTGTGTGGGGGGGGTGGTTGTCACATTTTCTTTATTCATTCGTCTATTGATGAAGAACTACCAATGATCCAGAAAATTTACTTGTGGATATATATCAGAAGGAAGTAAAATCACTATGTCAAAGAAATATCTGTACACCCATGTTTAGTATTTTTAAAGTTAAAACAAATAAAGGGGTAAATATCACTGATTCAGTAGCCACTCATAGTTTATCATAAACATCTTTAAAAGCATGCTTTTAAATAACTTTTTCCATATACTTAAAAAAGTTGAAATCTTTTGTGTAATTTGCAAACTTTTTTTCACTTTTTATTTCATGAAGTTATTTAAAACTCTTTGTAAATATTATCTTTAACTTGTTAGTATCTTAAATTTTAAATAGAATTTAATAATTGTATCACAGAACAGTTCTTATTTGATTTCTGTTTAAACAGTCACCTCCCAAGAGCTGCATGTCTTTGTCAAAGCAAGAGTCTAGCAAAGGAAGTCATAGGACTGGAGGACACGGTCGTCTGCCCGTCAAGTCCCATCAACATTGTTACAGTTGGTCAGATGAGTCATTATCTATGACACAGTCAGGTAAGAGTAACAAGGAAGGCGTTAGTTTTCTTTGAACTATGTTTGAATTCCTCTTTAATAAGCTTTGTCTCTCTATGTGACTGGTAAAGTGTTATTCTCTGTTTCATTTGTAAAGGTTTTTTCCTTGCCAAAATTGAGTTACATAATTCTTTGCTTTCCCTTGATAATTTATATCCCTCATTATACAAGCTGTGATAAATTATGTTCTTAGATGTTAGTAGCCGTTCGTTCACCAGACATTTGTTGAGTTTTGTGTGTGACAGGTGCAGCTTATGTGTTCCTATAGTGCCTTGCACTGTAACTTGTTATACCAGACAGGACATAAATTTAATCAACATTAATTTAGTCAACACATTAATTCAACCTAGTAGTGGGTCTCCTTTGCTAGAATTTATATTCCTGACCCTAGCGGGTACTTTGCATTGCACATAGTAGGTCCTGTGTTTCTTGAATGATTTAATGATGCCCATGAGGAGAAACAGGAGGTGGTAGAGCAGGATAGCATAAGTCTTGCGGAAGGAAAAGTAGAGACTGCACATGGCAGTAGCGAGCGTTCGTTATTTTCCCGTAACCTCTATCCTACTGTAAATCCCCAGTAGTACATAGATTATGAAAGAATGGACAGGCTCTACTCTAAAAGACTTCAAGGCATTGATCTTGAGGGACATATCTAGATAGACAAAATTTGGCTTATGTAGGATTCTAAGGAAGATTAATACTATATCGACTGTATGTCTTTTCAGCTCATTTTCAGTTTTCTTTTGAGAGAAGACATTTAGTAAAGGAAAAGTAAAAAATATTACTCATTTTTTTAATCTTTGATCCTATTTTATACCCCCTTTGCTTTCAGTGTTTTAAACAACAGTAACTCTTGGGTTTTTCCCATGCCCATTTTTACTTATTCTTTGAATAACTGCATAATATTTCAAAGGGTGGATATACCGTAATATGACCGTTTCCCTAGTGATAATCATGTATATTTTCTTAAAATTTTCAAAATTTCAAGTAATGTTATAATGAATATCTTCATTTATATATGACATGACATGACGTGTGCATTCTCAGTCATGTGTGACTGTTTGCAGCCCTGTGGACTGTAGTGGCAAGGTTCCTCTGTCCATGGAGTTTTCCAGGCAAGAATACTAGAGTGGATTGCCATTTCCTACTTTCTGTCTCAGGGATCAAACCTGCATATCTTGTGTCTCCTTCATTGGCAGACAGATTCTTTACCACTGTGCCACCTGGCAGCCCTTTTATTTATATTTATATTCCTGTTGAATATTTCAGTAGGGATAAATTCTTAGAATTGAAATTACTGAATCAAGCCAGTAATCAAAGTTGAAGAATGTTGTCTGTCATATTTATCTGTTGAAAGTGATTAATTTTTTGTATATATTTGCTTTCATGTAATCTGGGGAGAAGTTACTGCCAGTGGAGTAACCTTTCAGTGGACATAAACTTGATATTTGAAAATATGGATTCTCATTATTTCTCTTTTACTTACTAGTGACTTTCTTCAAGTTTCCTTCCCATAACTAATATTCTTTCTTATCTATAGCAATGAAATAATATCTTAATCATCCTGGTATGAATTATAAAATAAGGATTAATAATATTTGTAAGATATTATTTTATAGGTAAAATATATTCAAATGAGAACTGTTTTAGAAAAATATCTCAGATTTGTAAGCTATAGATGCCATCTACCTGTTCATGACAGTGTTATTCATTATATGTGGTATTTGTAGGAGTGGTAAATGTTAATGCAGTGGAGTTATATAATACCTTTCTTAGTTACATGATGGAGAGTTTGTTATGAGCCAGATTAATACAATCAACATGTGTCAAATAATGAAGCCTAATTTTTAATCAAGTTATTTTGTTCATCAGGTTATTTTGTCTTGATGTATGTATTTCAGCCAACAGAAGTCTCATTTTCCTGTCACTTCCTCTATCCCCTTTCTTCCAAAAAAAAAACCTGTAGGAAAGAATTCCATAAAGACAATACATTGATCTAGAGAGTTACTTAGATAGAAAAAAATTTTTTTCTAGAGGTTCTTTTAGATATTAGTGTGATAAACACTATATAGTAGATTTGGGCATGTGGAAAATGTACTCCCATTCACTGTCATAGACTTTTATTTTATCTCTTTTTACCTTTCACTTGTAGAACTTTGGTTTCTTTACTACTTAAAAATGTAAACATTTCACATGGTCTTTCATCTGAACTTAGTTTCTCATCATCTCTGTTAAATCTTCACAGTCATAGTTGAGAAATGTTTTTATTTAAAAAGATCACTGCTTACATATCCAATTTTTAAAATATATTCATTTAAAATAATCATTTTGGAGGCAAAGTTATAGGAGGTATAGTAGTCTCCTGTAAAATTTTATCAAAGTAATATCTCAAGTTCTGGAAGCACATAAAGTTTATCAGTCTAAAAGAATACACAGCCTCAGCAGATGCAGAGGTATGGGGTTTATATTTCATTTTAGCAAGGTTATAATTTTTAGCTCAACTTGCAATCCTACCCCCAATTTTTGTTCAGAATTGTTAATTAAATCATTGTAAAGCTTACCAGTAAGATTCAGAGCCTTTTAGCTCTAGAACAAATTGAGAGGATGTCCACTCATCTTCTGCAAGAACACCAAAACTGCATGTTCAACAGCCATTGACAGGAGGTTGCTAGAACCCACCATAAAAAGATACTGCACCTCCAAAGACAAAGAAGCCATAGCGAGATGGTAGGAGGGGCACAATAACAATAAAATCAAATTCCCGTACCTGCCAGGTGGGTGACCCAAAAACTGGAGACCAATAGTAGCAAGGAAGTTCTCCCACTGTTGTAAAGGTTCTAAACCCCACATCAGGCTTCCCAGCTTGGGGATCCCACAAAGGGGCTGAGAATCCCTAGGGAATCTGAGCTTGAAGGCCAGTGGGATTTGATTATAATTTCACAGGACTAGGGGAAACAGTGGAGATGGCAATGGCACCCCACTCCAATACTCTTGCTTGGAAAATCCCATGGATGGAGGAGCCTGGAAGGCTGCAGTCCATGGGGTTGCTAAGGGTTGGACACGACAAGGTGACTTCACTTTCACTTTTCACTTCTATCCATTGGAGAAGGAAATGGCAACCCACTCCAGTCTTCTTGGCTGGAGAATCCCAGGGACAAGGGAGCCTGGTGGGCTGCCATCTATAGGGTCGCACAGAGTTGGACAAGTGACTTAGCAGCAGTCGCAGCAGAAGGGGAAACAGAGACTCCAGTCTTGGAGTGCACAAAATCTTGCAAACACCAAGACCCAGAGGAAAAGAGCGGTTACCCCATAGGAGACTGAACCAAAACTACCTGCTAATGTCAGAGGGTCTCCTATGGAGTCATGGGTTGGCAGGGGCTCACCACAGGGAAGATACTGGCAGCAGCAGTCCTGGAAGGTCCCCCTTGGTGTAAGCCCTCTTGGAGGCCGCCATTAACCCTGCCATAGCGCCTATAGACTCCAGGGCCCATAGACCTCAGGCCAAACAACTGCCAGTGCAACCCTACCCATCAGCAGATAACTGGATTAAAGTTTCACTGAGCAAGACCCAGATTTTCTCACTGCCAGTCCTTTCTATCAGGAAGCTTACACAAGCCTCTTAGCCTGCTGCATCAGAGGGCAGACAGAATAAGCAAGAACCACAGTCCCACAGCAGCTAAAACAAAACTCACATTACTGAAAGTCAGTCAGGATGAAAAAGCAGAAAGTCATGTCCCAGATGTAGGGACAAGATAACACCCCAGAAAAACAACTAAGTGAAGTGGAAATAGGCAACCTTCCAGAAAAAGAATTCAGAATAATGATAGTGAAGACAATCCAGGATCTCGGGAAAACAATGAAGAAGATGTGAGAAATGTTTACCAAAGACCTAGAAGAACTAAAGAATAAACAGAGAATAATAATATACTAGAAGGAATCCGTAGCAGAATGACTGAAGCAGAACAGATAAATGAGGGAGGATAGAATGGTGGAAGTCACTGCTGCAGAACAGAATATAGAGGAAAGAAAAAAATGAAGACAGCCTAAGAGACCTCAGGACAACATTAAACACACCAGCATTTGCATTAGAGGGGTCCCAGAAGAAGAGAGAAAGGACCTGAGAAAATAGTTCAAGAAATAATAGCTGAAAACTTCCCTAACATAGGAAAGGAACTAGTCAACCAAGTCCAGGAAGCACAGAGAGTCCTAGACAGGATAAACCCAAGGAGGAACACACCAAGACACATAGTAATCAAACTGACAAAAATTAAAGACCAAGATAAAATATTAAAACTGACAAGGGAAAAACAGGTAACATACAGGGGAACTCCCATCAGGCTATCAGCTGATTTCTCAATAGAAACTCTACATGCCAGAAGGGAATGGCATGATATATTTAAAGAGATTAAAGGGAAGAAGCTATAACCAAGAATACTTTACCAGCGAGATTCTTATTCAGATTTAATGGAGAAATCAAAAAGCTTTCCAGATAAGCAGAAGTAAGAGAATTCAGCACCACCAAACCAGCTTTACAACAAATGCTAAAGGAATTTCTCTAAGCAAGAAACACAGGAGGAGAAAGACCTACAGAAAATGAATCCAAAACAATCAAGAAAACGGTAATAGGATCATCAGTTCAGTTCAGTTCACACGCTCAGTCGTTTCCGACTCTTTGCTGCTGCTGCTGCTAAGTCACTTCAGTTGTGTCCAACTCTGTGCGATCCCATAGACGGCAGCTCACCAGGCTCCGCCGTCCCCAGTATTCTCCAGGCAAGAACACTGGAGTGGGTTGCCATTTCCTTCTCCAATACGTGAAAGTGAAGTCACTGAGTCATGTCCAACTCTCAGCGACCCCATGGACTGCAGCCCACCAGGCTCCTCCATCCATGGTATTTTCCAGGCAAGAGTACTGGAGTGGGGCGCCATTGCCTTCTCTGGTCAGACTCTTTGCGACCCCATGAATCGCAGCACACCAGGCCTCCCTGTCCATCACCATCTCCCAGATTGAGTTTCACTCAAACTCATGTCCATCCAGTCAGTGATGCCATCCAGCCATCTCATCCTCTGTCGTTCCCTTCTCCTCCTGTCCCCAATTCCTCCCAGCATCAGAATCTTTTCCAATGAGTCACCTCTTCACATGAGGTGGCCAAAGTACTGGAGTTTCAGCTTTAGCATCATTCCTTCCAAAGAACACCCAGGGCTGATCTTCAGAATGGACTGGTTGGATCTTCGAGTCTTCTCCAACACCACAGTTCAAAAGCATCAATTCTTCAGCGTTGAGTTCAGCTTTCTTCACAGTCCAACGATCATACATATTGATAATTACCATAAATGTAAATGGACTAAATGCACCAACCACAAGACATAGACTGGCTGAGCAGAAGAAAACATGTCCATGTATGCACTTCCACTTACCACATCACTCTACTTAACCCCCCAGATTATATGTAATTATTTTATATTATTAGATTAATCATATTCCCATTATGGCTTGCAGTTGTAATTATCTTTTATTTTTTGTCTGGCTATTGATTGTGAAAACTGATAAACATCTTTTACTATTATGCAACTGTTACTCACTTAATACCATTCTATCATAATTGTTTCAACAGAAAAATAATAGAATTCTGTATCACCAAAACTACCATTTAATAGAAAAACCTGTAATCAGTTTTTAAAATCCAAATGTATATTAAATTATCTTGGAATGTTTTGAAAAATCAAATGCCCAGATCTGCTTTTTTCCCCACAAAGCTCCACATATGTTTCTAATGAGCAGCTATGTTTAAAAACAACTGGACTTATGATCTTTTACTTTCATCTAGTTTGTTTCATTTTCTTTTCTATTTCACATTCAGTGTCCCTGTTTCACTTAGTTTATGTTTTCCAGTTTCTCCATCTTCTCTTTTTTGTGATATTCTTTCTCAAGCCCTTGTCAAGAGTAGTAGAAAAATTTTTGTATACATATATAGAAGTAATATTGCCTAACTAAAAAATGTGTGACATTTGACTTAACTTGTTTAACTTAGTATGACTAGAAAGCTAGATTTCTAATTAAAAAAAATAGATATGCAACAAAGATTTACTGTATAGCACAGGGAGCTATAGTCAATATCTTAGTAATAGCCTATAATGGAAATTAATCTGAAAAATAATATATGTGCATATGTGTAACTGAATCACTTTGCTGTGCACCTGAAAGATTGCAAGTCAACTGTACTTCAATAAAATATATATATATATAATGAAAAAAATGGATAGATTAAGCCAAAAATAAATCAAGTGAATTGATTATTTTCTTCAGAAATTAAAGGAGAACATGAGGAAGATACTCAGTTTTTGTCTCCTTACCACCACCTTTTTTAGGTTTAAACCAAAAAGTATTACATAAAATGTGGCTACATAAAATGTTTTATGTATGCTAATACTGCCACCATCTATTGAGCTTTTTATAGAAGTACAAGTACTGTGCTACATGCTTTACGTATCTTATTTAATTTTCACATCAGTTCTGGAAATCATTAAATGACAGACATCTTACTAATTACCAGTAGTAGATTCCAAGCTAAAAATGACCTTTATTATCACTTCATTTTATGAGTGTTGATCAGTAAAGAGTGAACTTCGCTATTCACTCAGGGCTCAGTCTGATGGCACTACTGGCATAAGATGGGTATAATTTTCCAAATGCACCTTAAGTCAGGAGACTAAAGTGGCAAGAACTTAGATGTAATTATTTCTAATTTAGATATTTAGATCACATTGCAAAAAAAGGACTTATCTTTTCAAAATAAATTCTGTGATTAATTCTTTGCAATTTAATCTGAAGTGCTTAAAAAAAAACTGATTGTTTATGATGTAATGTTGTAATGTGCATCTAAGTCTTCAGAGTTGTATATAATAGTATTTCTCTTAAAAGACTATTAAATAAATGCCTCACTCATCATTAGTGTGTGGAAATGACACCATGGTGTGATTCAAGGAGGAGATGTCATTATTTTTTTCTATGTAATTTCCATGTGTAGTGAAATAAGCTGTTTTTAAATGATACTTACTTTATTATTATTATTTATTTGACTGTGCTGGGTCTCAGTTGTGGCATGCTGGATCTTTAGTTTCCACATGTGAACAGCACATGGGATCTAGTTCCCTGACCAGCAATTGAACCTGGGCCCCCTGCACTGGAAGCACAAGTCTTAGCCACTAGACCACCAGGGAACTCCTGATGATGCTTATTTTTATAAGATTTGTGTGATGCTTACAATGAAATGTCTTTTTCATGATTTTGCTGTGACTAAACATCTGCTTTGTACGTGTGCATGTATATGTCTAAATTGTTGGGAAGAAAATAAGATTTAACTATAGCTTTATTTCAATTATTTTAAATGTTTTAAGAGCTTCCAAAGGTTATCGCAAAGTATATTTCTTTATAATTTTTCTCTCTCCTTTTATAATATTAAGCCATTAGCTGATGACTCACAATCAAGTTCAAATGGTAAAATTTTAGTTTGATTTTAATATGCCTTTAAAACTATCAAACTATCTATTAGTAACCAGGAGGAGGGACAGTGAAATATGGCTATCCTGTTACCAGGAAATAAATCCTTAAAGAATGTCCAAATTTCGCTAACCAAAAGTTTTTCTACGTCCAGCTACTTATCAAGACAGAGTATCTTCAGATTTGCAAACTTTATTTGCGGTTTCAAAATAGCACGATTAGAGGGTGAAAATAAACAGGAAGACACACACACCCCCACCCCTGCATAGAGATTTAGGAGAAAGGATGGAAATCACTAATAATTTTTTTTCTGAATCTCACATTTTAAATGTTAGATTAACTTTACATTGGTGCTTTCTGTTAATAGCTGCTGAATTTTTTTTTTATGACATTAAAAGGCTTTATATCTCTTTCAGAAACTACATCTGACCAGAGTGATATTGAAGGTAGAATCAGAGCCCTGAAGGATGAGCTGCGGAAAAGAAAATCAGTTGTGGACCAACTCAAGAAGGAACAGAAAAAAAGGCAAAAGGAAAGACTCAAAGCCCAAGAAGCCAGTCTGATCAAACAATTGGAGGTTAGACATAAGAAGGCTAGTGTAAACATGAAGCTGGAAATGTTTTAAGCATTAATAAAGTGATAGATTAAAATTTTTCAGTATTAGTTTTGTGCCACATTTTAACCTAACTTTAAAAACAAAGAAACTGAGGTGTCTGAACAAACTCTTGCTTGAAGTATTAAATATTAAAATGTTAAATATTATAATATCAAGTATTAAATCAAGTAAATATTTACTTTTTCCCTAAAGAGGAAAGATTAGGCCTATGAAAGAAAGGTTGATATCCATGTCCTCTTAAGGAAAGAACTATTAGATAAATAATCCTGGCTATTGGAACTGTTAACTGCTTTTTCTTTTCTTTCTTTTTTTTTTGGGCAGAGTGGTGTTTCATGCCACCCAGCTTATTAGTATGATCCTTTGTACTATTTGAGTAGCTCCTAAAAATAACTCTAAACTTGAGTTTCCTTGCAAACTCTAGCAACCTTCCTTGATTTGATTCTACCCAACTCTGGAAACCTGGTTTTTTTGGTTTGTTTGTTTTGTTTTTAGCTTTAAAAGCATGTGGGCACAGAAGGTTTTACTGACAATTCCTCCAAATATTTTTTAAATTAATTTATTTAATTGAAGGCTAATTACTTTATGGTTTTTATATCTTTCTCATTCTGTTTTTTCCTATTCATTCAGTTATCAGATCCCACTGATTTCTTTTTTTTTAAATCTTGCTTGTCCCTTTCCATTCCTACTGGCATCAAGCTACTTGGGACCCTGATGTCTTCTTACCTCTATAATGTGCATAGCCTATTACTCTTACATGTCCTTGCCTACAATTGCTTCCCTATAGCTTACATACATTCTGTCAGCCCAGTATTCCTAAACACCATATTCATTACAGAGCCAGTCTGAACTTCTTGTATCATAAGAATCCCTTCTCAAGGCCTCACCTGAGATCATTCAGTTTCTTCTCAGTCACTTTCAGTAATAGCAAGTTTCAGATTTTCAAGGCAGTTGATTTCGTTGGTTGGACTCCAGGTGTTCTAAGTGCTAAAAAGGTCTTTGTTATGTTTGGACAAAATTTCTGTTCTTTTAATCCTCCTTGTATGGTAATACCAAACATGTATTCTCCTTTATTAATATGTTTATTAATTTAATCAAATATTCAAGCACCTTTTTATGTGCTGGAAACTTGGCTAATTACTGTACACATATTTTTCACTTTATCCTCAAAGCAACAAGGTGTGGATATTACTATCCGTGTTTTACAAATGAGGAAACTGAGTTTCAGTTAAATTAATGATATCCAGAGATATGCAGCTCAAATGTGTTAAAACTAGGATTTTGATTTAGCTTGAATTCCAAATTCTGTGCCCTTACCATTACACTACACTATCTTCCACATAGAAGATAAACCTGCTAACAGATCTGGAGAAGATAAGACATTTACATTAGTACACAACACAAAGATGGGAACAGGAATTATAACTTGCACATATGTTTAGAAGAAAATGATTAAGATTCAGTGACCATGCTGAGAAGTTCATCCTGGAAAGTAGAAAGAAACAAAATTTTTAAATGAAAATCAAATTTAGGGCTTTAGAAATCAGACTGATGAGTTTGAACTTCATCCTATAGGTCTGTGCTCAATCTGACTATACATTAGAATTAATCAAGGAGGTTTTTTGAAAAACCTCCAGGCTCACTCCCAGAGATTTTAATTTAATTGGCCTAAGGTGGGGCCCATGATTTAAAAGTACTGCTGAAGGTCACGTTCAGTTCAGTTCAGTCTCTCAGTAGTGTCCGACTTTTTGCGACCCAATGAACCGCAGCACGCCAGGCCTCCCTGTCCATCACCAATTCCCGGAGTCCACCCAAACCCATTTCCATTGAGTCAGTGATGCTATCCAACCATCTCATCCTTTGTCATCCCTTTCTCCTCCTGCCCTCAATCTTTCCCCACATCAGGGTCTTTTCAAATGAGTCAGCTCTTCGCATCAGGTGGCCAAAGGTCATGAGCAATTAAAAGCTAAATGAAATACTATTACGTTGAATAGCATTGCCCCAAAAGTTCAGTAATAGATACATCAACCAGAAAAATATCAAGATCCATCTCATTCGATATTTTATTAAATGATTTAAATAAAGGCAATAAAAAGTTCTTTATTTAGCTTTTATAATTATAGTATATGTATATAGTATAGTATATAAATTAGTGAAGCTTTATTTATAGAATGACTAATAACTAAGAAGTATTTTTGCAATTCTGTACAATCATGCTTTCAACCACTCCCTTCTCTTTCCTTGGGATCTGTATTCCCAAAGTACATACCCCTTAAGAAGCTTACTGCCATTGAAACTCAGTGCAATGGCTAAACTTAAAAATATCAGGAAAGTATTAGGACATTCTTTAAAGAATAATTATATAATCAGCTGAAGAGTTTTTTTAATATGGCAGGGCCTGAATTATTACTTCTTAAGTATTACACTTCTATAATTGAGATTGTATCATTTCCTAATTGATAATAGTGTTACATTATACATCTTGCTTATACGTAGCCTATTTCAAGAAGGCTATGCAAATAACTGATTTTAGAACTCTGAGAAATAATACTGATCTTTTTTACTGTTTAAATATTTTACCATTAAATATTTAGTTTTCTAAGTTAAGATAGTTTTTAAAAATTCTGTATATTGACTCCTCTGATTTTTCTAAACGTAGTCATACGATGAATTCATTAAGAAAACTGAAGCTGAGCTTAGCCGAGATTTGGAAACCTCACCAACAGCCAAGCCTCAGATTAAAACGCTCTCCTCAACTTCTGAAAAACCCAAGATCAAGTCCCTTCCACTGCACAGGTAGAAATTTTTGATAACTAACCTATATCCTGCCTTATTTGCTAAAGAAATAAAGTTTTTAGTTGAAGCTAACTTTTGAGTAACTGTGAAATTGTAGAAGTGAAAATACTAGTTTATGGTTTTAGTGTCACTAAAGTAAATTTGTTGTTTATGGTATAATCACATATCAAATTTATAATAAGGCACAGATTTAAATATATATTCTGAAATCTGGTGGGTGCAGTGAAAATAATACTCTCCAGCATTGTTGTTACAGCTTTGTAAGTTGGTATAGTTGTTTTGAAAAACAATTTGGCAATGTTTCAAAAGTCAAAAACAGTCTGTAACTTTTGACTCAATAATTCCCCATCTGAAAATCTAGCTTGAAAAAATACAAATCACCAAAAATATCTATTTGCGCGAAGCGACTTAGCAGATAAGGAAATCAGGTAGAAATATTTAAAATGAATTTTGAACGACGAGCAGAGGTTATGTAGGTCAGTGGGACTGAGAAGTAGTGGGTATTTCAGAGAGAAAAGCACTGATGAGTGACCAAAAGCAGACAAGAGCTTGGCATATCATGGAAGCTGAATGCGATAGGATGTTGCCAAAGTTAGGAGAAGAAACTGGAAAAATAAAAAAGATTGTGATAATATTGTACTCAAGCATTTTTAGTATTTTCTTATTCACTTTCTTAGAAGATATGAAACCTTGAAAGGCAATATTTTAGGATTTTTTTTGTTTCTTAGAAACGTTACACAGACTCATTACAATTAATTTAGCATTACCTGGGTTTAAATCCTGGCTCCAGCACCAGCCAGCTATTTAATTAGGGGCAAGTTATTTAACCTCTGTACATCAGTTTTTTAATCGGGATTTATATCCCTATAAGAATACCTGAGTAATAAACTTGTTATCAGGGTTAAAAGACTTAACTTAGGACAGGGTCTAACACACAAAGTTAGCACTGTGTATTAGTTTTATTATTATTGCTACTAAAATATTGAGGGAAGTGGTAAAAAGGAATGTTTAAATCATACCATACATATATAACTATCCCAAAACAGCAGACATTAACAATTAGATATATTTCTTTCTTGGATTTTTTATAGTTATATTTTGTATTTTCAATATGTATATATTTTCCCTTTATATTACATTATATGTAAGTTTTATTTTAATTTCTACATTCGATTAAGTGTTTTTATAGTTTTATTAACCAAGCTACTAAGAATTTTAACTAGAGAATGATAGAATCATATTTCTCTTTAGAGAAATCTTTTTGACTACAGTATGAAGGAAAGATAGAAAGGAATAAGTTTAGAAGCAGGGATAACAGTAGTCTAAGCCAGGCTTCAGATAATCCACTGTAATAAGAATAGAGAATAGGAGGTAGATTTTAGGAATATTGAAGAAGTATACTTGACTAATTAAAGCTATAGATGGGAAAGCTGAATGACTGTCATATTTCTTTTAAGTAGTAATTGGTTGAGTCAAAGTTACACTAACGTAAATGGAAAATCAGGTGTTCCTCAGTGGGAGGCTTAAGATTTTGGTTTTAAAATGTTAATTTTAAGGTATCTATAGTTCATCTAAGTGGAATTATCCAGGAAAGATGTTAGGTTACACACACACACACACACACACACACACACACGGATGATCAACATATAGATCATGGTTGAGGCAATAAATATGGCAACATTTGGATGAACCTTCTTCACCCAAAGAAAGTATGCATTCAGAGAGAATGAAAGGGAGCCAAGTACTAGATATGATAAAATAGCAACTTTTAAGGAGATTAAGAAGAAATAGGAGTAAAAGGCATGTTATATGACTTTGCAAATAAAAAGAAAGCAAGAAAATAAAGATGGTAAATGTCAAATTAAAGCATAAAAGAGAACAGTAATGTACCATCAGATGAAGGAATAAAGAATGGGGGGAGGGAAACTTTGCTCAATGTTCTATAATAACCAAAATGGGAAATGAATTTGAAAAAGAATAAATATATGTGTATGTGTAACTGAATCACTTTACAACTGATACTAACATTGTAAATCGGCTATAGTCCAATATTAAAGGGGGGAATTTTTTATTTTAGCTTGAGGTATACGTATAAGCTAAGGGGGAAAAAAATCACCAGACTGAAGGACTAATGATTGTAGAGAAAAGAATGGTTAGTTGAGGGATACTATCAGTGAGACTGTAGAAATTATGGGATTTGAGGCAGACAGAAATTTGAGCAAATTTAAGAGATACACCTTTTTCTTCTTGCAGACAGGAGGAAAGGCAGTTGGGATGGCTGTGAATATAGATGAATTTGTAGGTAAAAATTTGGTTGAAGATCAGAAGGTTCATGCTGATGGCTCTCTTTTTCTTATTAAAAGAGGCAAGATCATCTATTGAGAGTGACGAAGGCCAAAAATAGGCTTGGGGAAAGTGGCAAAGGTTGGAATACTTCCTGTGGAGTAGAAAATAGTTGTCTAAGAATCGACTGCTTTTTGTTACCAGTTACTATAGTATCAGCAATACATTTATTTCTGTTTTTTAATTTTTCTACTTAAGATCGGAAACAGCAAAGAATTGGAAATCACTGACAGATTCAGAACGATCCAGAGGATCCCTGGAGTCTATTGCTGAACATGTTGGTATGTAACTAGAAAAAATAATCACACTGTATCTACATGGGCTGAAGATTTATACAAATGCCTATGCAATTCTACCTCTAAGTTATTTGGTTAAAAAATAAATTTCCTAAAGATAGTAGATCGTTTAATATTTTAAGTTACTTTTATATTTTAAAGTGATTTACGGGTTATGCATAGATTATATGAATCAGTCTTTATTGTCCCAAACTGACAAAAACTGAATCATAAAGACATTGATCTAAAATGGCTATGAGGGTGTCATCAGCATCTCAAACTTCTCCCTTAATCAGATTTTGTATCTGATTTGTGTAATTGTCAGCTTCCACTATTTCTTAGTTATGTGGTTATATACATTTTTTTTCAGTTGAGTCCAAAGAAAAATAAGAATTATTGAAAATAAAGTATAATTAAATAAGGAATTAAAACTGAGGCGTGAAAAAGCCTACCTGGCAATAATGACAAAGTAGCTATTTGAATTCAAAACTTTTAATTCTTGGTTTGTTGGTTCACTGAATCTTAATTATTTTCTTCTTATTTAGCACTTTTAGCTCTTAAAGTGCTATATTTCCAGAAATAGTTAGGTGTTTTTGGTTTTGGTTTTTGTTTGTTTGTTTTTTTTTTTTTTTTTACACATTCAAGAGGTTAGTTGAAGTCCCTGGGAAAATTCATTCTTTTAGAAGTATATATACTAGTACATTTGCCCCTCCTTTATTGCTTTTCTGTTTGAAGAACATAGGTAATATGCTTCATCCAATTCTGTGTTTGCATGATTTGAGAACCAACTTCTCCATAAACTTTGATCCATTTTTCTTAATTTTCTAACTTAAGACAACACTTAAAAAACTATACCAAACTTCAGATTTTTCAGTTCAGTTCAGTCACTCAGTCATGTCCAACTCTTTGCGAACCCATGAATCACAGCATGCCAGGCCTCCTGTCAATCACCAACTCCCAGAGTTAACCCAAACTCATGTCCATCAAGTCATTGATGCCATCCAGCCATCTCATCCTCTGTCGTCCCCTTCTCCTGCCCCCAATCCCTCCCAGCATCAGGGTGTTTTCCTGTTTCAGCTTCAGCATCTCTCCTTCCAATGAACACCCAGGACTGATCTCCTTTAGGATGAACTGGTTGGATCTCCTTGCAGTCCAAGGGACTCTCAAGAATCTTCTCCAACACCATAGTTCAAAAGCATCAGTTCTTCGGCCCTCAGCCTTCTTCACAGTCCAACTTTCACATCCATACATGACCACTGGAAAAACCATAGCCTTGACTAGATGAACCTTTGTTGGCAAAGTAATGTCTCTGCTTTTGAATATGCCATCTAGGTTGGTCATAACTTTCCTTCCAAGGAGTA
>SJYA01002524.1:1404958-1441323 GCA_006410615.1 Neotragus moschatus
TCTTCACTTTCTGCCATAAGGGTGGTGTCATCTGCATATCTGCGGTTATTGATATTTCTCCTGGCAATCTTGATTCCAGCTTCTGCTTCTTCCAGTCCAGCATTTCTCATGATGTACTCTGCATATAAGTTAAATAAGCAGGGCCCACCCTGCAGCCTTGACGTACTCCTTTTCCTATTTGGAACCAGTCTGTTGTTCCATGTCCAGTTCTAACTGTTGCTTCCTGACCTGCATATAGGTTTCTCAAGAGGCAGGTCAGGGGGTCTGGTATTCCCATCTCTCTCAGAATTTTCCACAGTTGATTGTGATCTACACAGTCAAAGGCTTTGGCATAATCAATAAAGCAGAAATAGATGTTTTTCTGGAACTCTCTTGCTTTTTCTATGATCCAGCGGATGATGGAAATTTGATCTCTGGTTCCTCTGCCTTTTCTAAAACCAGCTTGAACATCTGGAAGTTCACGGTTCACATATTGCTGAAGCCTGGCTTGGAGAATTTTGAACATTACTTTCCTAGCATGTGAGATGAATGCAATTGTGCAGTAGTTTGAGCATTCTTTGGCATTGCCTTTCTTTGGGACTGGAATGAAAACTGACCTTTTCCAGTCCTGTGGCCACTGCTGAGTTTTCCAAATTTGCTGATATATTGAGTGCAGCTGTTTTAGTTATTTTTAAATGTTCTATTTATTTTTGGTACAGTGTATATTCATAAAGGAAAAATTTACTACATATGGTAACCTATAAAACAGGTCATATTTACTGACCAGAGCTTTTTCTCACTAATATTTGGTTTTTATTTAAACTTTGGTTTCAGAAATTGAAAGTTGTGATTAGATAATTTTGATATGATTTTTTTTTTCTTTTTCCCCCTTTAAGATGCTGCATTGACAGGTTCCGAAAGATCAGTATCGGAAAAATCTTCATCTGCCTACGCAAAGAGAATGACTGAATTGGATGGTCGGACAGAAGAGCACGTTCAGACTTCGCCGATTCTGAGATCATCAAGGAAGATGAGAGCTGAATCTGGAGATTCTCTAGAAAATGTCCCTTCAGTATCCCTTCTCAAAGAACTGAATGCCTCTCATAGAATTCTGGATGTATCAGGTGCCAAGGCTGAGGAAGAGTCTAGTCAAAAATCAGAAATACAAGAAGTAGAATATGCAAAATTGGAGGAGGGTGCAATTGAAGATGCCTATTCTAAACAGTCCAGGAAGGCTGGTGTCTTCCTGAAGCTAGACCTAGAACAGGGAGATTCATCTGAAATTCTTTCAAGAAAAGATCTTCCTTTAGATTCTATAAATGTTCAGAAAGACTTAGTTAGATTAGCCATTGAAAATCTTCATAAAAAAGAAACAAAAGAGGGACAGTCAAATGAAGATATCAGCCATAGTCCAAACAGCCAATCAGAAAAAGAGACTCATGTACAAAAGCATATAAAGAGCAGGGACTCCTCTTGGTCACAGTGTCTGCTTGCATCTAAAGAGATATCGTACTCTGAAGATTTTGATGCATCGTCTTTCAAGAAAGACATTTCAGCTGAATTGTACAAAGATAACTTTGAAGTGGCATCTTTGTTGTCACTCAGGAAAGACTCTCAGTCTCGCAGAGAGAAGTTACAGGCAACAAGCATCTCTAGAAGTAGAGCCACTAGCTTTGGTAGTGATGATGAAATCAGCGAGTGCCTCAGTGAGAAGAGCCTTTCTATTCATAGCAGTGTCCACTCTGAAAGGCTGTTAGAACTCAAGTCCCCCACTGAGCTTATGAAAAATAAGGAGCGCAGTGATGTAGAGCATGAACGGGGAGTTACTGAATCCCCTTCCTTGGCTTCAGCTGCTCTTGCAGATGAATTACTTGATTTCCACATCGGTGATAGGGTATTGATTGGCAATGTTCAGCCAGGAACTCTTCGGTTCAAAGGTGTGACTAGTTTTGCCAAAGGGTTTTGGGCTGGAGTGGAGTTGGATAAACCTGAAGGAAATAACAATGGAACATATGATGGCATTGTATACTTTGTATGCAAAGAGAAGCATGGGATTTTTGCTCCTCCTCAAAAAATATCTCACATTCCAGAAAACTTTGATGACTATGTAGACTTAAATGAAGATGAAGACTCTTATTCAGATGACCAATATCAATATTATAATCAAGAACAGAAAGATACAGAGGGTCCCAAGTCTGACAGAGAAAAGGATACAGTTGAATATTTTTATGAGAAATCTGTACCTAGTATGCATGACACAGAAGCCTCAGTTGATAGAAGCCTTAAAGTGGAGACAGACAATATACAGGATATTTCTGGGGTACTCGAAGCCCATATTCACCAGCAGAATTCAGTGGACTCACTGATGTCTTCAGAGAAAAACAAAGACCTTGTTTCTGATGCCACAGAAGAGGTTTCTTCTGTTGTAGAAGACGATACTTTAGATAATACCTTTTCTGAAGAATTAAAGAATCAACAACAGTTGACTGAAAAGGAAGAGAACTTACATCCCGAAGTTTCAGAAAAGCTTTCTACCCCACTTCTGGACCTGTTAGCAAGAGAGAAGAACCAATTGGAAGCCCAGCTGAGGTCATCCGTAAGTGAGGAGAAAAAGTCAAAGGAACAGCTAGAAACAGTCAGCTTACTGACAGACAGTTTGCTCCAAGTCTTTGTGAAGGACGCAGTCAATCAACTGCAACAAATCAAAAAAGCTAGGAACGAAAAAATCCAGCTTAGCAATCAGGAGCTGCTTGTTGAGGATCAAAAGAAAGTACCACCCCAAGACTTATCCCAAAATCTTGAGGAACAGTCACCAAGCGTTCCGGGTTGCTTCTTAAGGTCTGAATTGGAAGATGAGAAAGAGGAAATTTCCTCACCAGATATGTGTCCTAGACCTGTAAGTATGTTGTTTAGAAAAAAAATGTCAATTAACTTTGCCTTTGTGGTACACTTTAATTCTGTAAATCCTAGTTGGTATTTTGGTCATGTGTTGTTTATTAAAGACAGATCACTGTACTAGTTTTTAAAGGCCATGGGGCTATTTTTCTGTCTGAAGTATAATTGTCCTCTATTATGTCATGAGTGGTCACTATAGAGTTGTCACAAACACAGGCAGATTTGTGCTGGGTTGAAAACCCTTGTATACTGTCCACAGATTATAGATTCCCTTCCAGATTCACTGATCAAATTTATTCCATGGAGATTTCCATTGTTTCTCAACCCAGTTCTTTCTTGCCTATGAAATCGTTTGTTCCCATATCTACTCAGTCATATTTCCCCTGCAGAAACTGCCAGTTGTGATGTTGACTCTAGTACAACTGAAATATATCCACTGTGACATATACTCAGGCCATCAACTTGTTTAGGGTGCCCATGGACAGTTGAACAACAGTAATGATTTTGAGTAACTTGAACCAGATGATCACCGAAGGTGAGAAATTTTATCTCATTTCCATATCCCAGAAATAAAACATTTCTTCAGAAACAGAGTCATGGTGATACAAAAAGGAAAAAACGAATCAATACACATTTTGTAAAAACTGAATAATAAGGCTTATGTAAATAGAATTACAGGAAACAATAGTTTTTTTCTTAAATTGTTCATCAGTAGCTATTATATTGTTTTTATTTTGCTTGTTTATAGAGAAATAGCAAACATACAAGTAATATATGCAGTTTGTCTTAAAGAAAAAAAGCCCAAACTTAAGTAACCTGAGTTTACTAAATGGTGATCTGTTTGAATGGTTCCATTTCTATAGGAAAGTCCAGTATTTGGTGCCAGTGGGCAGGAAGAGCTTGCCAAGAGACTTGCTGAACTTGAGATCAGCCGGGAGTTCCTGAGCGTGTTAGGAGATGATCAAGACTGGTTTGATGAAGACTTTGGTTTGAGCTCTTCTCACAAGGTCCAAAAAAACAAGGCTGAAGAAACAATTGTACCTTTAATGGCAGAACCTAAAAGAGCTCCAGAAAAGCCATGTGAAACATTACTGGCAGTCCCACATACTGCAGAGGAAGTGGAAGTTCTTGTACATGATGCAGCAGAAGAACTTTGGAAATGGAAAGAATTAGGTCATGATCTTCACAGCATCAGTATTCCTGCAAAACTGCTTGGCTGTGCCAGTAAGGGTCTAGATATAGAAAGTACTAGTAAAAGGGTGTACAAGCAGGTATGTAACAGGGAAGGATAATTCTAATTTTTAAACTTCTCAGTGTTGTCTGAAATTTAGATCTTAGCCATTTCATTTTGTTCCTTTTTCTCTATCAAGGCGGTTTTTGACTTAACAAAAGAGATTTTTGAGGAAATATTTGCTGAGGATCCCAACTTGAATCAACCTGTCTGGATGAAGCCATGTAGAATCAACTCCAATTATTTCCGACGAGTGAAAAATCCAAATAACCTTGATGAAATCAAGGTAAATTGGAAACTACAAAGTATCTCCTTTTTTTATTTGATCTTCTTTTTGTACAGGTCTATAAATGTCATTAAAGCAGGTACTCTTTTGTATTATTCACTCTTCTGCCCTCAAGACCTGTTCCGTAGTAGATATTCAGTAAATATTTGTTCATTCAGTTTGTGAGCAAAAGAACAATGAGGGTGACAGGGAATCCTAAACCCTCAACTTATTGCAAAATAAAACTTAACAGTAATTTCATATATATATATTTTATAATATTTTTAAGAAATTAGCAAATAGGGAGATAAATTATTGGAATTCGAATGAGCTTTCTTAATGATTGAGAGATAGGTATAATACTCTAAAAGTATCAGAAGACATATCAAATATGCCAACCCTAGACAACATAAATGATATAACCTTTCCATCTTTGATTTTTGGAGTTTTCAGATTGGTTATGTGGTTTTGAAACTTGTAGGATAGTGTGATATATAAAAAATATTGCTTGTTGTCTAAGAAGCCCCTGAAAAGATTTAAGTGCCCTGAAGCTACAGGGACTCTCAACAAACCAACTTTAAAATCACATGGGTGAAAATCTCTCTGCCTGTTCACCTGTTCTTGAACTATATAGCAAAGGTTATATTCCCATTGCAGTGCCTCTCAAACTTTAATGTGCATCTGAGTCACCTGGGGATTTTAATAAAAATGCAGATTTCTTACTGAGTAGATCTGGAGTAGGACCAGAAATTGTGCATTTCTGCAAGCTCCAAAGTGATGCTGTTGTTGCTGACTCTAGGATTATTTTGAGTAGCAAGGCTCTAGAGTTATGTCTCCCAAACTTATTTGATCATAGAAACTATTTTTGTCCCAGAGAGTCTGCCTCCAGTTACTTATTTTACTTATGTATTGTCTTACATTATTTAGTTGTATATCTGGATGATCAAAATACATTAAAGGAGCATACACATTAATCTGGTATATAACATGAAAGGGCACTGTCTAAACAATTTGGTCTTTTTTTTCCTGAGATATAATTGACACATAACATTATATTAGTTTCAGGTATTTAATGTAATGATTTTACCTTTCTATATACTGTAAAAAGAGCACCACAATATGTCTGGTTAACATCCATCACCACACATAGTTACAAATTTGTTTTGCTTGTGATGAGAACTTTTCAGATCTCTGTTAGCAACTCTGAAGTATATAATACAGTATTGTTTACTATAAAAAGGTTTTAAAAATACTCATACTGACAGAATACCAACAGATCTCTATGAGATATATGCTTACATCAGAGGTAGGCAAACTATGGCCCACAGGCCAAATCCAGGCCACCACATGTTTTTAAAAATAAAGTTGCCATAACCACACCTAGTTATTTACATCTTGTCCAGCCTGCTTTCCTATTACCAGCAACAAAGTTGAGTAGCTGCAATAGGGACCATATGGCCCACAAAGTCTGAAATAGTCACAATTTGGTCTTTTACAGAAAACGTTTGCTGACCTTTGCTTAACTTAAAGCAGGAGAAAAAGAAGTTTTCAAAGATTGACTTGATGGATTGAAAAAACAAAAAACTTTTAAAATAGTATTCAACTTTGAGAAATGAATTATCAGAACCACCTGGGGGTTTTTCAAAGCCCCGGTTCACTCCATTCCTTTCAGCCCCCAGCAGTTGATATATCCCTGAATGCATATGTGTGTATGTGTGTGTGTGAATGTGAGTGTGAGAGACATTATTTTTTTTAATAGAACAACCATAGAAAGTAATATAATTTTATTGCTAACCAAGAACAAACATGTTGAAATAAGATACATAATATATACCAGCATTCATCAGACCATGTACATCATTATAACACACAGTGATGCTTCCTACCAATTTTAATATTGCTATAGCGAGGCTTCCCAGCTGGCTCAGTGGTAAAGAATTTGCCTGCAATGCAGGAGAACCCAGGTTCAATCCCTGGGTCGGGAAGATCCCTTGGAGAAGGAAATGGCAACCCACTTCAGTATCCTTGCCTGGGAAATGCCATGGACAGAGGAGCTTGGCGGGCTACAGTCCACGGGATGACAAGGAGTCAGACACAACTTAGCAACTAAACAGCAGTAGCAGCATCACAAATGCATATCTTGTATGTCTGTATCCTCAGGTCATTGAAGAATACCTTCTATAAGGCAGGAATTAAAAAAAAAAAAAAGCAACAAAAATATTTTTAAAGCTTTTTTAAAGGGTGATAGTTCAAATACTGTTAGTAAAATTACCATGCCTCTCAAACTGAAATGTTGATTAATATTTTTTTAATTTAACATACTTGAATCTTGGTGCTTCAAAATGAGCTATCCCAACCAAAGCCTTATTCAGAGATTTACTTTACACTTTCTTTTGTAGTTTTGCCAGCTTGAAGTAAATTAATGGTGGTTCTTGGGTAGAAGGGACTCTAAAGTAATTTTTGTTTTTGCAAATTCATCAGTGGATTTTACTTGTTTTTTTTTGCATGTTGTATAGGAACAAAAATTCTTTAAGTGAGTAAAGTCTTGAGCTTTTGAGAATGCTTTTCTTTTCAAATGGCTAAGTGGAACTGTAAGTGAGAGAAGTTTGCTTTAATGTGATCTTTTCTTTAATAAACATTGTATTCTTAGCAAAAATCTGTTTACCGCTTTATGAGTACTAAATCTCAAAAAGTTTGTTTCATGCATTCCTCTTATTTTCACAGAATTTCATAGCAACTGAAGTACTCAAGCTATTCAGTCTTAAAAAGGAGCCAAACCACAAAACAGATTGGCAGAAAATGATGAAATTTGGAAGAAAGAAGAGAGACCGAGTGGATCATATCCTGGTCAGTGTCTATAACTGAGCTGTTTTTATTTGACCATCTTTTCCAAAATCAGAATGGAGTCTAAAAGGAAAGGAAATATAATTGATCTTAAGTCTATGATGTGCTCATGTGCTCAGTTCTGTCCGACTCTTTGTGACTCTGAACTGTAGCCCGCCAAGCTCCTCTGTCCATGCGATTTTCCAAGCAAGGATACTGGAGTGGGTTGCCATTTCCTCCTCCAGGGGATCTTCCTGACCCAGGAATTGAACCCACATCTCCTGCATTGGCAGGAGGATTCTTTACCACTGAGCAATCTGGAAAGCCCAAGTCTGTAATAGTAAAGTCTTAAAGTCTTCATTCGCTGCATGTCTCTCTGCCCATCAGTTTTGAAAATTGCTTTCTTTTAAATTCAGTAGATGAATATTTAACTTAATAGTATCTTGTAGGTGTGGAGAACTTGAGAAATAAAATGTTTGGAAACAAACTTAAGGTTCTGAATTTAGAGAGACCAGTATAGACGAGGGCCAGACCACCTGAATTTAAATCCCTGTTTTGGCACTTGTGTAATCTCTTTGTGCCTCATTTCTCTATCTGCAAAATGAAGATGAGAATAATAGTACCTACTTGTTACAATTATTAAGAGAATTAAATGAGTATTTATGTATATATATAGAATAGTACCTTGCACCTAACTCAATAAACATTAGCTGTTCTCATTTCATCATCACTGTTACTGTCCAGAAATTTAGCTGGACAGGATCTATTCCATTTTGCAGTATATTTTCTGGCATTAGAAAAGTGCTTATCAAACAGCAACAAAAAAAAGGGGGGGAGAGGCTTTCATTCTTTCTTCCCTAAAAGAATGTTAAGATGTTAAGTAGTAGCAAACCTTAGGAAACTCAGGTATTAGTTGATTCCGGTTTATCTCCAAGCATTTTCACTCTGGACTTTATATTAATTCTATATTTATATTCCTATAATGAAAAAAAATGTAATGCTTAAGTTTATCAATTTTTTCCAAATATGTGCCTCTAGTGCTTCTAGTACTCAGTAATAACTTTACTAGATAAACGTTTGTTAAATATTCTTTCTCATATCTTACTTGATCCTCACAATAATTACATGAGGTAGGATAGAGTAATGTTACTCTGTTTTACAAATGAGATTCAAAGATATTAAGTGACTTGCCTAACAAATAAGAGCAGGACTTTAACCAATTCATAGATTTTTACCTCTCAAGGAGAACTTGCTCTCATATTTCTGCAGTGGTTTAGATTTGAGTTAGTAATTACCACGATGTTACTTCTTCCACTTCTTTAGAAATTAAAGGAAAAAGCACACCAAGAGACGTTCATTTACCCTACTATTAGTTGAATTGGTCATATTCCCTATAAATCATCTCTGCATGCATTTAGCCAAGAGTTGTGCTAATTAAGGACCAGTGTTATAGTAGTAAGCAAGACAGACATAGTCCCTGCCTTCATGGATTTTACAGTTTGTTGGTGGAAGCTGTTGCTGCTGCTGCTGCTAAGTCGCTTTAGTCGTGTCTGACTCTATGCAACCCCAGAGATGGCAGCCCACCAGGCTCCCCCATCCCTGGGATTCCCCTAGCAAGAACACTGGAGTGGGTTGCCATTTCCTTCTCCAGT
This sequence comes from Neotragus moschatus, assembly GCA_006410615.1. Lineage (NCBI taxonomy): Eukaryota > Metazoa > Chordata > Mammalia > Artiodactyla > Bovidae > Neotragus > Neotragus moschatus. The sequence continues at coordinate 1,413,804 of SJYA01002524.1, forward strand.
GCATGAAAGTGAAAAGTGAAAGTGAAGTCGCTCAGTCGTGTCCGACTCTTAGCGACCTCATAGACTGCAGCCTACCAGGCTCCTCCATCCATGGGATTTTCCAGGCAAGAGTACTGGAGTGGGTTGCCATTGCCTTCTCCATGGTGGAAGCTAGCCCTTGTATATAATTTTACACAGATGGGTAATTATAAATTATAAAAATAGAAGAATAGGGAGCTATTGTAAAAGCATTGACAGGAAACTGATCTAATGAGGATGGTCAGGAAAGGCTTCCCTGAGGAAGTGACCGTTGAGCTGAGATCTTAAAGATGAGTAAGCACAACCGGGGTCTTGTGTAGAGAGAAGAGCAGTTCAGAGAGGGGAGACTACGTGTGCAAAGACGTGAAATGGGAAGGCGCATGGAACCGGAAAGTCCATGTGGCTGGAGAGTGAGCTGCACTGCCTGGGCCTATGTAGCTTTCTTCATGAGTTCATTTTTCATAATATTTAGTGAAGTGATCCTGTTAGCAGCTTGAGTTTGTTATCAACAGGAACACTAGATAACTCTCCATGGTCACCATTCCCCCCATGATATTTAGCCAGTTTAGCATTTGGAGACTCTAATTTTTGTGTATTTTAGAGGAGCTGAGATTTAAAACAATTGTCATAACATGTAAAACAGAAATTTTGCTGTCAATTCAAAAGAAAGGGGTCTCAAAAATAGAAATTTCAAATAAGTTTTTTAAATTATATTTATTATAAATAATCATGCTCATTTTCAAAATGTAAAGTACTGATTATTTAAAAGAAAACAGTCATGATAATCTTACCATGTAGAAACTCTTAATTATTTTGACATAATAGCCTTAGAGTTTCTTTTTATACAAAGAATTTTTTTTTAATATTTGGGATCATAGTTTCTCTCATATTCTGATTGTTTTTACTTAATTAAATGTGGATTTTCCTGTTTTATTTAAAAATATATTTCTACTTTAATTTCTCTGGAAATAAAATAGTCCATTGTGGAATTATGTATTATGATTTATTTAATCAGTTAATCATTTTTTTATTCTTTGAAATAATACTGTTGTAATAAGTATCTTGTAATATGGTATATCTTTATAACTATTTCGAATAATTTACTCAGTAAACTCTTAGAAATAGAGTTGCTGATTAAAAGTATATGCAGAATGTTAAAGCTTTTGTCAGATTGTTTTCCAGAAAGGTTGTACCAATTACACATACTCACCAGCATGATACAGGAGTGGTGCGTCTTTTTACCTTTGCCATTACTGGCTGACATTTTGATCTTTGTAAAAAAAAAAAGAGAGTTCATTTTTCTTTTAACAATTTTATTATTAATGAGGTTAATTTTTTTTACTGGTTTAATGACTATTCTGAATCTTTCATATGTTTAATAAATATATTGGAAGTACAGAAAAGAACAAAAATTAATAGAGGAACCATTGTTTCTGCATCTCTTCATTCTGAGTTCAGCTTTCACCTTTGTAGTCTTTGTCTAGACGTCTTTTTATTTCAGCTCTTACTCTTGAATTATAGTTTACCTGAGTATTGAATTCTAGGCTCGTAGCTCTTTTTACTTCAGCAATTTGAAGATATTATTTCACTATAATCTGACCTCTGTTGTTGATCTTGAGGAATATGCAGACAGTCCTTTATGGGGGAATTTGTCTTTTCTTTTTGTTTTCTATTTAAGATTGCATGTGTTTATATATTTGTTAAGCAATTTCTCTGGATATGTCTAGTCATGGATTTATTTTTTATTCTTCCTACTTTGGATTCCCTGTGCTTGTTGAATCTGTAGATTCATTATCTTTATTCAATTCTGGAAAGTTCTCAGCTGTTGTCTCTTAGAATATTGCCTTTCCCGGTTCTTCCAGTTCCCTCAGGTACTTTTTTAGACATATCATTGACTTTATTCTTTTTCTTTCTTGTCTCTTAATTCCTCCCCTAAGTAGTTGCAACACTTGCCACTCTTTTAAATCCCTATTTATTCTAATACTTACAATCTCCTTCCTTTCTTATGATTTCTTATGAATTACAAACATTTTTTATTATACAAGAACTTTTTTGTATTATCTTATGCTACCGTTTTGCTGTAATTGATAGTCTTGCCAGCTAGTTTTCCTATACAGGGTTTGGGGGGGTTTTTTCTTTTTCTTTTTTTTTCATACTCAAATTTTGTTTGTAAGTGATATTTGGGTATTTTAATTCAAAAGAACAGGAGAAGACAATGGTTAACTATTTGGTCGGCTTTATACTGTCGAGATAAGAAAGCCTTCCTAAGTGATCAATGCAAAGAAATAGAGGAAAACAACAGAACGAGGGAGACTTTGGTTTGAGACCCTCTACACTGCAGTTAACTTTGCTGAATTCATGGCTCAGGGTTGACTTCCTCCACCTGGCCTCCATCCCACTCACGGTATCATTACATATATTAAGTCTAACCTGTTTCTTTTATAAGTAGTTTTTAAACATTTATTGTCAACAAGCAAAGCATCTTGGGCAGTTTGTTCTGATTTGATTCCTTTTAGTTTACCCTGAAAGTGAAGTCGCTCAGTCGTGTCCGACTCTTTGCGACCCATGGACTGTAGCCTATCAGGCTTCTCTGTCCATGAGATTCTCCAGGCAAGAGTACTGGAGTGGGTTACCATTTCGTTCTCCAGGGGATCTTCCCGACCCAGAGATCGAACCCAGGTCTCCCGCATTGGAGGCAGACGCTTTAACCTCTGAGCCGCTAGGCAAGCTAGGAATCCCCAAATCCTAAAATGCAAAGAGAGCATTTTTTATAAAATATAACAGTAACTTTTAAAATAAACGAGCAATAGCACATCTCAAGAATATTCTAATACCAAAAAGAGGAGGGGGAGAAATTCCTTGGGGGTCCAGTGCTTAGTATTTGCCGTTGTCACTTCTGGGGAACTGAAATCCCACAAAGCCATGAGGCATGACCAAGGAAAAAAATACCCCATAAATATGAAATTTTGCTTATTTATATACTCCAGAATCATGTCCAATATTATCTTTTGATATATGTGTTTTGTAATTGTAAATCCATATATCTAAAAATTTGCTTGCTTCTCTCCCCCTAAAATTCCTCTATGTATTCTCCTGTGTTGACAGAGACAACATACTTGCAATCTTTTCAAACTTTTTGCAGCTTAAAAGGGCTATTGATAACATCATATAAATTACCATTTTTCTCTGACTTGTTTTCTTGGGCTGTATTCCCATGCATGAGTTTACAAAGTCAGCAAATATCATTAATCTCCTAGCTTTTGTGTGACAGTGATGTTCTAACCTTTCTGTTTTCTAAATTCTAGGTACAGGAGCTTCACGAGGAGGAGGCCCAGTGGGTGAACTATGATGAGGACGAGTTGTGCGTGAAGATGCAGCTAGCTGATGGGATCTTTGAGACCTTGATCAGAGATACTATTGATGTTCTGAATCAAATCAGTGAAAAACAGGGGAGAATGCTACTTGTGTGACATCTTGCAAATAAATCGAACACTGAGTGCTAATATGAGTCCTGGGCCTTTCTGCCTCGTGATACACACCCCATCTCCATCATAGCAGGAGCGCTTCTGGACCTTGTACCTGTTCTTAAAGACTACTGGTTTGGAGTTCATGGGACAGTGTGATCTATCTGGTATTACAGCCTTTGCCTTTAGAGACTGTCCACTGGATTAATTGGTGGTTTTGGTGGGCAGGGTTGCACTCGTGTTGTTGACACACAGTATGATCCTACACCTTTGATAGCATTCCTACTGGTCTCAGATGAGGGCTGAAAACACCAGACTTACCTCTTAGCTTAGACGAGGGTATCACTTCCTTGAGTCTGAAGTCAGGCAAGAGGGGTATACAGATCCGCATCACACCGTTGGTGAAAGGTGACCCTGGCTTATACCGTGAAAGTCAGAAATGGACATTGCAGTCTCTGTCAGCAGTATTAGACCCTGAACTGCTTTCACATAGGCAGGTTGGATAATGTGTGCCTATTTCCCATTGTGGAGTGCATTTCATTTCCTTTTGAAGATGATTTTCTTCCATTATTGCAATTGAGCAGCACCAAGTGGACTGTCAAGTTGACAGGAATCAATGGTAGCCTTGCTTTCTGAGCACCATCTAAGGAATTTTAAACTTTTGCATTATGCTTAGTTTTTCTCTGTGGGCATGAAAATAGAGACGTGCCCTCACTGAAGACTGGGCTTACAGGACTGGTGCAGGGCTGGTTCTTCTACCCCTTGTCGACCCCTGCACTTTTCTAACTTCTTCTGAACCTCTACCAGCTGCTCCCAGAATCACAGATCCTCAGGACCATCTCAGGCATCCAGGCATGGCAGAAGTGGAAATAATTCATTTTTGGCCTTCAAACTTTCAGCTCCCATTTCTCCCCAAGAAGTCAGAGACGCTGTTACTTGAATGATTTAGGAAATGAGTGTGTGCACCAAAGACAAAAAGATAACTGTCTATTGTTTGTGTGCTTGTTTTGCGCTATAGAACATTTTTTTAATTTATTTTAAGATAAATTATTAAGTTGAAAATGTATGTCCCTATTCAGAAGTGAAAGATTCTTCTTGTAATAGTTAAACTTCCGTCTTGAAGCTTCTATGGTTCGTAGTCTTTGCACAGGAAGCCTATGGTTTTAACAAACCCATATACCTGTCCAAGAAGGCAGTTAAATTATGTGAAAAGAAGTGAACTTTTCTAAGATCACCTAAAAGTAGCAGGAATGGGATAAGATGATTTAAAGACACTGTAAAATTCAAATTCTGCCTCTCTTGCAGCATTGCTTCTCACAACTATTACCTGTATCTGAAAAATATATATAGACTCCAGCTGCTACCTTAGAGCATGTGTGATGCTCTCCTGGGGCCTCAGCACCCTGCCTTCTTGACTGGTTTCTCTTAATCAGTCCTAACCTTCTTCAAGCAATCTAGAAGAATGTGGATAATCTTAGGCGTGAATGTCAATGCCTTAATATTGAAGGTCCTGATTAGAAGCATGATAGAAGACATCCACTGGATTCATAGTTAAAATATCCTGGAATGTTATACCTTCAAAATATGTTAGGAAAACCCCAAAGATGGTATAATCTTTTAGTGTGCACATTCTTTCATTTCTGCATCTTTCCTCCAGACTTCCCTTTGCGTCTCAAATGTTTCACTATGCACACTTCCATTCTCTTTGGTTTCATCTTGTTATTATGAGAAACTTACTGAAGTAATCATTGGAATATTTGCATTTTGCACAAGGACTGGTATGATAGCTCTTGACAAATAAGGAAAGCACTGAAATGTTGTGATAGGGTCTCGGGAAATGCTCAGATTGATGTTGCCAGCATTTCTTCTAGGCTTTTGATGTTGAGCTCTAGTCTTGTAGCCATAATGAGCAAATTGATTAAGAGAAGCTAGGGTTTCTTGGGGTTATTAACCAGTAGTGTGGAGATATTATTTTCATGTAGCCAAGGAAAAGCAAAGCCTTTTCTTTTCAATTGTGTTGTTTGAAAGACGGAGAAACATCGTGTCTACATTCTTTGGCTGTTTGTAGGATTACATAGTCCTTATGATACTGAAACTTTACAGCTGCTGTAAATTTTTTATAAGCGAATATGAAAATAATAGGAATATAGGTTGTTTTTCTACATCCTCATTATTTCGACCTAAATCAATTTTTAATAAAGTTTTATCTTTAGTCTGTATGACTTTGTGATTCCAAAAAAAGGAAAAAAAAAATGATACAAGTCCATGGAATCAGCATCCTGGACTTAAAGTTCCCTGCTAAGAATGCTGCCAAGAATGTGGTACTAGCAGTCCCAGCATACTCCAGCTCTTGTTACTGTCTTGAGAATCTTGGGTTTCCAATGAGAGGCAGGAATGAATCAGTCTTACTCTTTGCTAGAAATGATTATCCATAGTTTGGTAGGAGAAAACAAGGGAAACTATAATCAGCAGATTTCTTACGGTTGTAACTATTTGAGTACAATTGAAAAGGGGTTCATTGTTAGCATTAGGAATAACAAACATGGATACCCAGCCACTCGTTCCATATTGGGATCTTTTTATCAAGCTCTGCCTCTTAACCAAGAATCTAAATACTCCCTCTTTGTAATCTTTGTTCCTTCTCCCCACACTCCCATCCTCTTTCACTCTTCATAATTCCTCTAAGAAAAAGATCTTTGCATCAGCAGTAATATCTTTTAGAATAAAGCACTATCAGAATTTAGCAGTAAACCAACCTATAGGCTTCAGATTTATTTCTGAGTCCAAAATAATTTGTGCTATCCAGGGTACTTCACTCTGGGTTAAATAAGTACAGGGTATAGATTCCCTCTTCAGGTCTAAACAGGAATTTTTACTCTAGGGAAAAATGGGAAGAGCTCAAAAGTAGTTAATAAGGAAGGTAATTTGTTTTTCTTTTACATAAAAGAAAGGAAAATTCCTTCTGTGACTACAGGTCTCTGAGAAATTATCTTTCAGAAGAGATTTCATTGCTCATAAGAGTGTTGTGGCCTATTGATAAAAACAATTTTGTTCACTTTCTTGTCTTGAAAAAAAGTGGCCTTAGCTTTTTGCAATACTTGAATAAAGTGTGTCCTCGCACAGCGTTAGAGACTTTTCTGCAAGAAGTTCAAACTTACATCTTCTTTTACTACCTTAAGAATACTAGTGAATAAAACATTAATTCAAAGAGCAAATGATATAAACTACAATGATGTTTAATGCAAATTGTAGAAATTTACATGTTTACAAATCATCTTAAACTGGTTGTGCAACAATTCAATAAGATATCTTTGTATTATAAAAATGTGAAGAAAAAATGTAAACTGATGTAAAAGAGGTACTGTCATTTTAATTAACCTATGTTTAATAGCTTTTCCTTCCAAACTTTGCAAAGCCTTCTCGGTAAACACATTGCAAAGCATTTCCTGGGAGGCCCAGCCTCCCTGTGTGTACTGTATTGTGCAGACATGAAAAAACAAACCCGTTTACTGTGTATTTGTAAATAGCCTGGTCATCAGGCCATTTTCAGCCAACAGTCACATCCAGTGCAACTTCGCACAGAAGACTTAGGGTGTGGTTTGTAAGTATGATCTGTAAAATAACTGGGATGAATTCCCATGTACACCTGTGTAAATAGATTTGTTAACTGAAATGTACTTTAAGAAAAGAGAAAAATCTGTAAATAAACTGATTTGTAAATTAATTTCATGTCAGGCGTTCATTTCATTTTTTGCCTTTTGAGCCAAATTCACTTCTGATCTCTTCCTGGACAGCAGAGTGCTAATACCTGAGCAAAAGAGTAGGGCAGGCTGCACGGAGGCGCTCTTTACACAGATGCCACTTCCATACCGTCTGAGCAGCTTCAGCAGTCGCTGTGCACACCTTCGTGTCCTAGCACCGTGCCCAGTGCAGGGGAGATAACGAAGATGACAGGCATGACCCCTGACCTTGGGGGATGAAAGGGAGACATCAAAAAAAAAAATAATCAAAAACGGCACAACAAATGTGATAAGTCCTGCAAAGGCAGCATGTGCTGTTTTGAGAGTATGTAATAAAAGAACCCAACAGACTAAGGAAGTGAGTCAGAGGAGAGTTCCCTGATAAAGTACATCGTGTTCTGTATCAATGGGCTTCTTCCCTGTCATTCACGGCAAATGTCTTTCTTCCTAAGTGACTTGAATTTTGATCACCCTTATAAAATACAACATGTGGGAAGTCACAATTAAGTGGACAACAAAGAAGAACAACTATCTGATGATGTGATGTGGCTATAATTTATTTCTAGATATACAAACTTGGAGAAGAATAGGGCTAGACATACAGAAGAATAAAAGTACTGCAAAGGTGGAAATGGATGGTGTTTAGGATTATGAATGATCTCTGGTGCAACAAGTTAGAAATCACCCATCATCTCACCTGAATTCCTCTGGTATCCTCCTGATACCTGTCCCTGGTACACCTTTTACCTCCTACACAACCATGAACATTCAAGAAGTTCTCAGAAAAAGAGCCCATATTGCAGCAAGTTCTAAGAAATTGCTTTCGAGTGCCCGCTTTGTGTTTGTTGGTAAGTCACAGTAGTAATGACAGCTTGAACCTTGGAATAAAGACAAAATGCCTGTTTTCTTGAATGAAAACATGCAAAAATAGTAGATGGGAGGAAGGCAATTAACAGCAGAGCTAAGTAGAAGGAGAGACCAGCACTGGTGGGACCTACAGTGAGGAATACAGTGTAGAGGTGAGTGCTGGAGAAGCAAGCCAGTGCTCCATGAAATCCCAGAAGAGCTCAGAAACGAGGCCGTGGCTGCCACAGAGAAAGGTGTGAGGCATGGCATTACTGTTTCACTGGCTGGCCAAGGCTGTGTGGCCGCCTGCAGGGCCAAAGCTAAAAGGCAGGCTAGTGATGGAAAGGGCCAGTGTGTAAGGTCACTGAGAACAGACAGCGGCACCGCAGGCTCGAGTGGTACCGCTTCGCCTTGCAGAAAGACGAGAAAGCACCCGGGATCCAGTCCCTTGCAGTGCTTTGTTCTCGTGGCCAGCGGGTCCATCCGAAGCCTGAGGGGACGATGTGACAGCACACACCCCTCTTGGTGGTGTATGAAACGATCCTGTCACCTCCTGTGGGGTCTGAGATACAGCAAGCTAGGGGCATGCCTGAACAGAGGGCCACTGACGCTGGCACAGAAGCAGAACCCGGAGTACAGGCTGAGTCTGAGCAGGGAAGGGTGATGAGCCTGGCACAGACTGTGAGGACTCTTAACTCTCGGTAAGGATGTGTTCCAGGCCCAGGCCCATTCTTACGTGACCGTGCAGAAGACGAGAAGTTGTACATGACTGCCTTTCCTGACAGTCCACTCTGCCCCCGCTGCCCAGACGCCAACCGAGCAGATGAAGGAGCACCGAATCTGGTAGGACCATCGTTGGCCCCAAATGTGTAGGCAGAGCTGGATACAGCGTGCTTGTGGAGCCTCCCTGTCACCCTGAGACGGCGCATCACCATAGTCACTAGAAGAACAGACCCAGAAGGATGATCAAGCAGGCCTCCCTGGAGGATGGTCCTCAACTGGGAACCTGGACTAGTTCCTGGACTAGTGCCTGGACTCAAAAGTGGAGACCAGGGGGACCGGGGGTGTGCAGATGGTAACCATCTGGCTCAAGCCGGTGCTTCTGCCTCCCCACCTTGTCGATAGGCCCACAGCAAGAGGTGCTGGCAGTCGGGTTAATACCAACACCACCCCCTTCTCCCAGTGGAATGAGAGGCATTCAGGTGTGCGTCACCACCTTGGCTAGTGTGGGTTGTGATTCTCGTTGATCTGAAGGAAAGTCCAAGTCACTGTGTACCAGGCAAGCCATTAAGATGGCAGTGTGGGACAAGAGGGGCCTTGTTCTGGGACAAGAAGCCCAGCACTGTTTGAGTTGGCCTCCTCTCCCGCCTGCTGTGCTGATTCTTATCAGAGTGTCATGCAAGCACCACAGAGGAGTCTTAGAAGTAAGAAAACAGGTTCGAGTTCCCACCTCGCTCCCACTCCAGGAAACACCCAAAGCTGAAGACACCCTCATCGGCTACTTCTGTGGGACCCACTCCCCCTTGTTGCTTGAGCCCAACAGTCCATCCTGGGGAGGGGAGTCATCCTGGATAGACTTGACATGCCCAGTAATATCACCCGCTTGAGTCCGAGGTCCCAGCACGGCCAGGGGAACCTAGCGCCCCATGTTCAGTGTAGGGTTCCCAAGAGGGGGGCACTTGGTGGTAGCATTGCCCCCACATTTGAACTGGGAGGCCCTCCTGGTGATCCCACTGTGGCCCCAATCACATCACCCCCAGGAAGTGTGTTCCAGCGGGAGAGAACGGTTGGCTGTCCTGACATTGGGATTTGGCTAGTGCAAGCTAATAAGGCAACTGCCTGGTCCTCCACCCTGTCCAAGTTCAATGTCACCCACTGTGTATTGGAGCACAGTGCTTAGTGTTCAAATGGCTTTTATTAAGTGGGGGTGCCATTCAGTAAGCTGGATTTTTTGATGGCTTTGTTGCAGTTGTTGAGGACTGAATGGAAAGATCCAATCAAGCTTATTCAGAAAGCCCTGCCCAAGTGAGAAGACAGCAGGACCCTCCTCTGGAAAAGCAGAGTAGCACTGAGAAAAGACCTGCAGGTACTGACATTTGAAGACCCCTTCAGAGGAAAAGTTGGATTGCCACCTGATCTCCTTCCAGTAGAGTCGACCAGTCAAAAAGCCCCACCCACGCATACTGAGTTACTCATCACACTTCAGGCACATTACCCATGTGTGAACAAACAGCCAGCCATCTCCAGACATTTGGGGGAAGCCTAAGTGAAACATGTGTGCTAAGTCACTTCAGTCGTGTCCAACTCTTGTGTGACCCAATGGACTGTAGCCCTCCAGGCTCCTCTGCCCATGGGATTCTCCAGGCAAGAATACTGGAGTGGGTTGCCATGCCCTCCTCCAGGGGATCTTCCTGACCCAGGGATCGAACTCACATGTCATATATCTCCTGCACTGGCAGGCAGGTTCTTTACCAAGAGCACCACCTGGGAAACCACCCATATGAAACAGACCAACCCAAAAAGGAAAAAAAAAGGTGAGGGGTGGGGCGTGTGGAATTCTGCTGAAACAGTGAGTGGCACAAAAGAAAACATCACAAGGAACAAAAACTAATTAAAATCCTGAGATAGCAGAAGCAATATTGAATCCATAAAATAGGAAAGAGCTGCTCTGAAAGAGTCGAGTTAAACCACAAGATACTGCTCTTGAAAAGTAAAAGTATAGTAAAACTAAAAGTAGCCATAATTTTAAATTCAATAGAAAGTTAGAGGATAGAATTAAGGAAATCCTTCTAGAAAATAAAACTAAGGTGGATAAAAATAGGAAAGAAACAGATAAAATCAGGGAACCAATCCAGGAAATCCAACCCCTAATTAACTGGACATCTAACAAGAACAGAGAAAACAAGGGGAAATGACACAAGAAAAAATTCTGGAAATTAAATATATGAGTTTCTCATTGAAAATGGTTCAGTGGGTGTCCAGCACAATAAATAGACCCCCAGTAACTGTGTCATTGTGAATTATTAGAACTCTGTAGGTAAAGAAACTATTCTTAAACTTTCTGCACAGAAAAATAAAATATTGCATGTAAAGGATTAGGAAAAAAAATATCATCATTCTCCTGAGAAGAAACATTGGAGGCCTTGAGAAAAATACAGCAGAATTTTCAAAAACTGAATGGAAATAATTTTCATCCAAATGTCTACACTTGGCCAAACAATGAATCAAGTGTTAAGGCGGAATATGGACACTTACAGAATGCTAAGTCCTTACTTATCAAGCATCCTTTTCCCATAAACCATGAAAGGTAAAGACTTGGGATCCAGAAACAAGGGCTCTATTCCTTGGAAGACTGTGAGGGAAACTCCCAAGATGACTTGGAAAGGGCATTTTCAGGATGATGACTATCTTGCACACCTAAGGAACAGTCAGTTCAGACTGGAGCAGGGGGACGGACAGCTTGAGAAGGAAGGTCTCTGGGTGGAAGGGAGGGTGGAGAAGAGAGTAGGAAATAACCTGATGTTTTAATCATGTGAAACTTTTAATTGGTAGGCTGCTGGAAGGTGAGAAAAGACTTAGTAATAGGTTCAAAGAATGAGTAATGAAAAAATGAGGAAAAAACAGTGTTGTGCAAACAGGGAACAATCATGACATACTGCTTGTCTCAACTAGAAACAATGTTTATAATTAAAATAATGTAAAAGTTGAATATTGTGATATTATTATATTGAGAAGATGAGGAAGGGAAGGGTGGTATCAGACAACTAAATATGCATCTACCATACCAGCAAATCTGATGGTTAATTTCATGTGTCAACTTGGCAAGGCCAAAGTACCCAGATACTTGATCAAACGTCAGTCTAGATGTCTCTATGTATTAGATGACATTAACATTTAAATCAGTAGATTTTCAATAAAACTGATTATTCTTCATAATGTGGTGGGCCTTGTCCATTCAGGCAAAGGATTTAAGAGGAGGAGAGAAAAAGACTGAGGCCCCACAGGGAAGAGGGAATTCTGACCCCAGACAGCCCTTGGCCTCAAGCTGCAACATCAGCTCTTACCTCAGCCTGCCGGCCTTCTTTGCTGATTTTGTACCTGCCAATCCCTACAGTTCCTCTCTCTTTGTCTCTGTCTGTCTCTCTCTCTCTCTCCACACATACATTCCATTGGTTCTGTTTCTCTGGAGAACTCTGAGGAATACAGGCATTCAATAGCTAAAGTATAAGAACACCAAGGTAAAGACCGGATCAAAAATCTGAAATGAAATGATGAACAGTGGGTGCCTCTGGATGATGCGAACTAGAGAAATGAGATTGAAGACTCCTCTGTGTATCTGTGTTTAATGAAAAAAAAAATTTTTTTTTTTTGCCATGTACAATAACTGTCTGGGGGACTGCACTGGGTTTTTGTTACAGCATGCGGGATCTAGTTCCCCAAACAGGGATAGAACCTGGGCCCCCTGCTTTGGGAGCACAGAGTCTTAATCACTGGACCACCAGGGAAGTCCCTACAAGAATCACCTGGATAATAAAAATTAATACTCCCTCTGCCCCAAAATAAAGCCACACCAAAAAGACCATATTTAGCTNTCTAGTTCCCCAAACAGGGATAGAACCTGGGCCCCCTGCTTTGGGAGCACAGAGTCTTAATCACTGGACCACCAGGGAAGTCCCTACAAGAATCACCTGGATAATAAAAATTAATACTCCCTCTGCCCCAAAATAAAGCCACACCAAAAAGACCATATTTAGCTTCTCTTCATTTACTTTTCTAACCACATTTAGATAGAAATATACTCCTTTTCCTCTTATAACTTCAACACTATTCCAGTACTACTATCTGCAAAAGTTAACTTTAGGTCACAACTTTTCAACCTAAGTATTTTTTTTATTTCAACTAAGAATTAGATTCAAGGTCATTAAAAAATATTGATGTGTAATTGAAATGGTGCATTTAACACAATTAAAAATATTTTAGTTCTTTTGCATATTAAAAAAAGATTAAAGCTGCGCGTTCGATTGTAGGGAAGTGATTTGTCCTGTTGTGTCATTAACTAGTGGCCTCAATGTGTCAACTTGAGTAGAACTACCTTCAGAAGGCCCACATTTCCCTTGGCTCTGTAACTCTTACAATTTATTTTGTTTTCGTGACACTGGCATCATCTGTAAGGAGATATCAAATTTGTGCGTGTTTTTGTTTGAACAAGGATATTGTTGAAAAATACATTTTATGCAATTTGTCTTAAGAATGCACATCAGGAAACCCAAAACCACTCTTTTAGCTCCAAACACATTCCAGGATTCTGAGTTTCCACAATACAAAGAGGCATGTGTGATGACCCATTTTAAGCACAGTCAAAATATTTTGAAAAGTAATAATCATCTAAATAACTTCCCTAACTGGTCTGTCAGTGTTATTACTACTATTTTGAGAAAATTGATTTAAACAATTAGATGAGCTAAGTGGAATTTTAAAACTCCAAATTCCTACTCTGAGTCTCAAGGTTGAGTGAGTGAGAGAAAGGGGGTTGAAAAGGCATTTATTCAAGAATTCCTTGGGAGCTGCAATAGAGACCATTCCTGCTTCTGGTCTTTGAGACCAGTATCTTGTTAATTCTACTTCCTTCAAAGAACAATTGCTCAAAATGTACATAATATGAAAGTTTGTCTTAAGAAGCCTCCATACACTATTTTCATTACTCTGGGAGACCCAGAATAGAAGCCGGGAGAAACGTTACCTTTCCGGTGAAGAAGATGAACCAATTAACAGTTTTGCTCTTCAGTGAAGGGCCAGTGATTGGAAACAAGCCCATTTTGGTTTCTACATCTTCGCTTATAAACAGAGCTAAGGACCTCAATGTGTGAAATAACCAATATGAAAAATAAATTTTACTGAGAACTCTCATAGCTAATACTCCTTGCAGCATTTGACTGCAAGGAACAGAATACTTGGCTAAAAGTAGGTCAACAAGAAGGTCTTGGACCTCTCACACAACAAGGAATCTAGAGGCAGACAGTGCTGGGATCTGTCAATGACTGTGCGATGTCAGAGCTTTGTGTCAACTTCATTCTCTTTGATCCCTTGCTCATGATGGCCGGGTGTCCAGACTAGCTCCAAGTACCTTGTTCTCACACATCATCCAGAGGGAGAAGGGAGGGAAAGGATTCTATCTACTTCATTCTCTCCTTTACCCAGAGAATGGAGTTATTCCCAGAAATTACAAGGGGAAATTCATTTAAAATGATACTAGAGAATGAATATGCGTTCATGGAGCCTAGGGATCAATCTTGCCCAGATTCCCATTTCCTCTCATGTCTCTTTCTTGTTGTTATCATTATTATTTTCTCTGCTACTGCAATTTTTGTTAAATGTTTTGGTGAGAAAAAAAGAATTGAGAAGCTATTCATATAAGTCAAAAAGAAATATGTGTTTATGTCAGCAAAAGAAGTTCAAAGTTAAAAAATAATTTATTTTATTGAAGTGTACTTGATTTACAATGCTGTGCTAGCCTCTGGTGTCCAGCAAAGTGATTCTGATATATCCATATATGCATATTATTTTTTTCATATTCTTTTTCATTGTATGTTATTAGAAGATATTGAATACAGTTCCCTGTGCGCGTTGTTTATCTGTTTTATAAATACTGGTTTGTATCTGCTAATCCCAAACTCCTAATTTACCCCTCCTCCCTTTCAAAGTTCAACATTTTTTACTTAAAAAATATTTTCAATTATTCCCGTAAGTCCCAGCCAACTTCCCCTGATGTGTCACTGGCCAGTGTCTTCCTCAAATTGTGAAACTCAGCAAGGATCCAGAATTTTCAGGTCAGATTTTCAAGTATCCAGAAATTTCAGGACCTTCTGAGGGCTGGTCCCATAGGTAAGGAAAAAGAATGGGAATGTGATTATTTATTTCACAACCAGCAGTGTCTGCAAATGTATATATCCCAAGCTGCTGACTTTCTTGGCAAAGTAATGAGTTTGTGACTAAATAAAGGTGTAACTGAGGAGCGCTTGCTGACCGGTCGTGTCATCATGCCAACACCCTTCGGTGTGTTCTATTATATCCAGAAGGGCCTTGGGCGCTCATCCATCTCTTCACTGTTGGGAACAACCACATACCAAATAGCCACAACATGGAGCAAGTTCTCCAGCTTTAAACGCACTGAGACAAAACCATTATTCTTGATCTCATTCATTAGCCGGAAGGTCTTCAAATTTCCCTTGCATGATTTATGATCTGGGTGTGGAGGCAAAACACACGCGTGTTAATAAGTAAAGGAAACCATTAGGTAACCGCCATCCAGGGCCAAGTTCATCATCCATCCATTCATTCCACATGTCCACTATTTTCTGGCTTTTTCTATGCACTGGCAATCCCCACAAAAAATAAGAAATCTAGGTCGCTGTTCTACTTGCTTACATTCTGTTAGGAGGAGACAGACAATAAAACAAGCAATATCTTGGGACTTCCCTGGCAGTCCAGTGGTGACGATTTCACACTTCCACTGCAAGGGAGCATGTGGGTTCGATCCCTGGTTGGGGAACTAAGATCCCACATGCCCGGGAAACGCAGCAGGATGGATGGGGGCGCGGAGGGAAGTGTAATGAGGAGAGTGGTAAGATCTGTGAAGACTCATGAACAGGTGAAGTAAAGAGGGGTAAGGCAGGAACTCCTTTGTACAGAAGGGTCAGGCAAGGCCTTCCTGAAAAGCTAACACTCGAGCTGAGACCCAGATGATGAGAAGATCTGAGGGAAGGGCATTCCAGGCAGAGGGAACAGCCAGTGCAAAGGCTCTCAGCTGCAAATGAGGAATAGAGAACAGACGGGTGTGGCTGCAGCCCTGTGAGCAAGGGAGGGTGGTAGATGCTGAGCTGGGGCCTCACTGGCCGTGGCGTGGGGCTGGGGTCTATTCTCCCAGTATGTCACCTGGGAGAGCCGTAACCAGGGGAGTGACAAGGTCAAGTCTATACTTCGAAAATCTCCCTCTGGCTGCTGAGCAATGAACGAAGAAGCTGTTGCAGGGGAGGCTGATGACATAGACTAGAGAGTGAGCTATAGAGAGGGAGTGCCTTTCAAAGGGAGGCCCTGAGCTGCTGCTGACTGAGTGGGGCGTTGATGGAAAGAGAGGCGTTGGCCTGACGTCAGTGCTCTGCGTTTGACGGAGACGTGGAAGGCTGGGTGAGGATGCTCTTGTTAATTCAGGTTATTCAGAGGTGGGGAAGACAACTGTGGCCTGTGGTATCAAAAAAGCCTTCCAGAAGGGTGTGGGTCCTGAGCTTTGGGCTTGACAAAGAGAGGTCTCAGAGGGAGCTTCATGCAGAGGGAAAATGTGAGCACAGACAGGTGGGCTGGCCTACTGGAGCAGGGTGCACGTGGGGAGGATAGGCTCGGGGAGACAGGCTGAGACCACGTGACAGCCATGTTTAACTTTAGTTGGTGCGTGACTCCACTTACCAGTTCTTCAGCAACCCCAGGGGACAACTGTGCCGACAGCGATGAACATCTGAATGGTGGGAGGCCTCGGGGAGGCCACCGGCCGCTGTCGAGAATCCTCATGGTGGGATATTGAACTCTTCACCATGACCAGGGGTCTGAGAGGCAGGAAGGTATCAGTTCACCCAGAGATGTCCAGGCACTCTAGAGAAGCCAGAATAAGTCTCATAAATTGAAGACTACACCAGAAATCTTCCTTACTAATTTACAGCGGAGAGTATAACTTTTCAAAGAGCCTAACACCCCTATCTTCTCCCCATGGGCACGCACCCTGCCCTTTCCTGGGCCCAGAGGTCGCGTCGTTGATTAGCAGTAGGTTTGGCGAGTGCGGAAAGCGGCCGAGGTCCGGAAGGACACTGCACCCTGCATGGAGGCCCCGGCGTCCTCTCAGGCCTGGACTGCTCCTGCCTCTGTTCAGTCTCTCTCTCCTGCACAACGCTGCCCCTCACGACCTCCACATTAGCAGACCCTCCAACAAAGGCCGTGACAATTCATAGGATAGTTCAGTGAGCACTAGCCGCCCAGGTGCTGGGCTGTTTGCAAACATCAGTGGATTTGGTCCTCCCAGCAGCCTTATGAGGTAGGCCCCATTGTACAGGAGAGGAAACTAGGTTTAAAAGCTTAACAACCTTGCCCCAAAACACAGATTATGAGTGACACAACCCAGACTCACCTGGGTTTCTCTGGCTCCCAAAGCCAAGCCTCTCCCTGTGTGGATTTTTGGCCATTGTCCCTTCTATTGGAGCATCTTCCTCGGGGCTCAGGAGAGGTTCCATCTTCTTCCATGTAATTCTGGGAGGGCAACCTCAGGCCTCAGGTCCTCATATCCTAGAAAAGCCCCCAAAAACTGTCCACAGAAGAGTTCAGTTCAGTTCAGTTCAGTTGCTCAGTTGTGCCCGACTCTGCGACTCCATGGACTGCAATATGCCAGGCCTCCCTGTCCATCACCAACTCCCAGAGTTTACTCAAACTCTTGTCCACTGAGTTGGTGATGCCATCCAACCAGCTCATCCTCTGTCATCCCCTTCTCCTCATGCCTTCAATCTTCCCCAGCATCAGGGTCTTTTCAAATGAGTCAGTTCTTCATATCAGGTGGCCAAAGTATTGGAATTTCAGCATCAGTCCTTTCAATGAATATTCAGGACTGATAACAGAAGAGTTAAAATCTTTAAATATGTCCCCATTTGTTTATAAGAGAAATAACTCCCTCAGCACAGGCTGCAAATCCCCCATAGCCTGGGCTCATGATTTCATCACACACCTATGCTCAGGTCAACATTACCATCACCCAGAGGTTATCAAAAATGTAACGCAATGGCACAATTTCCTGCCCCCCTTGGATGGTTAGTAATATAAGTCATATGACAGAGTATTTAGAAGGCCTTTTAAATGCTTTTCATCTAAATGTATCAACATATATTAATTCACTTAATCGGCAAATCATCCTATGAAACAGATACTATTAGAAGGCCTATTTAATAGGTATTATGATTGGGCATAGGGAAAGTAATTAACTTGCCCAGTAAGATTCAGCTGGCAAGTGATGGAGCCAGATTTGAATCCATATAATCAGATGAAAAGCCATATATTACATCTGGCAACAGAAGCCTTCTAGTGCTAGGGCTTGGGTCCTGAATGTGGGTACTTGTTTTCCTCTGAAAACAGGCTAGCAAACAGCCTGCTGAGGCCTAACTTCCATGGCTGTGCAGAGAAGAGAGAAATCCTCTTGGGTCCACAGCCAGTACTTTGACCAGGTCCTTTAGAGAGTCACCTAGCCTGGGTTAGGACCACAGAGATCAGATTCCTAGCTCTGAACTCAGACCCCACATCTGCACAAGACAAAGGAAGGACTGTCAGCTTCAGCCTCCTGCTCTTTAGAAATCCCTGGTGCTCCGAACTCCACCCTCAGGAACATCTTGCCTAAGATGGTTTTCACAATGAGAGGAGAGGCAACCTTCATTTCTCAATAAGAGCATTAAACTCTTGTTAAATGCAGATCTATATTTAGCCACTAAAATTACCTAATCTAAAACAACGTGCATGGGGGATTCCCTGGTGGCTCAGACAGTGAAGAGTCTGCCTGCAACGTGGGAAACCCGGGTTCAATCCCTGCATCAGGAAGGTCCCTTGGAGAAGGAAATGGCAACCCACTCCAGTATTCTTGCCTGGAAAATCCCATGGATGGATGAGTCTGGCAGGCTTCAGTCCATGGGGTGGCAAAAAGTCAGACCTGACTGAGCGACTTCTCTTCAACAACNCCCAGGCACCCCAGCATGGTCTGGTGGGCAGGGGAGTGGGAGTTTTCTCCTTGGCCCATGGATTCTCTACCCTGTGGGAAGAGACCTCTCCAGAGAGGGCCTCCTAAACCATGAGGCCCAGGGCAGAGGCACTTCAGTCTGAGCCTAAGGAGGTGGTTGTTGCCACTTCCTTACCGTGAAATGTTGAGCACAGTAATCTCTCTGTTCCTGTTTTCCACATTTGTTGTTTTTAAGGAAATCATGTAATAAAGAATAACTGAAGAATAAGTGAGCTTACTCAGTATCAGTAGTGTTTAAAGCAATACATGGCAAACAGCAAGGTTATGTAAGTGCCATCAGTTTAGTGTATTTCTTATTTGGACTTAAGCAGGCATCCTCAAAGTTGTTAACAGATTGAGTGCTCCCCAGAAAACTCATTTCTTAACTGGTGATGGGCAAGAGCTCTCCCTCGAGACCTGGAGAATTCCAAGAGTCAGGCACTCTGGATTCATCCTCAGGCCAGAACATATAATAGAACAGAAACTCTGGAAAAGCAGGAGCAGAAGGGAGATGGAGAGGGCAGGATGCAGCCCTAGCTGCTAATTCATTCAGAAACCATGTCTTGGGCAGGCACTTTCCAGGTCGCAGGTAATCAGAGTGTGCAAGACAGACTAGGGTCTGTGCCTCCATTAGTCTTACCTTCTTGGGACAGGGGAGAGGGAGAGAGGAAGCTATTTAACAGGAAAGCAAGGAAATAAACATGGCTTTCACTGATAGAGATTAAGAGGCGTGAAAGCAATCAAGTAGGGTGAACGAAGAGTGATGACTAGTGAGAGGAAGAGGAACTGCTTTCTACAGGATGTTTATACAAGGCCTCTGGGAGGAGGTGGTGTTAAGCAGAGACCTGCACAATGAGGAGGGACTGGCTATGTGAACTATCAGGAAAAGATTGTCCCAAGCATGTTTGATACAATGTAAGAAGCAGAGGGAAGACCTACATGGCTTAAAAGTAGTTCACAGAGGGAAGAGTGATAGATAACAGAAGTCAGCAAGGTAAAGAGGGAACAGATCATGCCCTTCTCAAAATATAATACGCCTACACACCATCTGGGATCTTGTCAAAGTTCAGATTCAGAAAGTCCAAGGTGGGGCCTGAGATTCCGCATTCCTGACATGATCCCAGGTAAGGCCAATGCCACTGGTCCATGGATCACTCTTGGAGTAGCCAGCCTCTCGGTAACAGATTGCATTTTAACTATGTTCGGAAGACTTTAAACAATCTTAAGTAGCAACATGACTTGGTCTGGCCATAATTTTTTGGAGGATAATTGCTTTACAATGTGGTAGTCTCTGCCATATATCAGTGCAAATCAGTCATACACACACACACACACACACACACACACACACACATATGTATACTAAGTCACTTCAGTTGTGTCCAGCTCTTTGTGACCCCATGGACTGCAGCCCATCAGGCTCCTCTGTCTGGGATTTTCCAGGCAAGAACACTGGCACGGGTGGCGAGGCCTTCCTCCAGGGGATCTTCACGACTCAGGGATCCAACTGTGTCTCATTATGTTTCCTACATTGGCAGGTGGGTTCTTTACCACCGGCCCCACCTGGAAGCCAATATACATATATATCCCCTCCCTCTTGAGCTTCCCTCCTCCCTCCCCCTGCACTAGGTTGTATTTTTAAAACTCGGTCTGTTTGCAGTGTGGAGGCTGGGTTAAGGGTAGGACAGAAAGCTGGACACCAACTGGGAGGTGACTGTAGGGGTCCAGGTGAAAGGCAGTGGAGGCCTGTGGATAGTGGGGGTAGGGGGATGTGGGTGAGCATGGCTAATTGACTGGATGACAAAGGTGAGTTAAAAACAGAAGTGCAACATGTCTAAGCATTTCTCAGATGTCTGAGTCAGGGTTGGGCCCTGAGCAAGGGGCTAGATGATATCATTACTGACTTGGCTGAAGCTGGTGGGGGGTGGTGTAGGGGTGAGGGACAGAGTTTATAAAGGAAAACTCAGTTTCAGTTTGGATATGCTAGGTTTGAGATGACAGTCATATATTCAAGTGGAAATGTGAGTCATATAGATGAATCTTGAATTCAAGAGTAAATTTCACAGCTGAAAATAAAAATTTAGGAGCATTGCTTTGCAGATGATGTTTTAAAGGCACAAGAGTGTTGGGCTTGCTTGTGGAGAAAGTGTAGAAGCTGAAGCTGTGGGTATCTGGTACTGGTGAGGTAGAAGGGGAACAAGGAGAGCCTAACAGTGGACCCCAAGGATGTCCACACCGAATCCACGAAGCCTGGGGATACATTACCTGGCATGGCAAAAAGGACTTTGCAGATGCGATGAAGGTTAAAGACTTTGAGATGAAAAGCTGAGCCTGGATTATCTGGGTAGGCCCAATCTTACCAACAGTCTTTAAAAATAAAAAAGGGAGGTAGAGAGGGGGTCAGAGAGAGACGATGTTGGAAGAGGAAGAAGTGACTTGAAATATGGGAGGGATTTATCCCACCACTGCAGGCTCTAAAGATGGAGGAGCTAAGGAATGAGTTGCCTCCAGGAGCTGGGAAATAGTCCTCAGCTGACAGCAAAGATGCAGGACCTCAGTCCTGCAACTGAGGGAATGAATTCTGCCAACAATCTGAACGTTCAAGGACACAGATTTTCCCCTAGAACTTCTGGAAAGGAACACAGAGCAGCCAGCAATTAGATGTTAGCTAGTGTTGGACTTCTGATCTATGGAACCGTAAGATGACCGACTTCCGTTGTTTTAAACCACTAAGTAAGATAATTTGTTACTGTAGCAATAGCAAAGGTATTCACGTGGTTTAACCTAAAAGCAAAAAGAAGAAAGGGTTTCAAGAAAGAGGGGGCCATCTGCTGTGTCAAGGCTGCAAGTGAGAGGATGGAGGTGGGAGGTGGACCAGTTGATGCAGGAGCTTGTGGTTAATCTTGATGGGCAGTGTCAGAAACCAGGCCAGGATGGGTTGAGGAGGAAAGGGTGGGGTGAGGAAGTGGAAGCGGTGAACACAGACAACCCTGTTGTAAAGTTTGGCTGTGAAGAGAAGGAAGGAAACTGGACCGTATCTGGGGGGAGGATGTACGTTCACCTAGGAGTTTTGTTTTGTCGGTTTTCTTTTTTCTTTTCTTTCTTATTTTTTTTTTTTTTTCTGGCTGCTCTGCACAGCACGTGGGATCTTAACTTCCCTTACCAGAAATCAAATCCCTGCTCCCTGCAGTGGAAGTACGGATTCTTAACCACTGGACCACCAGGGAAGGCCCTTGTTTTCTCAGTTTTAGGAGGAGATAGAGAGCATGTTTGTTTGCTGAAGGAATCGATTTAGTACCAAGAAAGAGTTAGGTGTGTGGGGGCAGGAGGAGAGGTTCGGGAGCAAAATTACTGAGCCACAAGCGGAGCGGTTGGAGGCGATGAGAGGAAGGAGCTGGGAGACTCAGCCGATGGGCACAGCTGTAAGGGGTTTGCAGTTTGGTGGGAGGAGGAGGCGTTCCTGTCCGAGGAGGGCTTGTTCTGTCATCCAAATACCTGCAATGCTCACGGGAGGGTATGGGGAGAGAGATGTGTGTTGGAGGTTTGAGGAAAGACAAAATGATAGCAAATGGCTTGTCTTAGACTACAGGAAGTCATCTGATTATGGAAGGGGAGTAGCCTCTCTCCAGGAAGGAAGTGGGCTTTCTTTCTCTTTCTTCTCCCCCTGGTGCTGGGACTGTGTGGGTGGTCTGCCGGGTCAAGGTTGGGCCCTGCGGTATGTTTCTTTCTAGAGATGCGCCCTTGGAGCAACTTTCTTAGCCTGCCTGAGCTTCGGTTCTGCCTTACTGTCATCATCAGGCTTGACGACGCCTACTTCCATCAAAGGAGGCGGCATGTGGCAAAGTGCTTCGTGGACTGTCCGGTCCTGTCTGGATGTGAAATGTGCTCTTTCATCATGGGTGGTGTCTATCTTATGATTCCTGGCCACAGCAGGGGGATCCCTGAAGGCTGGTTAGGAGTGTCTGGGAGGGTGCTCGTCTAGCTATAGCCTCTGTGTGCTGAGATCACTCCCTTTCGAAGTTGAGCAGTCCCTTCCACTTCCACCTGGTTCCAGGAGAAACTCAGGCCTCCAAGGGAAGGGAAATCTGTGGGGCGGGGGTGGGGGTGGGGCTTCCTCTCCTTGGGGCGCTTCTCCAGCCCTGTTGTCTGCAGCCATCACCTGGCGGGTCCTCCCTTGCCCCTTGCTGAATGTCTGGTTCCCAGAGGGACCCCAGAGTGGCAATAAGTTTTCCAACTCAGGTTCCCTGCAAAAGCTGTCTGTTGGATTAGAACGTGTCATGTAGGTTGTCTGGAGAAGGGCTTTTGTTGTTGTTCAGTCGCTAGGTCATGTCTGACTTTTTGTGATCCCGTGGACTACAGCCTGCCAGGCATCTCTGTCCATGGAATTTTCCAGGCAGTTATACTGTAATGGGTTGCCGTTTCCTACTCCAGGGGATCTTCCTGACGCAGGGATCAAACCTGCGTCTCCATGTCTTCTGCATTGGCAGGCGGATTCTTTACCAACTGAGCTATCAGGGAAGCCCCAGAAAATGTTGAGGTACCCTTTAAAAACGATTCATAGCTGCCACAAGGATAAAAAATTATCTTTTCTGACCAACATCTGAGCATCAACCAGGACATGCAGAGACACACCCCACAGTTAGTGAATGGGTAAATCACAAGTGTGATTACTTTCAAGACAAGATTAATAATACAAACAATGTTTCCAGAAAGAGCAAGAAGTTAGGGAGCTTTTATTTTCAATGATAAGGCAAAGCTGAGAAGAAGAGACCATGATGGTCAACTAGGAAATTTCAGGCTCATCAAGTGGTGGGCAGGGCATTTTATATTTTTATGAAAGTACAGAAGCAGACACTACATTCAAACCCCCCTTCTGGACTAGAGGGTACAGTCCCCAGCTGCAAATGAGGCAGCCGACCACCAAACTGCAGAGCATGGCAGCCCAGGAGATGCGACGGTGGTGTCTGGGCACATAGAAAGCCCGTCTGTCCAACAGAAGCATCCCCTCAAGGGGCTGGGCAGGGAGTGAAAACCAGGGCTGGAGGGGGCGTGGCTGAACTGTGGACCGCAGCACAGGGCAAGTGGGTCCATAAGGAAGGAGAGGTGGAGCCTTGCGAAGTCCTTCAGGGTGTCTGCTGATAAGGCCATCGTAAAATAAGAACGCAACATCTGGACACTGACGTGGTCATCTGGGAACATTAAAACACTCAGTATTTCATCTGGGCACTTGCTGCAAAAAGCACTGGCAGTGCCTGCTGTGGACTAGGCAAACTCCTGCAAGATAGCCTTTTCTTTGCATATCCTCTCCCTCTTTTTGCAACTAAATGGCTTAAGTCAAATTTATCTGGATATCTGAAAATTTCTGATGCATTCATGACACAGCTACGTAGGTCTTATGACCTCCTGGGGTACCCAGACTTAGCTACTATTTTAAAAAATATTTATTTGGCTGCGTTGGGTCTTAGTTGTGGCATGCAGGCTTACTTGCTCAGGGCATGTGGAATCTTGGTTCCCTGACCAGGGATCAAATCGGCATCCCCTGCATTGCAAGGGGGATTCTTAATCTCCGGACCATCAGAGGAGTCCCTTTCTTCTACTTTAAAAAACAAAGAACGAAAGAAAAGTATTAGTTGAGCCCTGCTGTCCTGGATGCTGTCCTAGGCTCTTTCTCATTCTCCCACTGGATTTGTCCACCTCTGCCTCCAGGCTCTGGTCACAGCCTGCTTCAGTCTGTGCCGCCTCATTTACCCTCTTCCCCCGATAACAGTATTCCTTTTTCTTTGGAAAACCGATCCTTTCTTACTCCAAACATGTACTTACGGTTGGGGTCGCCAGTTACAGTGCTCACCCCAATAGAGATGTGACCTCTCTGGTCACAGTGACTGATCTGGGGATAAACAATCCAAGCCTGACCAGAGTGTTCTCCAGTATTTTTCAAACTAGGATCAGGAGAGAAGTTCTATTGCTTTTTCTTTCCCCTTCTGATCTCATAGTTGAAAGCAAACAACCAGAATTCTGGACTCTCAGAAGCAGCCCAGCTGAGAAAATAATGCCAATGTACAGAGACCGGAAATGCAGAGCAAGATGGTGTCATGGTGTCTCGGGTCTAGGCACAGCTTTGTCCTACCCTTGATTTAGTTTTTTGAGGCGACTGAGTCCCCTTCCCTGCTTCAGCTGATTCAATTTGGGATACCCACTCCAGTATTCAATCCTAAAGGAAATCAGTCCTGAATATTCATTGGAAGGACTGAAGCTGAAGCTCCAATACTTTGGCCACCTGATGCAAAGAACTGATTCACTGGGAAAGACCCTGATGCTGGGAAAGATTGAAGGCAGGAGGAGAAGGGGACAACAGAGGATGAGATGGTTGGATGGCATCACTGACTCAATGGACATGAGTTTGAGCAAGCTCTGGGAGTCGGTGATGGACAAGAAAGCCTGGCATGCTGCAGTCCACAGGGTGGCAAAGAGTCAGACATGACTGAGCGTCTGAACTGAACTGAGTCCCCTTCCCTGCTTCAGCTGATTCAGTTTAGGATTTTCTTGAGTATAACCGAGTTCTCCTAAGGTGCTCATTTATTCAGACAAATCCCAGAATCTCAGGCAGCCCCTTCAACTGACCAAGAGGTTCAGATCCTGTTCCTCTGAGTTTTGACATCCCTTTGAAGCTTATCTTTGTAGCTATCCTCACCAAACTGGCTCCCACTCATGATTCTGGATTAAATATTTATCTCATCTCTGCTAAGACAGGCTGGAATTTTCAAAGGCTTTACTAAAATTCTGAGGGCTGACAGCCAGCAAACAAATAATATGAGGTAGTAAATGTATAAAACAGACAAGATTACAGAAGTCTTCTGCAAGCTTACTTCAAGACTTGCAGATCTATGTTACTGCATGAGCTGTCTTGAAATGGCTTTACTGTAACTCTGAAGATGTGGCAAAAGGTTTTAGCAATTCAGCCTGGATCCCTTGCTTCCTGGCTATGAGTCTGACTCCACATAGAGAGCATTGTTTAAAAAGTTAAATTAAATGTAGCAAAACAAATTGATTAATCCATGCAGAAATCTGATGTTGAACTCCAACTCTGTCCTTGTATAGCTGTGTGACCTTGGGTAAGTTATTTAGCTCTCTCTGTCTCAGAGACCATGTCTGTAACAAGGAGATCACAATATTATAGGATAGTACTGAGGATTAAGTGAGATAAAACATGTAAAACATTCAGGGTTAATAAGTGGAATTTCTGTTCACTTCGTCCCTGAAAGAGAGTAAGCTGTAGGAGGACATGGCCAGCTTCTTTCTGGTCCTTACTTGCCTCACTGAGAGGAAGGATGGGTGACCTAACTGGTAAGTTTTGGGAAAGGAACTCCACTGCATGGCTCAATCTCTCCGCAATCTCCTTCTCTGGCACCTGGCAGCCTATGTGCCAGCAGGTGCCCACCGAAGTCTTTTCCTCCATTCAGCCAGCTTACCGGACAGGCTCAGCCCCTGTCAAGAGCTGGAGTCACGATTAATTAGGAACGCTTCGCGAAAGTGCGTCTAAGCCACATTCTCCAATCAATTTCGTCTGTGAGAAAGTGGAGGCGTCTGAGTCTCCATTTGCTCCCTGCGCTTGTCCCTTGAGACGGGACACAGGGGTATTACTGACAGCCCCCCATACTCCCACCCCAAGCCCCTTTACTTAACAGTGCTCTACCCATAGGAAGCACTCAGTAAGTGCGCAGCCATCTATTCTAGAAACCATTCTCCCAAACCAATCTCACAGTATCACAAAATTGGCAAGGTCCCCAGAAGTCTCCTAAGGGGAAGACTGGACACCCTCCACTCCAGCGACTCAGCCATGTGGCCTTGATGTTTTCGACTGCAGGCCTCATTTGATGACTTGCAGGTTCCTAAAAGGCTTGCTTCTTGATCTTAGCCAGAGAGCCCTAACAAAAAGGCCTGGAGACTACGGCCTTATATCTTCATTTCACTTGAAATAATCCGCTTGTCCTTGTGGAATGAGGATGGCAAGAGAAGAAAGCAGGGTGTTAGAAATGCACGTGGTTGGTGGGGAGGTGCCTATTCCCTTTGAATTGCCAAATGACCTGGGGACCAGGGAAGCTCTACCTGAATATGGGGTTCTGCCCCAATTATCCTTTTCACAGAGGTCCTCATCTTAATATTTCAATAGCTATGTTGGAAAGCCTGATGAAAATGGACTCTACCATTACTTTGCTGTGAGACCTTGCACAGGTGCCTTCACCTTTCTGGGTCTCAGTCTCCTCACACAGATCAAGAATAAGACCACTGGGCTAAGTGTGAACAGGAAAGAACAAGGAGCTGGGAAGGGACTGCCTAAGCTCTTGCATGCTGGCTCTCTCTCCGGTGGGTGGCTAGACCCCCAGTTCCCTGTGGCCATCCAGGAGACTCACAAAAGGACGGTCAGGGATTTCTGTGTTTCCCACTCCCATTTCTAAGGCCTTGAAGTGCCCAAGTTTAGGTACAGTATTCTGCATCCTCTACCTTCCTCTAACCAGCCTTTTGTCTCAGAAGCTCACTTTTATGGGCTATAATCAGGACACCCTCACTTCTGGTTTTGATTGGGTTTGGCCAGTGGGAGGTAATGGCAAGACAGCAGAGGACGGCAGGGGCGGGGGGGGGGGGGGGGGGCCCTTCAG
>SJYA01002524.1:1441435-1553290 GCA_006410615.1 Neotragus moschatus
GGCAGGGGCGGGGGGGGGGGGGTGGCGAAGAGACAGAAGTGAGACTTCCCTGGCGCCTCCCTGCTTTCCTCCTGGCTCTGTGTCCCTGGCAGTGGCAGCATTTTCTGGTCACGACTCCTACTGGGAGGCCTCTCTTCCTGGACTCCAGCTTCCACCAGTCTTCCTCGCAGAGTTCCCTCCCGTAGTTTCCTACTCGGAGTGCAAGAAGGACTTCTGTCATTAGTCGCTAGGGACCTTATCCGTCTTGTCAGGGTCTTCCACACCTCTGAACCAGTCTGTCCATTAGCAACCCCCTCAGCCATCCTAATGAAGGTGCCTTTTCTTTCCTGCCATATCTAACTGATAACGGACTCTCATGACGCCAACTTTCACAAAGGGTATTCCGACTGAGCCCAGGCATGGAGAGGTTCACCTGGAAGACCAAGAGGCAAGTTCTGAAGGGACAAAGCCATGATTCCTTCCTTGCCTTCCAGCGGCTCACACCCTCTCTGATCCTCAGTGCTAGTGGGTAAGTAGAAAGTCATCTAGTGCTCTGCCACTGGATGGCACGTTTTACCAAACACTATTCTGTTGCTCTCACATCCATAGATGACCACTGGAAAAACCACAGCGTTAACTAGAGGGATCTTTGTTGGCGAAGTAGTGTCTCTGCTTTTGAATATGCTATCTAGGTTGGTCATAACTTTCCTTCCAAGGAGTAAGCGTCTTTTAATTTCATGGCTGCAGTCACCATCTGCAGTGATTTTGAAACCCCCCAAAATAAAATCTGATACTGTTTCCACTGTTTCCCCATCTAGTTCCCATGANACACACACACACACACACACACACACACACACATACCTCTTCACAGACGTTGGAAAACTAGCTCCACCAGTCTGAAAGAGGAGAAGTCAGCTTTTTTGACTTTTAACATCACATGAAAGGATAACATACCAAGTTATCTGCAGGGCAGTGACAAGTGTCCTAAAAGCTAAGGTTAGAGGATCTTTAGAGCTTGAAGAAACATTTCCTAATGATATCCATATATACAGTTCTTTTTGTTGTTTGGGATGTTTCTGAGATGAGCTTTATGTTAAGGGAAAACATTTGTTCAGCTCTTTGTTTCATATTTGAGGACAAATCAGAAGTAAAGACACCATCTGTTTTGGTCTAAATATAAGATTCTTCAAAGAAGAAATGAAAGTTCTTAGTTAATTAGAGAAAAGATTATTTTTTTTTAATGCGTTTTGAGTTCTGGCATGACTTATACAAATTTTTAAAACTCTTCTCTGAGTTATTGTACTTTGACTGTAGAAAAATTTGTAATTGCTCTGCTGCTGGAAGTAAATTCCAGAAATTTCCAGTTTCTTTTGTTGGAATAGACTGGTTGGTGAGCACGTGTATGTCATTCTGATTTGTCTCTTAGGTTTGACTTCAAATGTCATTCTATGTGTAGATAGATGAATTGAGGTCATTCCACTTGCGGAGTCTGGCTGCCTTAAAATTCTTAAAGGTAAGAAAAAAACATTTCTCAGTAGTTTTTGTACCACTCTGTATTGAGGCAGCCTCAAATAGTAAAAGGAGAAGGCAACGGCACCCCATTCCAGTACGCTTGCCTGGAAAATCCCATGGATGGAGGAGCCTGGAAGGCTGCAGTCCATGGGGTCGCTAAGAATCGGCACAACTGAGCAACTTCACTTTCGCTTTTCACTTTCATGGATTGGAGAAGGAAATGGCAACCCACTCCAGTATTCTTAGAATCCCAGGGAAGGGGGAGCCTGGTGGGCTGCCGTCTATGGGGTCACACAGAGTCGGACACGACTGAAGCAACTTAGCAGTAGCAGCAGCAGCAAATAGTAAAAGGAGAATGGGCTTTGGAGTTTTATAAGACCTACACTTTCGAATCCTGGCTTCACCAGCTTACTTTGGAGCTTGAATAAGACACTTAGCATTTCTGAGCATTTGTACATTGGTGATAACAAAAACCTGTCTTTCAGGGCTATAGTTAATATAAATTGTAAAATATCAATAAAGATGCGTAAAAGTGCCTAGTTTATAATGGGTGTTCCACAAATGGTAGCTATTATTGTAATCATACTATAGAGAGAGCTAGAATTGCTTTGAGTTGTTTTAAATTTGCATGGAAAACATGCTGATGGGAGTTTTGTGAATATTAATTAAAAATACTTGATTGCCTGCTATGTGCACAGTGCAGTTGTTAGTACAGAGAAACATTAGTGATCATATTGTTGAATGCAAACAGGTATCTGTTTAAAGAATCTTATTTGCAAATGGCTGGGTGACTGTTTCCCAAATGCAAATATCTTAATACTGTCTCACAACAACTATACCTTCAAAAAAAGGACAAATGATAAAGTAAGAAATATTGAGAAGGGGATGCTATTAGGGAGATATTAAAGAGTTCTCTTAGAGACAACATAATCCCTGAGTTCCACTTTTATCACTCCTTTAAACTCGCTTGAAAGAATTCTCTTTCAAGAATGGCATCTACATGTGGAACTAATTAAGGAAGGCAGATACATTTTCTGTTAATAGAAGGAGTTTTGCCCTCAAGCCCATTGAAGAAACAGTTAGCTAGAACCAAACTGTAAATCATACCTTTGTAGTTGCAAGAAAAGACCATAACTTCTAATAAAAAATAGGAGAAAAACACAGTAGATAGAGAAAATGTGGCCCAATCAAAAATCTCTGAATATAATAAATTATAGCAAGTTTTTTGGGCAAGGTTTTGGCAATTTTTTGGACTCCAGAATCAATACAGGTGGTGACTGCAGCCATGAAATTAAAGGATGGTTGCTTCATGAAAGAAAAAGCTATGACCAACCTAGACAGCATATTAAAAAGTAGAGACATCACTTTGCTGACAAAGGTCCGTCTAGTCAAAGCTATGGTTTTTCCAGTAGTCATGTATGGATGTGAGAGTTAGACTATAGAGAAAGCTTTTGAACTGTGGTGTTGGAGAAGACTCTTGAGAGCCGCTTGGACTGCAAGGAGATCAAACCAGTCCATCCTAAAGTAAATCAGTCCTGAATATTCACTGGAAGGACTGATGCTGAAGCTGAAATTCCAATACTTTGGCCACCTGATGCAAAGAACTGACTCATTGGAAAAGACTCTGATGCTGGGAAAGATTGAAGGCAG
Organism: Neotragus moschatus; assembly: GCA_006410615.1. Taxonomy (NCBI): domain Eukaryota; kingdom Metazoa; phylum Chordata; class Mammalia; order Artiodactyla; family Bovidae; genus Neotragus; species Neotragus moschatus. Next base: position 1,444,580 of record SJYA01002524.1, read on the forward strand.
GAGGAGAAGGGGACAACAGAGGATGGGATGGCTGGATGGCATCACCAACTGGATGGACCTGAGTTTGAGGAAAGCCTGGTGTGCTGCAGTCCATGGGATCGCTAAGAATCAGACACAACTGAGCAACTGAACCAAACTGATAGCAAGTTCTCCATTTCCTTGAAGGTGAAGTTGATAGTCAAGATTTGAATTCTGTTTTGTGAGGAAAATGAAGATCTGTGAAGGGAGAGAGGAGACTTCAACATCTCTTTCACAGAGAACAATACATAATTAAGTATGACATTTAAAAATAAAACTTTGAATAAAAAAATAAGACTTTTAAAACTTTGCTATTTGGTTTTCAGAACATATGATGGCTATTTTTACTTTTGGGTAGTTGATGTTTTGCCCACAAAATGAGTAAAATGCTTTAAGAATAGATTATAACATGTTTCATTTTAAATTTCGTTCATCCTTAAAAATTGAAATTGTTTATACTTTATAAAGGTATAAAAACTACTTACCTATTGATAAAGTTGCTTTGAATTTCTTTCTAAAAAGCGTATTGTGGGACTTTGCTGGTGGTCCAGTACAGTAAGACTCCAGCCTTCCAATGCAGGGGGCCCAGGTTCAATCCCTGGTTAAGGGCTCGATCCACATGCAACAGCTAGACACCTGGCAAGAGTGAGCGAGTGAGTGAAGTCGCTCAGTCATGTCCAACTCTTTGTGACCGCGTGGACTGTAGCCCACCAGGTTCCTCCGTCCATGGGATTCTCCAGGCAAGAATACTGGAGTGGGTTGCCATTTCCTTCTCCAGGGGATCTTCCTGACCCAGGGATCGAACCGAGGTCTTCTGCATTGCGGGCAGATGCTTTATCCGCTGAGCTACCAGGGAAGCCCAAGAATACTGGGATGAGTAGCCTATCGTTTCGCCAGAAGATTTTCCCAACCCAGGAATCGAACCGGGGTCTCCTGCATTGCAGGTGGACTCTTTACCAGCTGAGCTATCAGGGTTACTTACTGACCTAAAGAGAGTTAACCTTGTACAAGTTTAGGGGCTCATCAGTTGTTTGTTTTTATTTCTGTACCTTTGACTTCTTGTTAGTCATGCAAATCTTCCCATTTGAGCTCAGCACATTTATTCTTTCAATGAATTTATTTTCAAGGAAGGGACCACTTTTAGACTATAGAGGAACTAAAATTTTAAATTATGGTGTCAAGTTCACGAAGCACTTTATATGCATTTAATCTCATTTAAGGATGCTGTAGAGTACTTGCCATTATTTTTCTGATATTTAACTTAATGAAGGACACCTCACTTTTTAACTGGCAGAGCGCAAGGTTTCTTAATACAGAGTCTGAAGCCTTGGGTTTAAAAAACAAAAAACTTGTTAACATTAGGGATTGTAGTCTTTTTGTAATCAGAGGACAATATTTATTCCTAAAGACTTGACGTCACAAAAGGAAAGGTAAAGATGTGAGTGCTGAGAGTGAAGTAGTATAGTGTGAAATTGATGCTCGCTCTTCTTAGAATGCTGTGTTAGCCGCTCTGTTGGAAGGTTGAGGCTTAATAACAGGCACGATATGGCCACTTTAGAGATCATCTAGTTTTTACATAGCTTTGTTTCTTTGTCTCAATAATAATGGAATTGAACATATTTTAAGGACTGCCATTAGATAAATATTAGTGAAAGTACCCCTATCTTAAAAGGGGAAGAAGTGGAAGCAGTGAGATTTTATTTTCTTGGGCTCCAAAATCACTGTGGACGGTGCCATGAAATTAAAAAGATGCTTGTTCCTTGGAAGGCAAGCTATGACAAACCTAGACAGTGTATTAAAAAGCAGAGACATCACTTTGCCGACAAAGGTCCATCTAGTCAAAGCTATGATTTTTCCAGTTGTCATGTATGGATGGATGTGAGAGTTGGATCATAAAGAAGGCTGAGTGCTGAAGAATTGATGTTTATGAATTATGGTGCTGGAAAAGACTCTTGAGAGTCTCTTGGACAGCACAGAGATCAAGTCAGTCAGTTGTAAAGGAAATCGACCCTGAATATTCATTGGAAGGACTGATGCCAAAGCTCATTTAACCTACTTATATGATTATATTTGAAATGAGTTGCCTGTAGCTAGATCATATATCTGTGTTTAGGCTGTTGTCATATAATGTAATTATTAATATGTGGATTTAGGTCTGCCATTTTAATTTTTTTTCTGTTTGTTCTTTCGCTTTTCTTGCCTTCTTGGATTATTAACACTTTTTTTTTTTTTTTTTTAGTTTTGCTTTTTTATCTGTTGCATTTTTGGCTATATCTCTTTGCATAGGTTCTCTAGTGGTTGCTGTATGGGTTTCAGTATACATATTGAACTTTTCACACTCAGATTCATCATTTTACCACCTCAAGTAAAATACAGAAGCCTTACTGTCACACAGTTTTCTCTTCCCTCTTTATGTTACAGTTGTTACATTTACATGCATTGAAAAGTCCCTGCAGTGGTGTTAACATTTTTTTGCTTCTAACCATCAAGCATATTGAAAGAACTGAAGAAGAGAAGTCTATGTGCTATTTACTATTTTTGTTTCTCTTTCTTTATTCCTAATGAATAGTTTCCTTCTGATATTTCCATTCTGTCTGAAGAGCTTCCTTTAACAGTTCTTTTAGAGGAGGTCTGCTGGTCACGAGTTCTTCCCTTCAACTGAGAAGTCTTTATTTCAGCTTAATTTCTGAATATTTTCTGTGATTACGGAATTTGGGGATGACAGCTTTTTTTTCTCAGCACTTGAGATCATGTTTTTTCATTTCTTTTTAGCCTTCAAGGTTTGAAATTCAGAGTTGTCAATATTCCATTTCTCTTGTAAGTGTGATCCTGCAGTGAAGTAGTGAAACTCCTCACCTTACCTTAGTCTCTTAATGGACTTTACTTCTGGCCTAGCACCTGATGTATCCTGCCTAGTAGATCCTTTGCACATCATATCCACTCAATAATTAACTGGATGAATGAAACATGATATAGATAAAAAGAGCCAATATTTTAAAAATTTAATAAGTGTGGATATAGAGGGGGTAGTGTGTTATTGTTTGTTTATATATAGTTCTCAGATTTTCAGTATCTATTACTTTTATGAAAACAATTTAGAACACATCATACTAATAACTTTGTTGCATTTAGTCTTACTGGCTTTCATTTATCATTTTTTGGTGATTATTTTTTCATGTGCACGTTCATTTTATTCTCTAAAACGTTAAATAAAGGTGGTATTAGGTGGCTTAGGTCATTAAAAACAGCATAGAATGAAAGGAGTTTTTTAAAAAATATTTTTAGAGTGTCTTTTGTTAATTTTTATAGTTTTCTAACTTAGATGGCTGTCGTCATTTAAATTCCTTCTCCACAGAGCTGCTTATCCTTTCAGTGCCCTTAATGACTTGATGAACCTTGCCTAATTTTTGTTGTGGGAGTTGTGTAGGCTTTTTCCTTTTCCTTTGAGCTGTGTGACTACAGACAAGTAATATTTAATGTAAGCTCCTGAATGTCCTGTCATTGTAGCTGTTCTTTTCTTATCCACAGTAATAAATGGAAATTAATTATTGTCTGAACAATAGTTGCTTTTGTAGAAAAGTGTTGAATTATTGAGAATTTTTTTTAGGGGTCCCTTATTCAGTGCTGGATAGTGCAATTTAGAGGGGGTTGACATGCTTTAGCAAAAAAATTTGTTGATTTGTATTTGTGTGCGTAAGTTTATAACATAAATGGAGATGTCTAGTTGCTGATTAGGAACTGAACAACATAAACAGTACTGATTTTTTTTTTCCAACTTCACGAATGAACCACTTAATTGGCATTTTTTTTCAACATTCATGATCCAGAGTTTAAAAACTTACTGTTTATTCTCAGTTGTCATGAAAGAGTGTGGCATTTGGCATGAAATATTATGCAGCTGTACATAGGAAAATAACTATTTCTATGTGTTACTTTGGCGTGATCTTACAGTTAAGTGAGAAGAGCGGAGTGGAGAAAGAGTGTGAAATATCCTACTGTTTAAGAAGAAAGGTGGGAATGTGAGCGTGTGTCCATTTACACTGAAACAGTGTAAGAGTAAAGCATAGACTGCAGCCATGAAATCAAAAGACGCTTACTCCTTGGAAGAAAAGTTATGACCAACCTAGACAGCATANTCCCAGCAATCTTGATTCCAGCTTGTGTTTCTTCCAGCCCAGAGTTTCTCATGATGTATTCTGCATAGAAGTTAAATAAGCAGGGTGACAATATACAGCCTTGACGTACTCCTTTTCTATTTGGAACCAGTCTGTTGTTCCATGTCCAGTTCTAACTGTTGCTTCCTGATCTGCATATAGGTTTTTCAAGAGGCAGGTCAGGTGGTCTGGTATTCCCATCTCTTTCAGAATTTTCCAGTTTATTGTCAAGGCTATGGTTTTTCCATTGGTCATGTATGGATGTGAGAGTTGGACTGTGAAGAAAGCTGAGTGCCAAAGAATTGATGCTTTTGAACGGTGGTGTTGGAGAAGACTCTTGAGAGTCCCTTGGACTGCAAGGAGATCCAACCAGTCCATTCTGAAGGAGATCAGCCCTGGGATTTCTTTGGATAGAATGATGCTGAAGCTGAAGCTCCAGTACTTTGGCCACCGCATGCGAAGAGTTGACTCATTGGAAAAGACTCTGATGCTGGGAGGGATTGGGGGCAGGAGGAGAAGGGGACGACAGAGGATGAGATGGCTGGGTGGCATCACTGACTCGATGGGCGTGAGTCTGAGTGAGCTCCGGGAGCTGGTGATGGACAGGGAGGCCTGGCGGGCTGCGGTTCACGGGGCCGCAGAGTCGCCCACGACTGAGCGGCTGAGCTGAAGGGATCCTGTTGCTCACCACCATCGTCTGCGTTGGTGTAGAAGCTGCATCCCTCTTACCGCCTATCTTATTTTTAGTGGACAGACTCCCCAATTCCCTCTCTTTTATTCACGCATAACACACAAATGATTCACAAATGGGAAAGTCAACAGGGCTCCTTTGACCTTAGTCTTCTCATCGGTAAAAATCAGATAATAATACTCTCAGCCTCATAAGGATGGCTGCTGCTGCTGCTAAGTCGCTTCAGTCCTGTCCAACTCTGTGTGACACATAGACGGCAGCCCACCAGGCTCCCCCGTCCCTGGGATTCTCCAGGCAGGGGTGAGGGTTAAATGAGTAGCATCTGTAAGCGCTCAGCAGAGCAGGTACAAACTATTAGCCATTTCTTTTATTCTCCTGTCTGATTTATCTTGCCTCACTTTCCTACCACGTGTATGCAAGAAGGGGAACAGGGAACCTGGCTAGGAATTTCCAAATGCCCCCACTTTCAACGCTTTCCTCGGCCCGCCATCCCCCTCCATGCCCTATTCTCTATGCCAGAGATTTCTTTCTCTGGCACTTTTTCATCCCAGGAAGCTCCTGGAAGGGCAAGCCAGGAAGTTGTAAACTTATGGTTTCTGTTTTCAATGCTAGACCAGTGGTTTTCACATGGTAGTCAAGGGGATTCCTAGAGTTCCCAAGAAGCCCCCATGGACCACAGAAAGTGGTTACTGTTGTAGGTCATACCTTTCAGCTTGCTTTGATCTGAGACTCCTTTTAAGATTCTGTTTAAACAGACTTCTGAGACTTAAAGTTAAGAACCCCTGTATGACTGTTCTCAGAGAAGGCAATGACACCCCACTCCAGTACTCTTGCTTGGAAAATCCCATGGATGGAGAAGCCTGGTGGGCTGCAGTCCATGGGGTCGCGAAGAGTCAGACACGACTGAGCAACTTCACTTTCACTTTTCACTTTCATGCATTGGAGAAGGAAATGGCAACCTACTCCAGTATTCTTGCCTGGAGAATCCCAGGGACAGGGGAGCCTGGTGGGCTGCCGTCTATGGGGTCGCACAGAGTTGGACACGACTGAAGCGACTTAGCAGCAGCAGCAGCAGCAGTATGACTGTTCTGAGATACTGACATTCCAGATTTTATAAATCTCAATGCTAATTTCTTCAGTCCCATTGCCAAGAAACTTTATTCCACTCTTATCATTTGTATTCTTTTCCATTTCTGATATGATCTGAAATAGATATGTGAACAAACAAGTCTTTGTGTACTTACATGGGCTGTCCTTCCCAGGCACTCTTCATGTTCAGCCAACATTGTCCCCTTAATTCCAAGGAATTTCCTGGGGGAAGATAACTACAACACTGTTTAACAACAGAGTGAAGGCACTTGACTTTTATCAGCACCTGATCTCACCACTGGAGTGCATCCACCCCTGGGAATCCCAGGTTGCTAGGGGACTATCTATGCAGTTCAAGACTTTGGCACAGAGAATATAAATGCATGAAGGGAGCAAAGTCCCCAACCTTCAGATATCTGCCTGGAATGCTCTTCTCCCACACTGACACAAGTTTCCCTCCCATTCTCTATTTGGGTCTTTGCATCAAATATTACCTCATTAGAACTGCCTTCAGACTGGGGGCAAGAGGAACCCCTACCTTGTCTTCTGAGCTCTCCAGTCCTCTTCCAGCCATGCTCCTTTCCACAGAGTTAGAAGCCCAAGGGTCAAGGGGATGTGCCCACCCAAAGCTCCTGTGCCTCACCTCTTCTTAGATCATACTGGGAGTACCTGAGACCCTAGAACTCCCTATTCCAAGAGCACCAGGCCAACTTCTAGAGACTACATCAGCCTTTTCCTCAAGATCTATTCTCTTGAGGAACCAAGGAGGGGCTATTTGCTAAAGGTATGGCTGGAGCTCAGATGTGCAGACAGGGATGTTATTGGTGGTCCCACGAAGTGTGGGACAGAGCTAGGGTGCAAAGAATGGGAGGAAGGTTGAGGGCCAGGGACCAGTTACCACCCAAGAAGCCCCATTCCAGTGCACATCTTAGGGGGAGTCTGAGAATCCTAAACTTAAGTTTGGCCTTCCAGATTTTTGTGACTGTGTACTTGTCAAGATGAAAGGACAGGAATTTTACCTAAGTTTAGATTGGCTTATAATTTTAAATTAGGTAGACATATGTGTGGGGCTTCCCAGGTGCTCAGTGGTAAAGAATTCGCCTGCCAATGTAGGAGACATGAGTTCAATCCCTGGGTCGGGAAGATCCCCTGGAGAAGGAAATGGCTACCCACTCCAGTATTCTTGCCTGGGAAATCCCATGGACAGAGGAGCCTGAGGGGCTGCAGTCCGTGGGGGTCACAAAGAGTCGGACGCGACTTAATGACTGAGCTCACACGCATGATATGTTTATCTCCATTTGCACTATTTGCCCTGGCCCTGTAAATATCAGGGATGGGTCGATCCCTGACTTCCCTGTCTAAAATAAAATACCACTTCCTCTGTCACTTTATTTTTACTTCATTGTACATTTCTTCAGAGCCTTTGTCAACACAGGATCTAAACTTATGTCTCTATCCTTGTCTATGTAGGTTCCATGACTGTAGAGTCTTGGTTTTATGTACAACTGCCTTAGCCTTAGTACCTACAGCAACGCCTCGCACAAGGAAACTACTCGATAAATGTTGAATGAATAACAAATCTAGTCTCAGAAGACTTACAAGTGAGGTGGGCTGACCCAGGAGGCACAGAAGAAAAAGACAACAACTTGTGACAACACTCTGGGGATCACCTGCTCCCCTGAAGATAACTCAGCATTGGAGCTATAAAAGGTAGAGCGGGGAAAATTAATCATTAACACCTTAACACACACGCACACAAGATTAGTTATTGGGTTACTCCTGAGAGGGATGTGTAAGTGAATATGGAGATCCGTGAGCAGACTGGAGGGTTAGATGTGGGGGACCTGGGCTGCTGGGAGCTCCTATCTCAGGAATCTTCCTAACAACTTCAGGGTGGCCAGAACTGCGCGCTGAGCAAACTCTGACGCCACCCAATGGGCCACGCCAATCCAGTCCAGTCTATGATGGGAGGGGGCTTCTGATTCATTACCAGGAAGCCCTCAAATAATGTTTTCCTTGGATGGTCACAGGCCTCAGGCGGTGTGGACACATCTGGTCCCCGTGGAGTCATGGTGGTTACACTTACTCAAGAGACTGTCTGTCCACCCCTCCCTTTCTCCCATGGTTCTAAGTCACAACTTCTCGTCGCTTCGTGGGATCCCCAGCACTTTCTGGGAACAACGTCCATCGGTCCAATCCATTCCAACGGATTCCTTTTCCGTTGGATACGGGGCCCATGAGAAGCCAAACGACTTCCCCGGCTTGCCCAGAGAGACTCTGTCGCCCGGGACTCTGCCCCAGCGGATGTTCCACACCTATCATTTGGCGGGCGGGGCTCGGGGACCTGGGCTGCGCTCTCCGCCTTTTGCAGGCGGAGGCGAGAACCCGAGCAGCTCTGAGGTCTCGGCGGACGGCGAAGAAAGGCGCTCGCAGCCGGGCGGGGAGACCAGCGCCGGGCTTCTGCCTTCGTCGGCTCTCTGGCCGGCGGGCGGGGCCAGGGGCGGGACCGAACCATGGCGGGCGGGGTCTGCGGGCTCCGCCTCCCGACGGAGGCAGGAGGTGCCGCGGCGGAGCCGCAGAGCTCCAAGTCTTCCGAAAACTTGTGCGCAGCGGTGGCCTCGGCGCGACGGCCGAGGATGGGGTGGTGCGGCCGCGGCTCCGGGCCGCCGCCGTCGCGGCTGCTGATGCTGCTGTCGCTGCTGCTGGCGGTGCGTGGCGCTGGCGCGGCCCCGCGCTCGGCGCTCTACTCGTCCTCCGACCCGCTGACGCTGCTGCGGGCGGACACGTTGCGCCGCACGGTGCTGGGCTCCCGCAGCGCCTGGGCGGTGGAGTTCTTCGCCTCCTGGTGCGGCCACTGCATCGCCTTCGCCCCGACGTGGAAGGCACTGGCCAACGACGTTAAAGGTGAGAAACGGGGTGCCGGGGTTGGGTGGGGGGAGGCTCGCTCTCCTCGTCCCATCCGGGCGGATCCCCGCCACCTGCCCTGCGGAGCGCCCTTCGGCTTTGCCCACTTCCCCCTGCCCATCACCTCCGCCCATCTTTCTTTCTGCACCTCCCACTCCCCCCACCCCACCTCCGCGCCCAGTTTCTCAGCTCTCAGCTCCATCTTTAGCTCCCGCCCTTCCCTTTCTTTTTCCCGTTGGCCGATGTCCCGAATTTCTCTCCCTCTTCCCGTGGTGTGGGTCCCCAGACCTGCCCTGCTTTCCATGTCAGTCCTCCGCCGGCTTACGGCCCCCACGCCTACGACGTGGTCCCCTTTGTTTCTCCTAGCTGACACCTTACACGGCTTCCTGTAGTTCAGCCTTGTGGCAGCAGCACTCGTCCTACCGAGTTCCCCAGCTGCGATGGGATCAGTACCGCCCTCTAGTCCCCACTCCCTCCTTCCTTGCCCCACCCCTTGGCTAGCAGACCCAGCTGGTACGTAGACTCCTCTCTCAGCTTTATCTAGGAGGCAGTTTCCCTGTTTCCTGTTTCCAGGCCTCTCCTGACCTGCTGCCTCCAGCTTTAGTTTCTGGGCCCTCCTTCTCTGTCTCCCTCTCCTTCTGCTTTAACCTAAGAAGCCCAGAGGCCTGATTGAGGGCAGCCTCTCGGCGTGTCTTTGGCCCTTACTCCGTTTTACCATTCATTGGCCTGGCCACTAATACCGTGTTTTCTTCATTCTAAAGAGACCATCAATTGCTATTCTTTTACTATCAATCTGAGAGGTAGAGGGATAAGATGATCACTAATAGATGGATAGAGATTTAAAGGCATCCTCCGTTACAGAAATGTTAATGTTTTTAAAAACTTAAGTTTCGGAGCTGAATAAATATGGCAACCATAGTAATTTATATTTATCTAGTGCTTACTACAATGAATGTCAGCTTCCTGAGTAAGTACTTGATGTACGTACAGTATCTCAGTTTCCTTTCTGCAAGTCGGGATCCCTGTGGGGTCATCCATCTGTCTGGCCAGGGTGGTGGGTATTTGGGCGGGGCTGGTATGTGGTAGTGGTGTATTTCTGATATGATGCTCTGAATGGAGCTGTTTCCTGCTTATGGTGCTAGGGCCCTAGCAGGGCTTTTTGCCTTCAGTGTCACTGAATGAGGACTGCGGTTGTCTTGGGGAATAGGCCTCTTCCTGGAAAGAAAACAACTGGGGCTGTTGTTCCCCTGCTGTGCTGTTGGTATTTTTTGATAAACTTAACTCTTTGTGGTAGAGTAGTGCATTCGGTGGTACTAGAGCCCGCCTGTGTATGCTGGAGATATAAGAGACACGAGTTCAGTCCCTGTGTCAGGAAGATCCCCTGGAGGAGGGCAGTATTCTTGCCTGGAGAATCCCATGAACAGAGGAGCCTGGTGGGCTATGGTCACACAGAGTTGGACATTACTGAGTGACCAGCACACAGAGATGTTGTTACATTTAGAGATGTTGTTACATTTGTAGATGTTGGTTTTCAAACTCAGGCCCCCTCTTCCCTGGAGCAGCTTGCACAGTGGTTCCTGAAGTGGCCAGATGGAATGACGTATCATCTGCTAGCCATATGGTCTTGGAAAGTTATTTTAAAACAAAACTAATAAACCAGTTTCCCTCCAAATTACATGTAGACGCTTGTCTGCAGGCCTCTACAGTTCTGTCACCTAAATGTGCCTTTTCTCAGCAGTTCTTCATGCTATTTCAGTGATATCTACACATCTGCTCAAAGCAGGAGGCAGGTAGAATGTTGAACATGGAATCTGAACACCTAAGTAGTGTTAGGTGTTCAGGGGACACTGTGGACCTGAACATTATAAAAACTCCTAGGTCAGTTTCTACTTTGAGGCCATAAGAGGTCCTTAGTGGCTACAGATGGACTCCATCTAGAAGATTCTTAGATCTTGAGAGTGATGAACAGAAAGATTACCTTCCAGCTGATTCATGACTTCATTCTCTTGCAACCTAGAGATTTCTAGTGAATTGTACATCCAGACACTGACCCCGCCTGCTCCTAGATGAGGGTCTTCTCGCCACTGTAGGAAGTAAGAGCCTTTCCCTAAAAAATGCAAGTCAAAACTTATCCTTAGAAAGGAAAATGGTGTCTGTGGAGATGAACCACAGTCTATGAGAGATGGGAGATTTAGGTGAAAACCTGGAGTCTCCCATGAGCCATGGAGGTGTCAGCTCCCTAAGCAGGATCAGGTCGGGGTAACCGACTTGTTGAATCTGGTGTTGTGTTGCAGTGATAAAGAATGCTTCCACTCCAGTCTAAGGAAGTGTTTCCTGGTGAGGCCCTTCAACACCTCTGTGTTCTGAGGTTCCTTGAGAAAGTTTGGTTGTGGACCAGCAGAGGGCTGCTCTCCCACCACCTTGGGCCCAGGGGCCTGTGGCCCCTGCCCTCCGCCTTTGGTATGAATGTGTTGGGTAGGAACAGTGAGACTGTGGAAGGTCATGGGCGGGGTGGAAGTGGGGGAGAAAATTGTGCAGTCCTGCCCAGTTGGCCTCAGGCATTTAATCTGACTGGCCAGGGCTCATTTCTTCGGTAACCTGTGGGCTAGATTCTCTGGGGCAGTTGTTACCCTGGGGCAAAGCACCTGTTTCTAAGGACCCAGATCATCCCTTTCTGTTCCAGAGCAGCTCTTGTTACCTCACCATACATTTGGGAAATTGTGTTCCTTTTAGACCTTCAGGCTTCTTTACTGGCTAATCAATCAGCAAATATTTGTTGAGTGACTTCTGTGTACAAAGCATTGTTTACATCACTATTGGATAAATCACCCAGCAGGGAAATTGGCACCCTTAAGAAGCCATATTTGAAAAGGGTCAAAGGAGCCTGGCTTAGCCATGTCTTGTTGTGCGAATTCAGGGAAGGGCAAAGTCACAGAGGCCTTTATCTAAACAGTTATTTATTGCGTACTTGCCTTCTGCCTGGCACTGTGCTAAGGGCCTTTATAGGCCATTACAGGCCTTTATACAATCTTTGTGAGAAAACATCCGAGCAACAGATAGCCCTGTTTAAAACAAAACAGTTAAGTAACTTGCCCAAGATTATGCAGATGCTGGAGGAGGTTCTTTCTTTATTTTTTTAATGTATTTATTTTTAATGGAAGGATAATTGCGTTAGAATATTGTGTTGGTTTCTGCCGTACATCAGCATGAATCAGTCATAGGTATATATATACGTCCCCTCCCTCTAGAGCCTCTCCCTCCCTCTTCCCGCTTCATCCCACCCCTCTGTGTTGTCACAGAGCCCCAGTTTGAGTTTCCTGAGTCATACAGCAAATTCCCACCGGCTGTCTGTTTTCCATACGGTCGTGTATATGTTTCCATGCTGTTCTCTCCATTAGTCCCAGCCTCTCCTCCTCCCTGCCCCCGCTTCCCAGCCCCGGGTCCATAAGTCTGTTCTCTGTGTCTGCACTGGAGGAGGTTCTTGCACCCAGCTCCTAACTTTTCAGAGCCAGGCCAGGTGGTGAGGTGGGAGACGGAGGAAGGGTACTGCAGGTGAAGAGCGAGGAGATGCGATGTGTGAGACATGGGTGCTGAGTGACAGCCAGCAGTGTTGGTCCCCCGCTTTCTCTCCCAAGTGCGGCCCTTCCATCCTGCTGGTAGCCTTGCGCTACTGGTGTAGAGCCTGGCCCAGGGCAGCCGCTCACTGAACACCCATGCAGACTGGGGACACGGGCCTCATGGGATCCCCCATGAGGCCGTGGGGAGCAGGCCTTCTGCTGCTGCCGTGACTCCCCTTGACTCAGACCCAGGGTGTCAGCCAGGTGTGAGGGGCGGGGAAGGCGTTTTGGCCATGTCATGGTCTCATGGCCCAGAAGCTGGCATCAAGGGGGAAGGGACGTGGTGGGAACAGCCTAGGCCCGGCTCCAGCTCCCTGAGTCGGAAGGACTCCCCGGAGACTCAGGTGGGATCTCGTTCTGACCTCTCCACCTGACTGGCCCCTGTGGCTGGGGCAGGCCTGGCCTCTGCCTGAATAGAGCCCTGGGCTGCGTCACCCTCTGAGGTCTCACAGCCATTCTCCTTGGCAGGAGTGGTTATCAGAGCTGGAAAGGACTTGAGAGACCTTCATCTCGACCCTCTTTGACCTGTGAGGGAACAGACCCAGAGAGGAGACGTGAGGTCCTCATGGTGCTTCGGCCAATGACAGCTGNGGCTGGGGCAGGCCTGGCCTCTGCCTGAATAGAGCCCTGGGCTGCGTCACCCTCTGAGGTCTCACAGCCACTCTCCTTGGCAGGAGTGGTTATCAGAGCTGGAAAGGACTTGAGAGACCTTCATCTAGACCCTCTTTGACCTGTGAGGAAACAGACCCAGAGAGGAGACGTGAGGTCCTCATGGTGCTTCGGCCAATGACAGCTGTGAGCAGCCAGTGCCTGCTCTGGGTCCAGTGCCCCTTCCCGGCCTTGTGAGTGGGGGCGGGGACGCTGCCTGTGACTCCAGAAGGGGTGCACCCCACCGCCTCACCACATGGTGTTCCCTCTCCCACCACCCCAAAGGCCTACAGCTGTCCCCTGCCTACCCTAAACCTCCCCTCCCATCCCCTCCATTTGCTCACTTACTCTCTTGTCAGTGGAGAGATTGCTTTGCCAGGGCAGTAATTGTACAGGGAAGTTTTTTCTCCCCCGAAAAGAGGGCTGGGCTGAGGCTGCTGATTATTCAGTGTTAGGGCTGCAGGTTGTGGTATTAAGTCACCCAACACCTTAGAAAGCCTCCCCCGCCCAGCTATGTTCCTTTTTGACAGCAGGGCATTTCCCTTAAATGTGGCTTAGCTTTACCAGCAGGGCACCCAGATAAAGGCCGTCTTTATTCCCGGTGCTGTTACTAGAATGGTGAATTGCCAGGCCTGCGGTGACTAGTGTCACGCCAGGTCTGTGTAGGTCGTTATGGCTCATTAAGGTATTGACATTGATATTCCTGAGAAACGTTCCTCAGCCCGGACTCTCCCAGCACCTGACTGGCCCCAGCCTCCCTCTCCCCCTCGGGCTGGGGCTGGTAAGAAGAGGCACTGAGTTTCCATTTCCTGGAGGTAGAGGGAAATCAAGGCATAAAGAGAAGAGTCTCAGACTTCCAGGAGCCAGGAGCTGAGAACTCCCAGGCATCACCACCACCCCCCACCTCAGCCTTCCCCATTACTAACACCCTCCCCTCCCCACCCCATCCCCTCCGAGCTTCCTGGCTGAACAGAGCAACTCTCTGTTGTGTCCCGGGCCCTCTCGAGACCAGCAGAGAGGCTCAAATCCTGGGTTCAGATCCCATGTTCACCACTGATTAGTTGTGTACCTTGGGCACAGTTATCTGATCTCTATTTTACAGTCTAAAAAAGCAGGTCTAGAGCTAAATACCTTCTTACCTTTTCATAGTGGAGTTGTGTACATTAAACTACATAAATAAGGCATGCACTAACCTAACATGCCTGATATCATCGTCTGAGTAAGGGCTGAGTCTGTGATATTGACCAACCCTTGTGTGTTGCAGAGAATGGTTATGTAGCTAGAAGAGGAAACTGTTTTAACCATTCTCTCTCTCATGGGGAAGGTTGTGATCAGAAGTGAAGTGAAATTCACTCAGTCGTGTCTGACTCTGCGAACCTATGGACTATACAGTCCATGGAATTCTCTAGGCCAGAGTCCTGGAGTGGGTAGCCTTTCCCTTCTCCAGGGGCTCTTCCCAACCCAGGGATCGAACTCAGGTCTCCCGCATTGCAGGTGGATTCTTTACCTGCTGAGCCTCCAGGGAAGCCCTTTGTGATCAGAGCAAACAGCAAAAGTACAGAGGGAGTGTCTTGACCCTGGTGAGGTAGGGGGACGAAAGTGGGTTTTCAGGTCTGGTAGGCCTCGGGCCCCTTGGAGGCCTCTTGGTCCCTCTTCTCATTTGGCGACCAAGGGGAAACGGTGCCCAAGGCGGTGGTGGGGTGAGAGAGTCTGGAGCATGCCGTGGGTGCTCATGGAACACTAGCTTTGAGTCCTCACCCCCACCCCCAGCCCCCTGCCAGTCCCTTGAGAGCCTCATTCCCCAGCGAGCAGCAAGCAACAACTTGGCCTGAGGGAGAGCGGCCTGTAGTCTCTGAGAGGAGGGGAGCAGCTGAGGCCTGCTGTCCCTTGGTCACCCTGCCAAGTGGCCCTGGGAGACCCCTGGCCGGGGGCCCTTACTGTTGGAAGGACTCAAAATTGTCTCTCTCCCGCCCTTAGATCTAATTGACGTGTTGACTCTCTTGAGAACAGCTGGATCTTTCCTGGAGGTCTCCCGGAACTAAATGACCAGAGCCCTCGATACGGAGCTGAAGAAGCCGAGCCTGGAATGTGCTAGGTGACCCTCCGGGGTGACCTGTACTTCTTAGACTTTGCTAGGCCTCCCTTGGACAGGAGAGGCGCCGTAGAAAGAGCTCCGGGGTGCTCTGTCTGTGATCCAGGCCACGATCCGCCCCTGGGCAGTTTGCTTCTGCTCCTGCAGGTGACGGGCATTAACCTCTCTCCTTACATGAACCTGAGGACAGAATGTGGCTGGGAGATGCTCCAGCCCTGGAATGGCCCTTGCGTGCTATGTTGCTCAGTCATGTTTGACTCTTTGCAACCCCACGGACTGTAGCCTGCCAGGCTCCTCTGTCCATGGGATTCTCCAGGCAAGAGAAGTGGAGTGGGTTGCTATGCCCTCCTCCCCGGTATCTTCTCCACCCAGAGATCAAACTCAAGTCCTGCCTCGGCAGGTGGATTCTTTGAAGCAGCCCTTGGGGTGGGGTCAGTTGTGTAATTCAGTTAATAGCCGCTGAGAACCTATTGAATTCAAGGTAATGCGGAAGCTTGGCAAGGAGGATGCAAGGATGGACAGGCTGCGAGATGGACAGGCTTGGGACTGTGTGGTGGAAATGAGCACAGGGTCCTGAGCCTTGGGCTTGGGCTTGTTGTTGGGCTTGGAAGATGACTCTTTCTGAGGGAAAATCCTGTTCCAACTGAGTTGTACCTGACAACTGGAAGTTTGTTGAAAGGGTAAAGGTGGCCATGGAGTAGCCTGGGTGAGCATTGTGCTTTTAATGAAGAAGAAAACCCTCAGAGTTCCTGGGGTATGATTTGGGGAAGTGGTAAGGGGATGCTGGGTGGGGAGGGACTAGACCAAAAAAAGGCCTTATGCCTATAGGTTTTCTTCTAGAGGCAATGGAGCCACCAAAGAATATTGAATAGAGAGTGATAGATCTGCAGATAGGAAGACCACTGGAGGCCAGCTAAGCCGGTGATAGAGCGTAGTAGAACTTGGGCCAGGAGGGAAATGAGACTTTTCATCTGGACAAGAAACCCTGCACTAGCTCACTGGGAGGGTGGTTAGAGGTGAGGTTAGAGATAAAGAACCCAGGAGCGGGGAAAGGAGACTAGACTAGGGAGTGGGCGGGAGGAGACTTGCGAGGGAGGGTGGACAGGACACGGAAGCTGGTTGGGATTAGCGGTTCCGCGTGGCTGGACTGCCTGACTCTGTCCCTCCCACATGGTGCCCACAGTGGGGGTGGGAATGGGGAGAGCAGAGTGGCAGGGAGGGCAAGAAGGCTGCTGTCCCGAGCCTAGCACAGAGCAGACCCTGATCACTGACCACAGCCCCATTTGTGCAGGCCGCCCTGCCAGCTAGATGTAAGACCAAAGGACACAGGCCATTCGGGCTGGCAGGCATCTGAGGCTCAAAAGGCTACCCTTCTGTGCCAGGGGAGCCAGGAGCTCCCTAAATGGGGTTCAATGAGATGGGGGGACGTTGGGGAAATGGCATCACAGGCTGGGGCTCACCTGTCTCTGCAGAACACTTCCTCATGCCCCACTCCCCCATCCTCATGTCTCTCTCCCACCGGGATTCAGTGCCAAGAAGAGACTGCCAGCCAGAAAGCAGAGGGGGAGGGGAGTGGGGAGGAAGTGGGCATTGCCTCTGGCCTGCCTCACAGTTCCAGACCCCCTCCCTTGTGTCACCCCTAGAAGGACCAGCTTGGCTGCTCTGAACCTTCAGAGCCTTTCCTTTGAGGGCTGGGTCAGGGTATGCAGTGGTATCCTGGCTCTTCTGTCATGGAAGTGAAGGTGACCCTTCCCCTCTGGGCATAAAAAGTTCTTAGGAGATCCGATGATTTTTCAGATGTTGTAAGGGACAGTTCTGGGGCAGGTAAGAGGTCCTGGGTCTTGGGGATGTTACTTGGATGTTAGTCTTCTGTCATTAGTGGGTTCTGGGTGGGCTGCCTGTGTCAACAACCACCCCACCCCATCCTGTGCTCCAGATGGGAGGTGAAGGGCCCTGTGGGGAAGATGTGGGCTCCCCGAATCCCCGGGCAGGCTTGCTCCTTCCCTCATATGCCCAGAAATGCCCATGCTGCAGGGTGCTGTGGGAGTCAGCCCAGACCCCCTGCCTGCACGCCCATGCTGGCCCCTGCCTGCCTCCCAGCAGTGCCTCTACAGCCCGCCTGGTCTGTGTACATGCCCTCACTCGCCTGCCCACCCCGTTCCCTGGTTTCCTGGCAGCTCAATGACTGTCCAGGCTCCACTTGACTCCCAGCTTTCCTGCTGGGCCCCTGCATGGTCCCCAGGGCTGGTCTCCCCCATGGCCACATTCCTCCAGGGCCCTGTGCCACTTAGCGTGGCACCACCCTTCCATTGCCACCTCACAGTCTGTGCAGCTTCACGTGTCTGTCTTCCCGGCTGGCAGGAGCAGCCTTACCGTAATGTGGCATTTTGGCGGGTATTCCCAGGGCACCTGACCTGGAGCCGGAGCTCACGAGGCCTGCCTGGTTGATGAGTTTGTTTTCTATTTCCCAGATCCTGGGCTGCGGCCCAGATCGGTGCCATTGTCCTCTCTGCCAGTAAGTTCCAGCAGAGGGAGACTCATGGCCTGGGGCCTGACGAAGGAGCAGGGTGCCCAAACAACTGGCCTGGGACGCTTCTCAGCTCCTTCCAGACCTGGCCTCGGGGCTTCTTTCCCAGCGTCTCTAGGTCCCAGGTGTCTTCACCGCCGCCTCTAGACCTCGGCCTTCATCTCTGGTTGGGCAGCCGGTCCTCACTGCCCAGGGGCTGACAGCCAGCACCTTTGGCCACAAAAGGTTTCACCGAGGGTCCACTGGGGAATTCAGAACTCCTGAGGCATACTCTCCACCCTTCTGGAGCTGACCCTCTCTAGAGGCCAGCAGGGGCTGAGGCAACATCCCAGAGGCTTTTCCCCAGGAAGACCAGGCTGGTCTCACACCTCTCTCCAGCCCCTGTGTCCCTTCCCCACCCCCGAATAATGGAGAAACACAGATTGCTGTCCTGAGTAGGCTGCTGGTGCCGGGTAACTGTGCCCTAAGCACAGGCTAAATGCAGAATAACCCAGCTATCTCAGAGGCCCATTTTTTTGAAGAAGGGGTGACCATTCTCCTTAGAGCTTCTGGGACAGGTGCCGTGGACATTGGTGGGGATGGATTGTACTTACCCCAGGGTTTTTTGTCATTTCAGATTGGAGGCCGGCGCTGAATCTCGCTGCCCTGGACTGTGCTGAGGAGACCAACAGCGCAGTTTGCAGAGACTTCAACATCCCTGGCTTCCCGACCGTGAGGGTGCGTGACCGGGAGGGGGCAGTGCGGGCCTGGGGGGCCAGGGTCGTTGGAGCACTTTGCCAGCTGCCCCGTGCTTCCCTGGCATCTGCCTGGCTGAGCTCTGTGGGCGTCCTCCCAGGCTTCTGGGCTTGACCTGCTTAGATCCCAGCCCCTGGAGTCCTGTGCTTTGATGAGACACCTTTTCTAGAGGCAGAAAGGCATGTGAACTGGGAGGCAGAAAAGAAAGAGGCTCACTTGGTGGGTGACCTTCTCCCCTTTATAAAAAGCGGCTGTGTGTTGTCGTGTTGGGACCCACAGATTTTCACTGTGAAAAGTGGTCATCCCGTAGGTTGTTGAGAGCACCCAGCTCCCAGGAGCCTCTTTCCAATCAACTCCTCCCCCCGCCCCCGCCACCCTGACCGCCCAGCCGTAGAGGGCTGATCTCAACCATGTAAAACCAGGGTTTAGGCTCTGACACACCTGGGGGCAGGATCAGACTCAGAGGACCTCATGGTCTCCCTGAAAAGGACCCGGAAGACACTGGCAGGCCTCATCCTCCTCAGGCCAGTGCCTTGAACCTGAGTGGCTCGGAAGTGACCTGTTTGGAGAGCCTCAGCCCCGTGCCTCAGGCTGCAGGGCTACCCATTGCAGGAGTCGTCATGCTCGACACATGACTGCCTGTCACCCAGCTCTGGGTGCAGGCAGCATGAGCGCTCTGATGAGACCTTGCCTGCCCCCCGCAGGGCATCAACCACTTAGTTAGCATCTGGACGCCTTCCAAGGCTCTCCGTCGTCGTCGGAGGCCCTGGGAAGCCCAGAGCAGCAAGGCTGTGCGCCCTCCTCAGGGCCCAGGTCCGGCTGTAATCCAATTAGTTCTCCTCCAAATTAAAGAATCCACATCCGCACCTCTCTCTCCAGCCATAGATAATTAGCCTGCTCCCCCCGCCAGAATGGCATCTAGAAAAGCAGTTTCCTCTGCTTCCATGAGGATTAAGCAGGAAATGCCTTTGAAAACTGGAAAGCCAAGCATTGTCCCCAGAACAAGAGATCTGAGTTCAGGGGCTTCACTTGCCAGGTGGAACTGTGAACCACATCTGAGCCTGAGGACACCCAGAGAATTCTTCTGGAGAGTAAGACCCTGGGCTCCTTCAGCCACATCCAATTCTGAGTCCACATTCTCCTCCAGCCATTTCTAGCTCTGAGTCCATGAGATGGTCCTGTTCTCATGGCCAGTGACCTCCTGTTGGGTTCAGGGTTTCCGTGGCCCAAGAAAGCTCCCTCCCACACTCCTGTTTACCACTTAGGGTGAGGGCCCTAAGCCCCCATTCCGCTGGCCTGGGAGGTGTCCTGAGGCAGCAGCTGCTGCTGTTATCATTTAGAGGAGGCAGCAGAGACATTTTCTATCAACCATCTCTTTTACACTAAAGACTCCCGTGATGAGGCAGCTGCCCTATCCTCAGGCCCAAGATGTGTAACTTGAAACATTCAAAATTATTCTCCAGGGGCAGCATGGAGCCTTCTGTTCTTCCTGATGAGTCAGGGCGAGCAACCCCTTGTGCGAAGCTGAGGGAAAGAGTCAGGGTGATGGCAGGAGTCCCTGCTCACAGGCCAGAGTTTTGGTCCCACTGAGGGTTCTGCACAGGGGTCCAGCCACCTCCCGACCCCTGGGAAGAGGGTTGGTGATAGGCCTATGGCCAGGTTGGGACCTTCTCGGGGGGTTCCGTGGGGCCTGGCACCTGGGACATTGTTTCTGTCTGGGAGAGGCTGGGGCTCAGTGGGTGTGCAGGAGGCGGCCCAGCTACCCCAGGGGATCCAGAGCTTCTCGGCGCCTACCCAGGTCACGCAGCACACGGAGCCCGGGTGCCTCAAGCGATTCATCATCTCTCCAGCTGCCCAGCTGGCTGTGGGAGGGGCCCTGGGAGGGCCCCTGGGCTGGGCTCCCTGACCTCTCCTGCCTCCACGTGGGCAGCGCCAGGCCGGGCCAGGTGGGGCTGGGCTGGGAGTCACCTGTCCATTTCTTCAGAACTCCAGAGACCCGTGTGGTGACCTCTCAGCCTCTCTCAGGCAGCCTACAGTTCAGCTCTGGCAGAGAGAGGCACTCGGTGCCCTGGCCTCAGGGCTCTGGGCCAGGGCGCATGTAGTTCTAGCTACCGGTACATCTCAGCTCTAAGGCCCTAAGTAATGGCTTTCAAATCTTGGTATTGTGGCCAGCAATATTTACAAGGAGTTCCAGAAGTCGGTTTGGATCCATTGTCCCTAAAAGCAGTCGTTTCATAAAACAATGTTCTTAGTTAAGTGCAGTACACACTGATATTTTCTATTCTATGTATTAAAAAAAATAAACACTGGCTGTGATTCACTAAGTTGATTTTACAGCTTACTGCTAGATTGCTTCTGGTGTCTGGGAAACACCACTCAGATTCCAAATCTCCAGAAATTCTGGCCTCCTGAGTGCCCAGTGTGCCTGTGAGCATCATGGCTGGACTCCCTGGAAAGCAGTGCGGAGCCCAGAGGTGGCCCTGGCTGCCAGCTGGCTAGAGAGACAGCCCTGATCCCCTGGGGACTGGAGCCTGTCCTTGCCCCCACCCACGAAGGCTGAAAGCTCTAAGATGATGAACAGGCCGAAGAGAGTTGCTGGTGTAAAGGGGACAGGCCCACACAGGAGTCTGGCCACCCCAGTGACATGTGTCATTGCCCTTTTCCCCTGCTTCCTGCCCCTTGTCACCCTGAGCAAACAGCTTCCACCAGCCCATCCTGTTTAGCAAACAGCTGGCCCTGCAGGGCGGGCCAGCTGCGTCAGGGCCCCATCAGACTGGAACTCGTGCCCAGCTGGAAGAGAACAGAGGTGAGAGAGGGAGAGGATAGCTGGAAGCAGGTTCTGGCTTGCGCTTGGGGACCTAGAGGCCGGAACCTGGGGTCAGGGAGGCTTTGCCATGAGTCACAGGAATGCCCCTCAGTGGGTAATGGAACAGTGCAGCCGAGGGCCTGGCTGGGATCAAGATTACAGGAAGCAGCAGCCTTGCGTGGGTGCAGACAGAAGTCTTCCTTTTCAAAATTCTGAGGAGATAATTGACACGAGTTCAAATCTTGGCTCCCCTGCTTACTGCTTACTGTGACTTGGAAACTTGCTTAACAATGTCCTAGCTGCTGGCCTCAGTTTCCTTGTCTGAAAAATGGGATGATAATATCTCCCTAATAGATCGTTGCCACGTGTGAAGTGAGGTCTTACACGTAAGAGTGCCAAGGCATTGTGTTCACCAGAGTTCCGTGAATCTTAGTGGTCTTCCTTCCGGTTGCCCATGGGCTCGTGGTAGCCCCTCCGTGATGCCACATTTGAGGCAGTCCATCTGTCAGCAGCTGTGGAGTGAGTGTTTTCTGTGGATACAGCCCCGTACTCACCATTGCAGAGAGGCCAGACCTGTAAGCCACAGCCAGAAAGATAAGTGAGGCCGGCCAGACAGGAGAGTGCTGTCTGCAGGGCACTGGAGCGCCCAGCTAGTTGCCAGGCAGGGAGCGATGTGTCGTGGTGAACGCAGGGGGAGTTTGGGCTCACTGAACTCTCCCTCCCACGTCAGAGAGACCTTCGTGTGGGAGGAGGAGCACCCAGAGGAGGGGGACTTCCACAGGGTGTGAGGGACAGATGGGGTTTGGCTGGGAAGGAGAAGGAGTGTGGGTCGGGGAGGATGTGTGGGCAGAGCCATGTGGTGAGCTGAGAAGGCTGGTCTGGCTGGAGCAGAGGCTCCTGTGGGGGCTGAGGCAGGGCCCCGGGAGGAGGGAGCCCAGGGATGGCCCGTCCTGGAATTCAGGGCTGGGAGTTATNGGGAAGGAGAAGGAGTGTGGGTCGGGGAGGATGTGTGGGCAGAGCCATGTGGTGAGCTGAGAAGGCTGGTCTGGCTGGAGCAGAGGCTCCTGTGGGGGCTGAGGCAGGGCCCCGGGAGGAGGGAGCCCAGGGATGGCCCGTCCTGGAATTCAGGGCTGGGAGTTATTTTGTGTCTCTCGATAGATGGTGAAATGTCAGGGAGCGGGGGACAGGGCTCAGAAAGATGTCTCCAGCCTCTCTGGAAAAGGAGATGGGTCGGCTCTCAGCAGTCACTCACGCTCTCCCAGGCCTCTTCTCCACGGACAGTCCACAGGGTAGGAACTGTTAAGCTTGTGCGTATCTTACAGGCTCACTGTAAGATATTTGGAGGTCATTTTCCTTAAAACTTGTTTCAAAGGCTTGGACTCAGTGCCACTGATGGTTGCCACTGGTGAGTGTATTTCCTGCTTAGCCTTATTTGCGCCCTAGGAAGGCAGCTGCTCCCGGATAGGTNATATCTCCCTAATAGATCGTTGCCACGTGTGAAGTGAGGTCTTACACGTAAGAGTGCCAAGGCATTGTGGTGTTCACCAGAGTTCCATGAATCTTAGTGGTCTTCCTTCCGGTTGCCCATGGGCTCGTGGTAGCCCCTCCATAATGCCACATTTGAGGCAGTCCATCTGTCAGCAGCTGTGGAGTGAGTGTTTTCTGTGGATACAGCCCCGTGCTCACCATTGCAGAGAGGCCAGACCTGTAAGCCACAGCCAGAAAGATAAGCGAGGCCGGCCAGATAGGAGAGTGCTGTCTGCAGGGCACTGGTGCGCCCAGCTAGTTGCCAGGCAGGGAGCGATGTGTCGTGGTGAACGCAGGGGGAGTTTGGGCTCACTGAACTCTCCCTCTCACGTCAGAGAGACCTTCGTGTGGGAGGAGGAGCACCCAGAGGAGGGGGACTTCCGCAGGGTGTGAAGGACAGATGGGGTTTGGCTGGGAGGGAGAAGGAGTGTGGGTCGGGGAGGATGTGAGGCCAGAGGCTGTGGGCAGAGCCATGTGGTGAGCTGAGAAGGCTGGTCTGGCTGGAGCAGAGGCTCCTGTGGGGGCTGAGGCAGGGCCCCGGGAGGAGGGAGCCCAGGGATGGCCCGTCCTGGAATTCAGGGCTGGGAGTTATTTTGTGTCTCTCGTTAGATGGTGAAATGTCAAGGAGCGGGGNTGTGGGCAGAGCCATGTGGTGAGCTGAGAAGGCTGGTCTGGCTGGAGCAGAGGCTCCTGTGGGGGCTGAGGCAGGGCCCCGGGAGGAGGGAGCCCAGGGATGGCCCGTCCTGGAATTCAGGGCTGGGAGTTATTTTGTGTCTCTCGTTAGATGGTGAAATGTCAAGGAGCGGGGGACAGGGCTCAGAAAGATGTCTCCAGCCTCTCTGGAAAAGGAGATGGGTCCCCTCTTAGCAGTCACTCACGCTCTCCCAGGCCTCTTCTCCACGGACAGTCCACAGGGTAGGAACCGTTAAGCTTGTGCGTATCTTACAGGCTCACTGTAAGATATTTGGAGGTCATTTTCCTTAAAACTTGTTTCAAAGGCTTGGACTCAGTGCCACTGATGGTTGCCACTGGTGAGTGTATTTCCTGCTTAGCCTTATTTGCGCCCTGGGAGGGCAGCTGTTCCCGGATAGGTTGGCAAAGACCTGCCCAAGGCCATCTGGTCACCCGCCTTTGGGGAGATCCCCATGGCTGGGGAAGGCAGAAACTCCTGGGCAAACTGTTTAGAGGAAAGGGACTGGGTGCTGACTGCTCCTGGAGGAAAGAAAGCTCACTGCTGGCATCTTAATGG
The DNA here is from genome assembly GCA_006410615.1 of Neotragus moschatus. NCBI lineage: Eukaryota > Metazoa > Chordata > Mammalia > Artiodactyla > Bovidae > Neotragus > Neotragus moschatus. The sequence goes on from SJYA01002524.1 coordinate 1,468,637, forward strand.
CCTGTTTCCAAGGAAGGTGGAGGTTTCCCTTGGGTATGGCACACGCCTCCAACAGCTGACTTAATAAGGATGCATGTTAATAAGAGGACAAAAATGTGCCCTGGCTCGATTTTAATGTGATTTTTACATGAGCTTCCAAGCTGATCAAAGGGCAGAGGTTCTCTATTCAACTGGACAAATGTCCTTTGAGTATTTCCATGTCCTTGACACTGTGCCAGGTACTGTGGGGCTTGCAGAGGTGAAGAAGCTGTCGTCCTGCCCTCCCAGTTGGGAGGCAGAGGGGTGGAAAGTTCAGGTTCAAGTTCATCGTAGCTGAAGTGTAAGAAATGGGGGGCAGTGGGAGGTAAGTGTGGGTGCGGACAGATCCTGGAAGGCCTCAAATGCTGTGAGTTCAGACTTTATTCCTTGGCAGCAGGGCGTGATAGAAGGGCTTTTTAGGAGGAGTGACGTGATCAGACCAGAATTGTCCTTTAGAAATCCATGCAAAGTGGCAGTGAGGGTGATGGCTAGAGAGTGAAAAGATGGAGCATATTACCGTTTCTAGGGCGTGAGTCAGGGCCACAGGTAGAGACACAGCTGCAGTGGTCCCTGAAGTAGGTGGTAGGCCCTACTTTAGACAAGGCATCTGGTCTCGAGGACTGCAGAAGAAATATCACAAAGGTCAGGTTCACAGAACACAGGGCTTGGGGGANACCGTTTCTAGGGCGTGAGTCAGGGCCACAGGTAGAGACACAGCTGCAGTGGTCCCTGAAGTAGGTGGTAGGCCCTACTTTAGACAAGGCATCTGGTCTCGAGGACTGCAGAAGAAATATCACAAAGGTCAGGTTCACAGAACACAGGGCTTGGGGGAGAGGGAGGTCCTGGGCTGGGTGGCATGGAGGAGCTGGGTGAGATAAGGAACCTGGGTGGAGAAACAGGTTGGGGGAGGGGTGGCTCAGTCTCCAAGAGTGTGTGTGTATTGCGGGACGGGTGCTGTGACTTCTGGAAGAAAGAGAAGTGAGGACAGGTGAGGCTCTGAGCCAGGGTTCAGGTCACACAGCGTTTGGACAATGTGGATGACGTCAGCCAGGGAGACAGATAATGGGCTTGTCTGTCCATCCACCCGTTTATCCACTCATTCACTCAGAAACGGAGATTGAGCCCCTCGTTTGTGATGGTGGCTCCCTGGGCTTTTTAAACAGAAACGGTCTGATGTGTGGCAGGAGGAGAAACCAGGGCAGGAGATGGCAAGGGCCATGGGCACAGGGGAGGAGCCCAGGACGAGGCTGAGATGAGGACAAGGGGAAGGCCGTGAAGATGACCACGGAGGCCTGGGTGGCATCAGGCAAACCAAGGGAGGGTGACATGAGGTGGAAAAGGAGAGAGTCGGGAAGATGTGGCTCAAAAAACCCTGGCTGAGGGGAGGAGAAGCAGGCAGTGATAGCGTCAGATACTGCTGAGAGAGTAGGAAGGGCTGGAAGGTTGCTGGATGGCCGAAGAGGTCAGCCGAGCCTGCCTGGAGCCCTCAGCTTAGTCGTGGGGGTCTGAACCATGGCTGGCTTCCTGGGAAGGCAGAGCACACCGTTCTGAGAAATTTGGCTGTGCGAGAAAATGGGACATGCCGGACACAACTGGAGAAGCCTCTATTCCCATCCTTCACCCCTTTCTGTCCCTTTTCTTTTTTTAAAACTTTAAAAAAATATATATTTGAGTCTACTTGTAGGCTTAGGGAAGGAGCTGGTAGACTAGGGGAAAAGTGAAAGAAAGAAGGATCGGTAGGAAAAAGTTCCTCTAGAGTGTGAGTTGCGGGAAATAGCACTCCGGTGGTGAGATTGTTCTGGAAGGTGGCTGGGACAGAAGGAACAGCTCTGTGAGGGGAGCTCTTGGAGTTCCGGCATACCCCTAACTCAGGCCCCTTTCTGACTTACCACCGCTTATGGCTGCAGCCTTCAGAAGGCTCACCTTGGGTCTGGGGGCTCCTGTTTGATGGAGATCATGCCCCCTTTTCATAAGGCCCCTGNAGCTCTGTGAGGGGAGCTCTTGGAGTTCCGGCATACCCCTAACTCAGGCCCCTTTCTGACTTACCACCGCTTATGGCTGCAGCCTTCAGAAGGCTCACCTTGGGTCTGGGGGCTCCTGTTTGATGGAGATCATGCCCCCTTTTCATAAGGCCCCTGCTCAGATCTTGGAGACCTGATGGTTGAAGAAGAAGAGTCCCCACACTACTCTTCAGCAATGGATAGTAGCAGCTATCGCCATGGAAAAGCCACACGGCTTAAGGCATCGTGGCGTCAGTCACGTTTTCACGCCTATGGAAGCAAGTTGAAGTCTGTTCTGTCTGTACAAGGGCCACATCACTCTGAGTAACTGCAGCTGTAGAGGCCAACCTCTGGGATATAATTTGTGAGCAAACCAAACCCCCAGTAGGTGCGTCTTTTATTTTGTTTCTGAGAAACAAAATCAGCCTATAACATGCCCTCTGTACTTGATCTCATGTCATAAGCCTGGACAGGTGTGCTCATTTTCACAAGTATAAGGGTGGCATATAATTTTCCTAATTCAAAGTATATTCAGTGTCTACAAAGAGCACTATTAGGAATACAAGTGGCATATGCCAGTGAATGGTTTTCACCCAGAATAGAAGTTTATTTTAATGCTGTAAGTAGAGAGAGGATAAAAGGGTCCAGGTCCAGGGTCCAGGTGAGGTCAGCAGAAGCAGACTGCAGGTGGGGAGAGGTGCGTGACTTCTCCACATCTTTGCTGTTCACGGAGGAGAGGCGGGCAAGTGGCCTCCACGTTTTCGTTTTCTACCTACAAATGGCTAGAACAGACAGGTCCAGCTGATCGGTGTTTCCTAGTATTTGAAAGGAACGAGGAAAGGGGATGATGATGTTAACACATGCTGATTTCTTGCTGTCTGTACCAGGTACCGTGCTAAGCACTTCAGGTGCCGTTGAATTGTGACAGGTCTCCAAGGTCGACAAGTATCATCCTCATCTTAAAGACGAGAGGATTCGGAGAGATGAACAGGTTGCCCAGGGTCACACAGCAAGAGCGCGGCAGAACCAGGCCTCGAGCCCGGGCCTGGTAGACCCGAGGGCCTGCACTCAGCCACCAGCTCGGATGAGGCCAAATGGCCGTGCTGTTAGAGACAGGGGCCCAAGACAGCTACAGGTAGCCCTGAGCTTAGGGACCTCAGGAAGAGACGTCTCCCCAGCCCTGGGCTCTTCCTCCGGCAGTTAAGTAGCCACCGGTCAGGATAACCGAACTCCGTCCCCTCCTGAGCCCAGGCTGGGGTCCTGGCTGCTCTCTTAGCACTGAGACGGGAGCCGAGGTTCTGAGGTGCCCTCCTCTGTCCTCTCTCCCAAGGGGGTGACAGGCTGGCCCTGGGCGTCATGTGATCGGGGAGAGGGTTAGCCTGGCCCATGTGTAACAAGGCTTGTTTCCTCAGGGGCTCAAGCCTACCCTTCAGTAGGACCGAACTGGAGACACCTCCCTTCTGGAGTGTCTACTGAGCCAGGCCGAGAGTCCGTGGGGGCCAGAGACGCCAGCCTCCCTGCCTTTCTTCCAAGATAAGGAGCCAGGACAGACGGCCTCTGAGGGCCGCTGACATTTTCCAGGGGGGGTATGAAGTGACTTCACTTTATTTTTTCAGACGGGCCTGCATCATTTAGTCACAGAGGAGCTATTTGCTAGTCCTACATGCTGGGTCCCCGGGCTTTGTAGAAACGGGCCACCTCCAGTCAAGTGTCTGAGCCGCAGCTTCCCCAGGGGCTCTAGGGCTGTGGGGGCAGGGCTCGGGCGCAGGACCCTGGAGAGAGGAACCCGGGTCCTCTCCAAGAGCAGACACCTCCTCCTCTCATTTTACAGACCAAGAAACTGAGGCTCACAAAAGTTAAGGCATTTCCCCACAGCCGCCCCGTTGAGTAAACAGCTGGGCCTCCACAGCCTGTGGTACCCGGAGCTCCACTGACTCCTGCCTGTGTGTTTGCTTCCAGTTCTTTAAGGCCTTCTCCAAGACCGGCTCAGGAACCACGCTCTCAGGTGGGTGTCCCGGCTCTCGGGGTCCCGTTGGCGCTGTCCGCGTCTTCCTCTCCCTCCCTCCTTCACCCGGGCTTCTACTGCGGGGGCAGAGAGAGCCCAGCAAGGTCTGCAGGGTGAGGAGGGCCCCAGTGAAAGCCAGAGGGGTGTCCTCCTGAACGTGCCCTCCCCAGCCAGCCTGGAAGATTCCTCTGGGAAAACGAGGCTGAAGAAGCCCTTCCTGGGAAGCGGGGTCAAACCAGAGTAGCCCTTGTGTCGAAGTGGGCTGGGCACCCAGAGGGGCAGCCAGACAGCGTGCGGAGGGCTCTTGGGGCGCTCTCTCCTGCCCAGAGGGATGGGCCTTCTGCCATGCTTAGGGCTGGGGGGCGACCCCCACCTGCCTCGCGTGGAGGAGGACTGACAGATGCTTCGTCTCGCTCAGAGCTAGCTTGTGCGCTGGGCCCTTTCTTCTGTGAGGGAAGCTGGGATCTGCACCCTTCTCATCCCCCGCCCCCTTCCTCACTCCCCTCTCCCATCGTCATCTACAGTGGCCGGAGCTGATGTGCAGACGCTTCGGGAGAGGCTCATCAATGCCCTGGAGTCCCACAGTGACACGTGGCCCCCGGCCTGTCCCCCGCTGGAGCCTGCCAGGTAGCTGGGGCCCGGGGCGGGCCAGGGGCGGGGTGGCAGGATGGCAGGCCTGGCAGTGAGAGGGCGGAGGGGACAGCAGGGCCGGGCAGCGGCTGGGGTCCTCCTGTTGTCCATGCCTGGACACCTGTGCAGTGGGCTGGAGCCCGGAGCTGCTGCGAGCAGCTGGCGGAGGGCTTCCCGTTGCTGGAGAAGCCCTGACTACCTGCGGCTGCGGGGGGTGAGAAGGCCCAGCCCCAGCTGGGAAGGGAAGGGTGGGCCGGGGTTCTCCGGGTCATACCTGCTCTGTTCTCACAGCCTGTGCTCAGGAACCTTTGAGGAATGAGACAGGGTGTCCCTCAGTCTGACACAGGGAGGGTCCCTGAGAGGGTGGGCATGGGGAGGAAAACGGGAATGGGACGGGGAACTGAGAGGCACAAAGCCCTGTCAGATGAAGGTGCTCCTTTCCTGAGCCGTGGCTGTGCCTGGTGGGGGGGGGAGCTGACTGTGCACCCCCCAACCCCGCCACCCCACACCCGTGCTGCAGAGCATCCGGTGGCTGGGATTCAGGCAGCCTCCCAAGATTGCCTCTGTTCTAGGAAATCGGGATAGCAGGGTGCACAGTGTCTGGCCCTAACTCCCCCATGAGGGAGACAGGGAGATTGAAAATGCGAGGTCCTGCCCTTCTGGGTGAGAACTCCAGAGAGGAGACAGCCCACCTGAGGGGCCAAGAAGGAACAGATGCAAGTACCAGCCAGGACTGCTGGAGGTGCCCAGCTGTGGGACACAGAGGCTGAGAGGGCCTCGGGAGGCAGACACTGGGCTTAGGGACCCCTAATGTGTGTGCTTTGGCCACCTCATGCGAAAAGTTGACTCATTGGAAAAGACTTGGATGCTGGGAAGGATTGAGGGCAGGAGGAGAAGGGGGCGACCGAGGATGAGATGGCTGGATGGCATCACTGACTCGATGGACGGGAGTCTGAGTGAACTCCGGGAGTTGGTGATGGACAGGGAGGCCTGGCGTGCTGTGATTCATGGAGTCGCAAAGAGTCTGACACGACTGAGCGACTGAATTGAACTGAATGTGTGTGGTGGTGTCTTGAAAGCTGAGACCCTGCTGAGAGATTGTGTTTCCAAGTGTCAGTGGCTGTTGAGTCCAAGTCACAATGCTTCTTTTATCCTCTTTCCCAATCCTTCATCCTCCCAGAGACCCTGGACCAAATATCTAGTCTTGGTGCGGTGGGGTTCCAGAAGCAGACCCCATCTCTGCAGGAAACACCGAAGCCAGCCTGTACTCCGCTCCTCACTTCTGACGTTTCTCAATGACTGTGTCTCTATGTCTCTCTTTCTCATACCCATACTTCCCTCATGGTGCCTTTCGGCCCGGAAGGATCTCAAGAGCAGTCAACTGGGTAAACCTGCCAGCCTCTCTCAAAGTGATCCTTCTAAAGAGCTTTAGGGAGGAGGCAGAGACGTGTGATGGCAGGTGGGCTGCCTCCTCCAGAAGTGTGAGAGGGAATGAATGGGGAGGGGGCGGGCTGTGTGGACAGCAGCCTTCAGGGCCTGCTCTTCTGCCACCTGGGTGACACCTGCTACCACCTCAGCGGCTGGCGTCCATCCTGCACTGGGTTGCTCTGGCCCCCACCTCTCTGGTGTGTCGTTTTTACTGTCACTGGGCTGGAATCCACTGGCCTCAAGTTGCACCTTCAGTTTGGAGGTAACCAACTGTTGTGTCATTGGATCCAGAGAAGGGAAACAGATCATTAGTTTGAGGATAAAAGTAGAGGCCATCGTGTCCTGTTAAGTGTCTGATGAGGTTCTGCTTTTTTAGTGAAATGAGGACACAGGTCATTTTTGTATTATGTAATTGTTTTTCTGTGGAAACTTTGTATTTTTAAAACAATTTATATCTTAATTCCTTGATTTTGGGGGGAATAATAAAATTTGACTTATTAATTTCCACCTTTGTCCTTGGACCCTAGTTTCCTTGTTTTGAAATGAGGAGGTTAAAAATCTTAAGATTAAATGGCTTCTAAGATCTCCTGCACCCAGGACTTTCTGATTTTTTAATTCTTCTTTTATGCCTGCTACAGGAGAGGATAAAACAAGTCTCCCAGTTGGTAGTGACTTGGCACAGACTAAGACTTGTGTCTGATAGCTAATAAACAGCAGTCTCTTAGGGGACCAATAGAAACTGCAGTTCTAAGTCTGGGCTGTATCCTGGGCCAGAGCATAGAAATAACTGGTCTCAAAGCTCGCCTCCCCAGGTCTCCTCCCTAGACTGCCCATACTCACTCCTGACTCTGAAAAAACAACCCAAATAGCTTGGTGAAATGAACCAGACAGTAGTTTAGGTTTAGGTAACAGAGAGAGAATCTTTTGAGAATCAGTGTTTGGTTTACTCCTGCTGGGAGGCTGGCATGGAGACTTCGCGAAGCCTCGTGTGGAAACAGCAGATGTGCGTGGCTGTGCCCACGGTACTGCGTCTGCCAGGATGGCTGCCACCAGCAGTTTCGCTGTATTCTCACCACAGAAAGAGTGACTGCCAGCGGTGTCTCTTGCAGGCTGGAGGAGATTACGGGATTCTTTGCAAGAAACAGTGAAGAGTACCTGGCCCTGATCTTTGAAAAGGAAGGCTCCTACCTGGGTAGAGAGGTGAGCTTCCTTCAGGGTTCCTGCATCTCCTGGATAGACACTGGGAGAGAGAGCCCAGTGAGTTCAAGGGCAGGGCTGAGCCTGTGCACTTCTTAGCCCAGCACTGGCCTTCCCCCTGCTGGCGGAAGCGGGGAAGTGTAGGAGCTGGACCTTTCTGTTTGTCTATTTTGATCTTCCTCTTGAAAACTGAGGGCTTTCCAGATGATTCAGTGGTAAAGAATCCTCCTGCCAATGCTGGAGATTCAGGAAACTAGAGTTCAATCCCTGAGTCCAGAAGATCCCTTGGAGGAGAAAATGGCAGCCCACTCCAGTATTTTTGCTTGAGAAATCCTATGAACTGAGGAGCCTGGAGGGCTACAGTCCATGGATCGCAAGGAGTTGGACACGACTGAGCATACACATATGCATGGAAAATGAAAATGATAATATCTGCTGTTTATTAAGCATTGCTAGGTTGCTGACACACATCGTTGCTAATTTTTCTAATTAACAAAGATGGTCAAATAACAGGCCGAAAATCACACAGCCAGTAAGTTGGTACAGCAGGACTTCAAACCAGGTCTGTCTGCCTCCAAAGCTCATGTTGTTCCTATGCTACCCCACCCCCAAAGAAGTGGAGTAACAAATTGGGGGGAGGGAACCTCAGAGGGCATCTTGCAGCCCTCTTGAGGACATGGGGTCCCTTCCCAGGCAAAGCAGATAACAAAATCAGGCTGGTTGGAATCTCCACTCCAACCAGTGCATCAGTGGTCCTCAACCATTTTGGCACCAGGGACTGGTTTTGTGGAGAACAGTTTCTCCACGAACTGAAGGGAGGGGATAGTTTCAGGATGGTTCAAACACATTTCGTTTATTGTATACTTTAATCTAATGCTACTGCTGATCTGACACGAGGCACCAGTCTGCAGCCTGACTTATGTGATATGGCTGTGATCGTGTTAATCAACTTTTCTGATCTCATTTCCCTGTCTTTGAAGTGGTGATAATTACCTTTTGTCAGAGAGTGGTTGGGAACAGCAGGTGAGACAGCACAGGGGAAGAACCTGGATGAATAACTGGCAAAGAGTATGCACTTTATAAAGATCCATCCCAGCCTGCTCTGTACAGCCCGCCATTCTGCGGCTGCATCGTGAACTTCTCAGGCCCCTGGGCTTATTCCAGGTCCTGAGGGGGGACAGGCCAGTGCCCGGGAGGTGTTCCAAGGCAGTGCTAGGAGATAAGGAGAGAGGGGAGGAAGTTAAACACCACTCTTGCCTCTGGGTGGTTCTCCTCCTGAAACGCACCAAGCACAGTAGAGCACTCTGAGCTTTCTCCAGAGCTCTCAGCCTTGAGACGGGAAGCATGGAGGTGGGAGGAGCAGGGAGCTTTGCTAAAGGATGCCTGGCCCTTCTGGGGTCCCCTTCCACATCTAGGATCATTCCTGTAGAGATGACTGATGAATGTTCACTGGAATAGCTTTCCCCACTATACTCCCTCCATCCCTCTAATAACCAGGGCCAGGGGACCCGTGCTCATGCAGAGATGCTCAGGGATGGGTGGTTTGAGAGGCAGGAGGACACACTGGCCAAGAGCCCTGGCTCTGGAGGCAGAGTGACTTGGGATTTATAGCCCAGCTCAGGCACATGTTAGCTGTGTGATCTGATCACGTGATTTCACTCTGCGCTTCAGCTTTTGCCTCTACTGTACGATAGGAGTTTGATTTTTTAAACAGATACTTAGGTACATGCTATTTACTAGTCATTATTAGGAGCATTCTTAACAGCCCTTGGGGGGGTATTATTACAGTTTTGCAAGGAAGGAAATGGAGTCCGGGAGAGATTTAGTCTGATTGGGCCAGGATTTAAACCCAAGCAGCCATGGTATTCTGTGCCACCTGGCTTAGTCTCCTGGTTATTGTTCCTGTTTCGTAGTGAATATTATTTTTGAAGATTAAATGAAGCAATCTATATATAAAACATAATACATACTCAATAAATACTATCTAATATTATATTTCTCCTTCTTAATGCTAGTCCTAAGTCGATTCAGTTGTGTCCAACTCTTTGTGACCCTATGGACCATAGGCTTGGGATTCTCCCATGTCAGGGATTCTACCCATGGGATTCTCCAGGCATGAATACTGGAGTGGGTTGCCATTTCCTCTTCCAGATCTTCCCAACCCAGGGATCGAAACTGCGTCTCTTACATCTTCTGCGTTGGCAGGCGGGTTCTTCTCCTGAGCTCTTTCTAAAAATAAAATCATTGTGTCTAATTGCTTTTCTGATTTGGGACATGGATAGAAGTCTTACAAATGTAAAAATGAAACCACATTTTATTATGCCTTTTGCAATTCATTGGAAAGAAAATTACATTAAATTGGGACTGTCCTCAAAGATTTGAGACGTGTGGCCTGCACGGTTCCAAGGAGGAAGCGTTTGCACGCCTTGCTATGGGTTGGATATGGTTGGTGGCTGTCACTCATGACGAAAGCTTGGAAAGGCTGAGAGTCTGGCTGGAGCACAGCTGTCACCCAGGTGCATGCCCAGTGGCCGCCCTGCCCCGATGTCCCCCTGTCTCTGCAGGTGACGCTGGACCTATCGCAGCACCAGGGCATCGCGGTGCGCAGGGTCCTGAACACGGAGCGTGACGTGGTGAACAAGTTTGGTGTCACCAACTTCCCGTCTTGCTACCTGCTGTCTCGGAACGGCTCCTTCTCCCGGGTCCCCGCGTGAGTGTCTCTCCACCCCTCTCCCCTGTCCGNCGGTGGTAAGTCAGAAAGGGGCCTGAGTTAGGGGTATGCCGGAACTCCAAGAGCTCCCCTCACAGAGCTATTCCTTCTGTCCCAGCCACCTTCCAGAACAATCTCACCACCGGAGTGCTATTTCCTGCAACTCACACTCTAGAGGAACTTTTTCCTATCGATCCTTCTTTCTTTCACTTTTCCCCTAGTCTACCAGCTCCTTCCCTAAGCCTACAAGTAGATTCAAATATATATTTTTTTAAAGTTAAAAAAAAAGAAAAGGGACAGAAAGGGGTGAAGGATGGGAATAGAGGCTTCTCCAGTTGTGTCCGGCATGTTCCATTTTCTCGCACAGCCAAATTTCTCAAAACGGTGTGCTCTGCCTTCCCTGGAAGCCAGCCGTGGCTCAGACCCCCACGACTCAGCTGAGGGCTCCAGGCAGGCTCGGCTGACCTCTTCGGCCATCCAGCAACCTTCCAGCCTTTCCTACTCTCTCAGCAGTATCTGACGCTATCACTGCCTGCTTCTCCTCCCCTCAGCCAGGGTTTTTTGGGCCACATCTTCCCAACTCTCTCCTTTTCCACCTCATGTCACCCTCCCTTGGTTTGCCTGATGCCACCCAGGCCTCCGTGGTCATCTTCACGGCCTTCCCCTTGTCCTCGTCTCAGCCTCGTCCTGGGCTCCTCCCCTGTGCCCATGGCCCTTGCCATCTCCTGCCCCGGTTTCTCCTCCCGCCACACATCAGACCGTTTCTGTTTAAAAAGCCCAGGGAGCCACTGTCACAAACGAGGGGCTCAATCTCCGTTTCCGAGTGAATGAGTGGATAAACAGGTGGATGGACAGACAAGCCCATTATCTGTCTCCCTGGCTGACGTCATCCATATTGTCCAAACGCTGTGTGACCTGAACCCTGGCTCAGAGCCTCACCTGTCCTCACTTCTCTTTCTTCCAGAAGTCACAGCACCCGTCCCTCAATACACACACACTCTTGGAGACTGAGCCACCCCTCCCCCAACCTGTTTCTCCACCCAGGTTCCTTATCTCACCCAGCTCCTCCATGCCACCCAGCCCAGGACCTCCCTCTTCCCCAAGCCCTGTGTTCTGTGAACCTGACCTTTGTGATATTTCTTCTGCAGTCCTGGAGGCCAGATGCCTTGTCTAAAGTAGGGCCTACCACCTACTTCAGGGACCACTACAGCTGTGTCTCTACTTGTGGCCNTCCCCAAGCCCTGTGTTCTGTGAACCTGACCTTTGTGATATTTCTTCTGCAGTCCTGGAGGCCAGATGCCTTGTCTAAAGTAGGGCCTACCACCTACTTCAGGGACCACTACAGCTGTGTCTCTACTTGTGGCCCTGACTCACGCCCTAGAAACAGTAATATGCTTCATCTTTTCACTCTCCAGCCATCACCCTCACTGCCACTTTGCATGGATTTCTAAAGGACAATTCTGGTCTGATCACGTCACTCCTCCTAAAAAGCCCTTCTATCACGCCCTGCTGCCAAGGAATAAAGTCTGAACTCACAGCATTTGAGGCCTTCCAGGNCCCGTGCTCATGCAGAGATGCTCAGGGATGGGTGGTTTGAGAGGCAGGAGGACACACTGGCCAAGAGCCCTGGCTCTGGAGGCAGAGTGACTTGGGATTTATAGCCCAGCTCAGGCACATGTTAGCTGTGTGATCTGATCACGTGATTTCACTCTGCGCTTCAGCTTTTGCCTCTACTGTACGATAGGAGTTTGATTTTTTAAACAGATACTTAGGTACATGCTATTTACTAGTCATTATTAGGAGCATTCTTAACAGCCCTTGGGGGGGTATTATTACAGTTTTGCAAGGAAGGAAATGGAGTCCGGGAGAGATTTAGTCTGATTGGGCCAGGATTTAAACCCAAGCAGCCATGGTATTCTGTGCCACCTGGCTTAGTCTCCTGGTTATTGTTCCTGTTTCGTAGTGAATATTATTTTTGAAGATTAAATGAAGCAATCTATATATAAAACATAATACATACTCAATAAATACTATCTAATATTATATTTCTCCTTCTTAATGCTAGTCCTAAGTCGATTCAGTTGTGTCCAACTCTTTGTGACCCTATGGACCATAGGCTTGGGATTCTCCCATGTCAGGGATTCTACCCATGGGATTCTCCAGGCATGAATACTGGAGTGGGTTGCCATTTCCTCTTCCAGATCTTCCCAACCCAGGGATCGAAACTGCGTCTCTTACATCTTCTGCGTTGGCAGGCGGGTTCTTCTCCTGAGCTCTTTCTAAAAATAAAATCATTGTGTCTAATTGCTTTTCTGATTTGGGACATGGATAGAAGTCTTACAAATGTAAAAATGAAACCACATTTTATTATGCCTTTTGCAATTCATTGGAAAGAAAATTACATTAAATTGGGACTGTCCTCAAAGATTTGAGACGTGTGGCCTGCACGGTTCCAAGGAGGAAGCGTTTGCACGCCTTGCTATGGGTTGGATATGGTTGGTGGCTGTCACTCATGACGAAAGCTTGGAAAGGCTGAGAGTCTGGCTGGAGCACAGCTGTCACCCAGGTGCATGCCCAGTGGCCGCCCTGCCCTGATGTCCCCCTGTCTCTGCAGGTGACGCTGGACCTATCGCAGCACCAGGGCATCGCGGTGCGCAGGGTCCTGAACACGGAGCGTGACGTGGTGAACAAGTTTGGTGTCACCAACTTCCCGTCTTGCTACCTGCTGTCTCGGAACGGCTCCTTCTCCCGGGTCCCCGCGTGAGTGTCTCTCCACCCCTCTCCCCTGTCCGTCCCTGTGTTTCTCCTTCCTTCTGCCTAGAGAGGCCGCCAGCTTTTCACAGGGGCTGATGAGTTCCTTGTCTTGCCAGTCTCCTGAGGAGTCCCTGGGCAAGCAGGGAGCACCCTCTGCAGGAGGAGCAGATGTCTGCCTATGGCAGGGTGGGGGAGTCTACAGCCTGAAGTCAGGGCCCAGGATGCTGCACACACACCTCCGCCCCCCAGCTCAGCAGTCCAGGCCCAGGTCCCTGGCACACTCAGCACCCAGCCAGCGCCAGTGCTTCTGCACCAACCCCACCGCAGCCCTGGCCCTATTCCCCACTGTCCTCTCTTCACAGACAGACTCCTTGGCAGGCTGCAGGCCTGGCAAGCACTCAACTATGCCTGACCCTCCCTCCCTTTGGTTTTCTAATTGCAGAAAAGTTCATTTGGAGCCAGACAATAGCCAGTTCCAAAATGCCAAGAGAAAACAATCAGGCCAGCCGCAGCCCCTCTGTCAGGCTCCCGCTGCTGAATGGCCTATTAAATGGTGCCAGATGGTGCCTTGGTGCCCTCCCCGGGCAGATGATTGATGTCTGCCCAGCCCTGCAGGCAGGGGCCTGAGGGTCAGGGAGATCGAGGCTGGCCCGAGACATCCAGTGAGCTGCTTCTCGGGGCCATCGTGCCATCCCTCTCCAGGGCTGGGCAGTGTGGCCCCTGGTCCTCCCGACCACCCGGGAGCATGGGGCCAGGGCTTGTCAGGAGTGCGGCTGGGGAGGAGGCAGGATGGCAGTGGGGAGAGAGAGGGGCATTGTTTCCGCTCTTGGAGTTGGTGAAGGGGAAAATGGTTTGTGACGATGCTGCTTTCGAGCCATCTGCTCGTTGATCAACATCAGGCTGGGACAGTGGAGTGGAAAGCAATGTTTCTTGATGCCGGCTCCCCCGGGGTGTCCCATCACACCGCTGGGCTTCACATCCTTCCCTCCAGTGGTCCCGACTAGGAGGCATTGCCTGCTCCTGAGGACTCCTCTTTATGAGAAGAGACAGGGAAATCAAAAGCATTGGAAGAGACTTGAGAATTTTAGTGGTTTGGGGGGCTGTGGCTGTGATTTTTTTTTTTTCAAAGTCAGGTATCAAACTTCCGTTGACTTCCTTGGGGCGTGATGTCACCTCTGGTACCTTGGAGCCAGCTTGTGCACTTCCTTGAGGCCACACACAGCACTTTGTATCTTTGGTCTCTGGGGAGGATCATCAGACCCACCGTCCAGTCTGCGGCCAGAAGTAGCACTCTCCCTAGAAAACCCACCTGCTCCCGAAAGTGCCCTGTCCCCTGCCCACCTCCCACTTCTCTGGGGCAGGTCGAGGAATTCACAGGCCCAGCCTCTCTCAGGTGGGATTTTAATTTCAGACTGGTGTTAACCAGACTAGGCACAGCATGGCCAGTGAATAGAAAGGTTAACGTGAGGCGGGGGTGCCTCGCTTTTGACCTCATTGAGGATAAGATCAAACCAAGTTCAAATATTTCTTGATAAACATTTTCATCAGGGGAGCCACCAGCCTTCTCTCTTGTCATGAGTTAGCTCTGGGGTTTCACTCCTCCGAGCTCACTGCCTCTCCCCGGTGATTCCCTTCCCTCACAGGCTTACAGAATCCAGATCTTTCTACACCACTTACCTGCGGAAGTTTTCCGGGACCACCAGGGGGGCTGTCCAGACCACAGCTGCACCAGCCACCACCAGCGCAGTAGCTCCCACTGTGTGGAAGGTTGCAGATCGGTAAGGCCTCGCCTCATCCCTTCCCTTCCCTACCCCCTCCTCTGATCACAGCCTCCCCGGCCCACCCCTTCCTTCCACTCGCTGTTCCTTACCACAAGCCTGACTCTGGAGGGCTGGCCTTGGCCTCAGGGGGACCCGGGCTGCTGGCCACGTACTGGAGAGTCTTCCTGTTGGGACAGCAGCATCTGAGGACTGCATTCTTCATGGCGGAATGCATACTTTCTGATGCCCACATTCCTTAAGCTTAACTCTATTCAAGTAGAATCAGCTTGGGAGGATGATCTGCAGCCTCCAAAACAACTTCCCACCCAAGCAATCATTTCTCCAACATAGATTTTTGAGTACCTGCTATGTGCTAGGCACCAGGAATACCAATTGTGCAGGGCAGGTGTGGTCCCTGCCCAGAGATTACAGTCCCTTCACAGCATCCCTTCTAGGAAGGCACCTGACCTCAGTTGAATGCCTCTGGGGTCAAGGAGCTCACTACTTTTCTTCAGGGTAGTCAGTATCTTTGTGCACAGCTATAAGCACGAGGAAACTGTTCTTCTTTCTCAGCCTCTTCAGCCCTGCCCTGGGAGTAGAATTTCTGCCTTGGGCAGGGAGACAGGGTCGTGGATTCTTGCTCTGGCCCCCAGGAGTGTACCACATGGAAATGGCTGAGCAGGAAGCTCAGAGCTGAGTCTAGAGGGTGGTCTCCAGCGGGGCGCTGCACAAGAGAACAAGGAGTGGGGTCATCAGATTCCAGGAAGGATTTTGTGTCCCAGCATGAGGGACTCTAAGGATGGAAAGTGCTAATGGAGAGGCCTTAGTAAATCAGGTGAAAAGGAAAGAGAAAGTGAGAGTGAGCATTGAAATTATTCAAATTATAATTCTTCTGATCATTCAGATTGTTGTGATGGCTGGCGCTTCTAGCCATATGTGCTGGGCTCTGCTGGTACTTCTGTCCATTAGCCCCTTAATCGGGGGCCACTCCTTGACGCAGAACACAGGCATGGAGAAGGAAACTGAGACTCCAGGACACAGAAAGGGAGCAGAGAGGGGGGACTTGGGCAGGAGGGTAAAGCGCAGGTGGCCTCAGTGCCCACCTGTCAGCTGACCTTGCTGACTCCCCACCACCTCGGGAGGCAGGTGGGGCAGAAGTTCATTTTACCCGTGAGATCACTGCGGCCAG
The DNA here is from genome assembly GCA_006410615.1 of Neotragus moschatus. NCBI lineage: Eukaryota > Metazoa > Chordata > Mammalia > Artiodactyla > Bovidae > Neotragus > Neotragus moschatus. Next base: position 1,484,328 of record SJYA01002524.1, read on the forward strand.
AGAGGTGGGCTGAGTTGCCCAAGCTCCCAGGGCTAGCCCACCACAGAACGAGACCAGAACCCAGGGGTCAGGAGGGGAGGGTAAAGAAGCAGCCCGTCCTTCGGGGCCCTGGGCTCAGAGCCCACGAGAGCAGGGATGGGCATGGGGTGGAGCAGCCAGCGTGGAGCCTGCAACCCTTCTCCCAGGGCTGGGGTCAGCCCAAGAGGTGTAAGATGGATCCCTGCCTGATGCCCACAGTCTGGCAGCTGCAAGAGCAGCAATCCAAATAACTGGAAGCGCCACTTCCCCATTTCCAAAACCCCATTCTCAGCCTTGGCAGGGAGCCAAACCCATGGCCTTTCAGAGGGCCTGGCTTCCCCAGAGCCTTGCTGTGTGGGTGCCCCTGTGGGTCTGCTCGTCTGTCCCTCGGAGTCTTTGTTCAGATCAGAGCATGAAGCTCAAGGTTCTCCTTGTGGACTTTTGTGAGTGCTTGGAGGGGCGGGGCTGTGGGCCTGCAGAGGGAAGACCCCAGTCTATGCCAGGAGCTACCAAGGGTTTGTGTTTGTGCTTTTGTTCAATCCTCTCAGCAACCTACCTATGAGCAAGCTGTTACTATCCCCATCTTACAGGTGAGGAGCTGAGGCTCAGAGACGTTAAGTGAGCCACTCAGGGTCACACAGCTAGTTACTGGCAGAGCCAAACGCGAGCATGTGGGACTCTGTGGCCATCGGGAGTGCCTCCTCTTCCCTCCCTCTGGCCCTGGGTGCTCCTCCTCCGCCGCTGCCCCACAGTTATCACCCCTTTCTCTCCCTGGCTCCCTCTGTGTCCTCAGCTCCAAGATCTACATGGCTGACCTGGAGTCAGCACTGCACTACATCCTCCGGATAGAAGTGGGCAAGTTCTCCATCCTGGAGGGGCAGCGCCTGGTGGCCCTGAAAAAGTTCATGGCAGTGCTGGCCCAGGTGAGCGGGGCCCTGGGGCCCCTCATTCGGCAGCTCCACACGGGACCCATGTGCATCCCTGCAGGCCGGTGCTGTGCCCACCTGGAGGAGTCAGCCCGGCCCCTTCCTCTGGAGCTCGTGGTTGGGTTCGGATCTTTGGACCCACCAGCTGTCACAGTCCACTGTGGGCTGCTGCCCTGTGGCCCCAGCCCCCCGGGGCCAATCCCCTTCCCCTGTGCAGGGAGGTAGGTGGGACATGCCTGGGGAGTATTCCTATTTGCATACATCTGCCTGCCTGAGTCCTCTGCCTCAGGCCGAGCCTGGAGTGTGGCCTTTCACTCCCTGTCATGATCACTGGGAAAGGAGAAGCCGTGGACCCCGCAATGAAGGCATGAAGGCTTCTCTGAGTCTCTTCTTTCCCCTCTCAGACTGAGTCGGAGGGAGCTCCCTGGCCTTAGCCACGCCTTCCTTGCTCCTCTGTAGTTTCCTGCCAGCCTGGCTCCTCCACGTAAGTAGCCATGTACGTGCAGCTCCTACTTACGGAGGACCTGGTGTGTGGCAGGCATTTAATCCTCTCAGTCTCACTTCAGGGTGGTGAGTACTACCCCCCTTAGGAGGTGCAGGTGACCCAAGTGGCCTGCCTTAGGCCTCCTGGGAGGAGGTGTCCTGGCCAAGGTTTGAACTGAGGTTCCAGGTTCAGTCCCCTGGAGGAGGAAATGACAACCCACTCCAGTATTCTTGCCTGGAGAACCCCATGGACAGAGGAGCCTGGCAGGCTATAGTCCACAGGGGTGCAAAGAATTGGACATGACTGAGCAACTAAGCACAGCACAGCTAATCTAAGCTGGCTTCCCTGATGGCTCAGATGGTAAAAATCCACCTGCCAATGCGAGAGACCAGGGTTTGATCCCTGAGTTGGGAGGATCCCCTGGAAGAGGAAATGGAAACCCACTCCAGTATTCTTGCCTGGAGAAACCCCCATGGACAGAGGAGCCTGGTGGGCTACAGTCCATGGGGTTGCAAAGAGCTGGATATGACTGAGTGACTAACACACACATACATACCTTCAGACACACACACACACACACACACACACACACACACACACACAGCCTCTCTAGGTTTAGAGCTACACACATACACGCACACACGTACACACAGACACACACACACACACACACACAGCCTCTCCAGGTTTAGAGCTACACACATACACGCACACACGCACACACAGACACACACACACCCTCTCCAGGTTTAGAGCTGGGCCCTTTCTCTGCCACGCTCCTTCCTTGTCTCTGAACAGGAGATGCTGGCTGCCTCCTCTCTCTGCACCTGCTGCCTCCTCCCTCCCTGCACTCTTCTCTGTGGCTCCAGGCCCCCTGCCAGCGCTGCCCTACTTAAATCCCAAGGCTCTGACTGCCTAGGATGCTGAGTCAGATGCGGGCTCCATCCCCTTCAGAGGCTGATTGCTGACTCAGCCCTCGCCCACAGGGGGTGGGGGTGGTGGGGGGTGGGGGGGCAGGCAGATCTGAGCCCCTCCTTCTGGCGCAGATCTGGGGCAGCTGGGGCTCCCTCTGGGGTTGGTCTACACCTCTCCCTCGGGAACTGCTGCCTGCCTAGCAAGGACTCCTCCCAGGGGGGCTATCAACTGAGTGCTGCTTGCATCTCTCAGCTGGACTCAGAGCTGCTTCTGGCTTGCGCCCCCCACCCCCGTGTGAGGGAAAAGAACTCGACCCAGGAAAGTCCTGACCAAGCAGAGGCTTAAGTGCTGCCCACCGAGCTTCTGCCCTCAGCAGTGCTGGAACTGAGTTTGGGGCGAAGTCCTCCCTGCTGGAAGACATGCCCCTCAGAGAGGAGAGGGCTGGCCCTGGGGCAGAGGCAGACTCGAGGTAGGAGCCGTGGGCCAGAGGGCACGGGCTTGGAGGCCTGTTTGAGCCGAGCAGCACAGCCCGAGACTGTAGAGACTTCTGGCCCTACCCTTGTTGTGTGGTTGCTTCTTCCTGAGTAGCAGTAATAGGAGCAGCTACTCATTTGAAAAGACCCTGATGCTGGGAAAGATTGAAGGCAGGAGGAGAAGGTGACGGAGGACGAGATGGTTGGAGGGCATCACCGACTCAATGGAGATGAGTTTGAGTAGACTCCGGGACTGATGGACAGGGAGGCCTGGTGTGCTGTGGTCCATGGGGTCGCGAAGAGTTGGACATGACTGAGTGAACTGAACTGAACCATTCCTTGAGGGGCTTCTCAGGTGGTGCTAGAGACTCAGGTCTCTGCATTGGGAAGATTCCCTTGGAGTAGGAAATGGCCGCCCACTACCAGTACTCTTGCCTGGAAAATTCCATGAACAGAGGAGCCTGGTGGGTACAGTCTATGGGGTCACAAAGAGTTGGACACGACTGAGCGCATGCGCGCACACACCATTGCTTGGCCTCTGACGAGGTGTCAGACTCAAGAGTGCTCCTTTGTGTTGTAGCCTATCTGTATTTCTCAGAACAAAACTCCGTGTGTGGGTTCTAGCGTTGTTGCATCACATGCGTGTCTGAGCTAACCGTCACCCCTGCCCACTGCGTGCCTGGAGCACTGAAGAAGGCCTGGGAGGCGCAGAGCTCCCTCCGCCTGCACAGCCTTGGGGACCTGTCGGCTGTGGGTCGGCCCTGGCTGTGGGTCGGCCCTGCGGCCCAGCAGGGATCTCCCTGCTCCCTCGTGGAAGCGGCTGGCAGGACTGGCCACTAGGTGGCATGTGGTCACCAGAGTTTCCCTGCTCCCAGAACAGGGTGACTCCCTGCAGCCCAGAGCCCCTTAATTCATCCTGCCTCCTGACACCGTGGCCTTAGAGGGCGTCATCTTTCCTAATCAGGACAGCGGGTGAAGGTCAGTGAGGAAACACTGACTTGAAGCTGTAAATTTGTGTTGAGAACCCAGAGGCCAGTGTGAGCTGACAAAGAGGCAGCGTGTTAAAGCACAGGATTCTTTCTGGCCATTTCCCCCGCCGGGGGACAGTGTCCTGCCTGGAGGTTTGATAAGAACATGCCATGACTCCCTCAGAGGACTGGATCCCTTGGCAGGTTTTTCTGTTTAGGGATCATGCCTGTCTTCAGCTTCCTTCTTCTTACAAATGTTTCTCTGTGCTCCTGTCCCCTGAGTTTCTCTGTATTGTCCTCTCGATGATTCTTCTGACCTGCCCTGCTGCTGCAGCCCCCTCTCTCCTTTCCCCACCCCGGGTATGCTCGTGTGTGCTCATGCGTGCACGCGCACACACACACACACACACACACACACGCACACACACAACACAGCCATCCTCCTCCCCGGAGTCCTTGTGGTTTTAAAGTGCTGATACTAATCAGATTTGAGTTGACTTATCTTCAGAGTAGCTTTTCCTGCTCCTCAGAGACTACGGGGAGTTCCCATCAAGATTTGGATCTCGGCTCTGGCCCCTGCGCTGCCTGGTCGCCACTGGCAGCCCGTGGAATACAAATGAAAGGCCATTTGCCAGCCCAGCCCAGCTGGTCAGTTCGCTAATCAGCTGCTCTATCAGAAGATTACCTGAACAGAGGCCCGTGCGGCCCAGGGGTCCCAGCCGCCCTGGGCAGTGACGCAGGTGCTCGGCCTTCCCCCCCAGTGGGCGTGTGGTCAGGGCTCAGAGCCCCAGCCTGCAGCCTGGAGTGGGGGTGGCCTTGAGGGCCCAGCCCCACTGAGTGCCTCTGCCTAGCCCTCCGCCTTACCTTCCCAGGTGTCCCAGGGCAAAGGTAGTGAGTGAGGAGCCCACATTTGGGTAGTGTGGTTTTTTTTCTCACATTTGGGTCTTAGGATGTTTTCCTGGTGCTTTTGGAACATTCCAGAACATACCTCAGCCCCCTTCTGCCCACCCCCACTGCCCTCCCCAGGGGAACTCCCAGGGAATTGCTTCTCACTCTCCCATTTATCGCTTCCACAGTACTTCCGTGGCCGGCCCTTAGTCCAGAACTTCCTGCACTCCATGAACGACTGGCTCAAGAAGCAGCAGAGAAAGAAAATTCCCTACGGTTTCTTTAAAAATGCGCTGGACAGCAGGAAGGAGGTGAGTCTAGGAGGCAAAGAAGCTCTCCTCCATGTTCCATATCTATGGGAGCAGAAGGGGTCCACCTTGTCCCCTCCGACCCCCTCAGCAATCCGCATTTAGGAAGGAGGGCCGTGATCTTGGTTGAGTCCTTGTGTTGGTCACGAGGGAACCGCCATCTGTTGAGCTCTCTCTCTCCAGACCTCACCTAATCCTCACAACGTTAGTGGAAGGCAGATACTATTCCCATTGGGCAGATGAAGAAGCAGAGGTCAAGTAAGTCTGTGTGTGTCTAAGGCCACACAGCCAGTGAGTAGTTAGGCTGGGCTTTAGAGCTGGTTGTGAGATGCCCCTGGTGGGGGAGCTTTTTAACCACAGCCCTCTGGTGCCTGCCGGGCTCCTCAGCGCAGCTTCTCTCCAGGGGCGCTTTCTGGGCTCCTGGTGTCACCGCTGTTCGCACAGGCGGGTACATCAGCCAGCAGAGGTGCAGAACCTCACAGATGTGTGGCGGGGGGCGTCACACCTGAAGGACCCTTGGAGATGAACCGCTCGCTCTGCACAGGGGGAGGGGGAGGCTGGGGGAGGGACGTAACTTGGTCTGTGTCACCGTCTCAGCCCTCCTGCTCGTTTGATGGGTGTCACCAGTGGCAGGGAAACGCCCACCTCAAGGTGACAGACTGAGAAAGGGACCGTTTGTGTCAGGGCAGCGTGCAGACTGGAGTCTCCTGCAGGCTGCTCTCCCCACGCGGTTCCTGTTTCTTCTCCGCACGTGCACTCACGCTCCTGTGTGTCCCGTAGGGCACTGTGATCGCGGAGAAGGTGAACTGGGTGGGCTGCCAGGGGAGTGAGCCGCATTTCCGGGGCTTTCCCTGCTCCCTGTGGATCCTGTTCCACTTCCTGACCGTGCAGGCAGCTCAGGAAGGTGTAGACCATTCTCAGGAAAGAGGTGAGTGGAGGCACCCCGTGTGCCTCAGTCCACCCCATCCCGCCCTCTGCTGGTGCCCCCCGCAGGCCTGAACTTAGGGGAGTCTGCGGTTGCAGTCGGGGACATGTGACCAGCGGGGACCCAGAGCAGGAGGGCCTGGAGGCCACTCTGTCCTGCCACTCCGTCCTGCTCATGGCCCCCAGGGTGGTACCTCACAAACTCAGGGGTGTGAGGCTGCTCCCTGGCTTTCTCGAAGCCACAAGTTTGCTTTATTTTTACTCTTCGTGAAAGAGATCTAGTTCTGTTTTCTATACTCCTGTAAAGAAAAAAAATCTATGTCTTCTTCACAATTTATGCAGTTAATACCATGGACTCTGAACAACTTTACTGCATTTCCCCCTGAAAAAATCATTTTCTAGGGGAAGCTGGGGAAACCTTGCCCCCTTTGCCCTGTTTTGTCCCCAAACCATCCAACTGCTCTCCCTCACTCACCCTGCCCCTCAGCCGCATGAAACGGCTGAATGGGTGGGTACCCAGTTCAGCCCCCGTTCACTGAGGAACCAGGCTCCCGCCAGGCCCCGGCCCAGCATGGAGCACGCAAAGGTGGGAGAGACGTGCCCTGCCCCCAGTGAGGCAGGTGGGCACGGGGCTGACAGGCCGTGTGCCAGGGCCCAGGGGCAACAGGGAGAGGAGGATGCGCGGGGGTGGGGGAGCAAGGGAATGCTCCACGACAATGGGAAGGGAGGTCAGTGAGGGGGAAGACGGACCAGAGTCCCAGACGGAGGAGGAAATGGCCTGTGCGGGGACAGAGGGAACTGGAGGAGCGGCCAGGCGTGCGGGCAGCCAGCCGGTCTGTCAGCCACGATTATCAGAGCGTCTCTGAAGAGCCAGGCCCCGCGCTAGAGGTCAGGTATAGCATTGCTTGCAGCAAGACATCCCTGCCTCGAGGGGACAATATTCCAGTGGCAGGAGACAGACAGTGAACACACAGATAGATCACTTCAGGTGTNACAGAGCTCTCTGTGCCCGGAGTCCCTCAATGCCACCTCCTCCCCACCCTCCTAGGGAGCCCCTGACCAGGTGCTCTCAGTCCTGCTCCAGGAACCTTGGCTTGCACCTGCCTGGCCCTCCTCAGCCAGGTGGCCTACATCTCCGCTTTCCCTGGAGGAAGGAGAGAGGACTTGTTTGTGAGAGCCAGCCTGGACTGGCTGCTCAGCAGGGAGGAGTCAGGCAGATTAGAGAGGCTGCCCCTAATCCGGCCTGCTGGGTTTTACAAGGATCAGAGCCGCTGGTAATGAACCTCATTAAGGGGGAGCAGGAGCCTCAATCGGATTTGGGGTTTTCTCTTTGACATCTTCCTCTGCTCGGATGGCCTCGGCACCGGGTGGAGCAGGTGGGCTGCCAGGCCTGCTCCTCTGCTAGGGCAGCCGGGTGGGGAGGGGTTGACCCCCCCTTCCCTGCTTTGATAGCCCTGGGTCACCTCTTTAGCTGCCTGAGCGCGAGTGGATGGCGGCTTGGAGCCTCTCTTCTCCCCTAGAGTTCCCTCTCTGTGTCCCCGCTCTAGTCATCCACCTGCCTGCTCCATCTGCCCAGGTCCTCTCTGCTTATCTTCCCCTGCCCCACCAGGCCTTGGTTGAGAGGCTGACAGGCCCACAAAAGGGTGAAAGAGGCCCTCAGCCCCCGCCGGGCCAAGACCACTTGAGTACGCCTGTACCTCCACCACCTGGTACCTGACATGATGCCAGGAGCAGAGGATTTCTACCAGCCAGCCCTTACGGCTCCAGTGACCGTATTTTCTAAAACCAAGCTTAGGCATTCAGAATTAGAACTAGGCTGGAAAAGCTGACTCTGTGACTACCTCCGGTGTCTGAGGCAGGGGGTAGGGGCTTACTTGGGGCCACGGGGGTCCTGGTAGTGGTCGTAGGTCTCCGTCCTCACCTTGGCCCCTGGCAGACGGCCCAAGCAGCTTTGCACCCTGTCCCAGTCCCTCTGATTGATACACAGGGCTGGGCCTCCTGAGCAGGACTGCTGCCTTTCACCTTGATTTCCCCAGGGCTCTCAGCAGCAGCAGCATCGATAAACCGGCTTCGCCCACCAGCTGGTCCCCTCCCCCACCCGGGCTGCCAGCCTGGAAGCCGGGGCTTCTGTGATTTGAGCACTGCGCTCCAAGTTGTTTTCTGCACCTTAGGAGAGCTCCCCTGCAGGAGAGGGTCCTCGTTCCAGGGCCTGACAAACTCACCTCTGCCTGGGATGTTCCATACTGACTTCGGAAATGATTTCCTAGAGGAGGGGCAGCTGTGCTGGGTGTTGAAAGATGAGTGGGTGTTCCCAAGGAAAGTGAAGAGGAAAAAGGACATCGGAGGCAGAGAGAGCACGTGCCAACTCCAACAAAGGAGAATCACAAATACAAGAAATTCGAAGCAAAAAGCTTTAAAAGACATTTGAGAATTTTTTTTTTCCAATCCTGCACTGGGCTAGAAGCTGAGGATAAATAGGAGAGAAACATGGTGTTATGGAGCTTATGCTCTAAAGGAAAAGACAGGTGAAGGGGAAAAAAAAGGACATGGTGGTAAGTGCTCTGCAGGACAGAGAACGGGAGGTGGGTGGGGAGGCTTCACAGAACTGAAGGAAGGAAAACCCAGAAGGGATTCTACGGGCAGGGGTTGAGGGGCTGCTCCATTCAGAAGCCACCCCTGGGCTGTGGAGGTCCCAGAGAGGTGGCCCACCTCTCCCCTGGGTCCTCCCCGTAGCCTTAGCAGAGGCTGTTCGTGGCAGAGGCCGATATCTGCTCCCCAAGCCTGGGTCTCTGCCCTAGAGGACGGCGTGCTTATGAGTGGGATGTGATGGCCTCCAGAGGGTCACTGGCGTGCACAGAGCTTGGTCCCTCTGCTCACCCTCTCTGCCCCTTCCCTCCAGCTGTCATCTGTGCCTAGGCAAGGCTGGGGTGGGGAGGCGGGCCCGGCCAATACCCGTCATGGGTACCAGACAGGGAGGAAGAAGTCTAGAAGTCACCAGACGAAGGTAAGGGGCCCTCTGTCGACAGGAGGGGTAAAGCTAAGAGCGACAGTCATGGGGCCATTGGCCTTGGGCGTGTTGAGGACGACTCCACGAGCATCCGCTTCGATTCTGGGGTGAGCGCCACCTTGGCAAGTTGCCAAGTGCTTCTTCGGCCAGACTTGCTTATCTCTACACAGAGACAGCAGAAGGCCCTTCCCTGGGGGTGGCCGGACTCTCTGGGAGGAAAGTGGGCCCCAGGGCCGCCTGTTAATCCCCTTCCTCCGCCATCACGGTGGCCCTCGCCAGGGTCTTCCTGGGCCTCTGCTACCTCAGAATCACAGCTCGTCCACCTCGAACCTGCTCTACCCTGTCCGCATCACGTACCTCAGCACGTCTGACGGTCACAGAGTTTAGCGCATGGTGTAAAGAACACTGATCATTTGAGGAAAACTCAGCTGACATCCCATTTTTGCACCATACATTGAAATAAATCCCAGTGATGGAAAAACTAACACCTATAGCCGAATAGTGTTTTTGTTAGCATAAGAACAATGGAAAAAATAGGCGAGAGTTTGATCTACTTGATAACACCGATTTTTAAAAATAAAGTTTAAAATAAAATCAAGATACATATGAAAAGAACTGGGAAATATGTGCAATAAGAATTACAAAGTGATATGTCTATTATAATATATGGCAACTGGAGAAAGCTCAGTTTGTGAGTATTGACCTAAGATGTCCAAGGATACATTTCTGTAAACATAAATAGTACTATTTATTACTATCTTCATTAATATATATACATATTTAACAAAATTATAATTTGATATAAATGTAAATCAATGATTAAATGTAATATGTCCATATATTTTTATAATGTAATTTATAACATTGTTACATATATGTTAATGTTTAGAAAATGTCTAGAAGAATATACACCCAAGCTGTAATCAGTACAGTTATATCTATAAAGTGAGGTTGCTGCTGCTGCTGCTAAGTCGCTTTAGTCGTATCCGACTCTCTGCGACCCCATAGTCGGCTGCCCACCAGGCTTACCCCTCCCTGGGATTCTCCAGGCAAGAATACTGGGCCATTTCCTTCTCCAATGCATGAAAAGTGAAAGTGAAGTCGCTCAGTCGGGTCTAACTCTTAGCGACCCCATGGACTGCAGCCTGCCAGGTTGGGTGGACTTAAAACAGCGTTGGGACTGGAGTGAGCAAGGGAGGTATATAGGGTGCAAAATTAAAGGAGGAATTTATCTACAGGGTCCCAGTAGGGCAGGTCAGCCTCTGAGAGTGAGTGCCTCCTTAAATTTGGTGCCCAGGTGCCTCCATGGCCTCACCCTAGCTCTGGCTCTGACTTAAATACTTAAGTTTGTTTTTGAATTTTTGCAATAAACATTTTTGAAAAGAAAAAATAGCAAGGAAAAGAAACAGAACTAAAGGATCTTCCAGATCTATCGTAAGTAAGAAAAGCATTAAAGCCCTAATAAAAATAATGAACCAAAGTATTAAAACCAAAAGAGAGATGCCCCTTCTATCTATCCTGTTGGCAGAAATGGAAGGGGAAAAAAACAGTGGTAGCTAGAGTGGGAGGAAATGAGATGCCTCTGTTCTCTATTGCTGTGTAACAAACCACTCCAAAGCTTAGCAGTTTGAAACAGTAACAGTCATTCATTTTGATCATGAATTGGCACCTTGAACAGAGTTCAGCTGAAAACTGGCTCATCTCTGCTCCACGCAGTGTATCTGAGTGTGGTCCATCCGGCCAGGTGAGGCTGGCTGTCTCCCGGACGCTCAGCTAGACTGTGGGCAGGAGGCCTCTGTTCCTCTCCACATGGAACTCTCCGCAGGCTTCTTGGGCTTCCTCACAGCATAGTAGCTGATCTCCAGGAGCAACCATCCAAAGAGAATAAAGTGGGAGTGGAGGGCAGTTTTTGTGCTGCCTCAAAAGGCACAGAGCATTACTTTTGCCATTCATGGTTGGCTGAGGCAGATTTAAAGGCTTACCCGGGATGCAGCCACAAAGGCCTTCCCTGGTTCAAGAAGAGGAGTCCTAGGTTCCACCTTTTGATGGGCAGTGATAAAGTTCTGGAAACTATATGAGATGGAAGAGATTGTTGAGGTCACCTTAATACAATCTGCTTCAGAGCACTCTCAAACACTGATAGTGGTATTATAAACTGATATAAATTTTGGGAAATGTGTAATTTTTTAATGTAATGTAACTGGTAATAAGTTTTAAAAGCTTTAAGAAAATATGTAACCTTTGATCCAACAATTCTACTTTTAGAATTTATCCTGGGAAAGTAATTGAGGATACGTACTAAGATTTGCTATATAATGAATATTTATAATACCAAAATAACATAGACCTACAGTCTAAGTTAGGAAATTTATTAAATTCTGGTACATCATTACAATGAAATACAACACAGCCAACAGAAATGATTTGAATGTGTACTTTTTAACCTGAATATATTTCCACGTCATATTGGTAAGTGAAAACCTGAAGTTGCAACAATAGTATGATCTTATTTTTTAAAAAAGAAACACACATATACTTATGGATACTGGATGTAGATCTGGGATACACACACCAAAAAAACAGTGGTTAATACTCAGTGATAGAGTCCTAGGTATTTGTTTCTCTTTTTAACGTATCTGTATTTTCTTATTTGCATTAAATAAATATGTATTACTTGCACAGTTGAAAACACTTTTAACAGGCCAAGAATATGAACTGTCAATTCATAAAAGAAGAAATACAAAGATCAAAAAATATATGAAACAATTTTTCAGTAATAAAGGAAGTGAGAGATTAATGTAGTATCTTTTCTATACATCATGCAACGATAAAACCTGATACTGGAAAGGTGATAATGTATGTTGGCAGAATATTTCTGAAAAAAAATATCCATCTTAAAGATGTTTATACCCTTTGATTCAGTAATTAAACTGCTCAAAATGTATCCTAAGGAAATAATCAGAGATACTGAGCAAAACCTGGAACCTACCTACAGAAGATCTGCCCCCACAGGGGGCAGTACCCACAGGGCAACTGGGTTTCCCAGAGCTGTGGTTCCCACCTCTTTCTTTTGCATTCCCTGTTTGGAGGCCAAGAGGCAGTTACCATTTATCATCACATTTGCACTGCTGATTTAGAAGAGGGCAATACTTCTCCACATCCGTCTCTTTAACTCCACGAGCCACGTTTCAAGGAAAATGAAGAGAGCATTATCTGTGAAGAATGTTCCTATATATTTGATACTCAGCAGAGCTCCATTTTAAAATGGAGCTAGCTTACTGTATTTCGGACCTCCGATGCCTGCCCCATGGGCATTTGAGGTGTGATCTGACTTTAGACTCAGCTGAGATCTCGCTCCATCAGGAAAGCCCTCTGAGCCCCTCAATCCTGAGTCAGGCATGCCCACCCCATGAGAGCACTTGCCACCCAGCAGCATGGTCTCCTGACTGTGGCCTCCTACCCCATCTCCTCTGAGCTCTGTGAGGACAGGCTTCCCCTCTTCCACTCAGTGCCAGGACTTAACACTACCTGGCCCATCACAGGTGGCCAGATGTCTTCTGAATCAATGTGCCTGTATCCTGGGATCTGCATCTCTCAGAGCATGTTGTTTCTTTGTATCCCCCTTTCAGTGCCAGTCAGTGCTTTGAGCCTCAAAGATGCTTAGGATAATATTAGGATGAGTGGAAAACAAGACTGTAGTAACTATTAAGGCTGGTGTGCTGTGCTCAGTTGCTAAGTTGTGTCCAACTCTTGGTCTTCCCTGGTGGCTCAGTGGTAAAGAATCTGCCTGCAGTGAGGAGACCTAGATTTTATCCTTGGGTCGGGAAGATCCCCTGAAGAATGAAATGGCAACCCACTCCAGTATTCTTACCTGGAGAATCCCATGGACAGAGGAACCTGGTGGGCCACAGTCCATAGGGTCACAAAGAGTCGGACACAACTGAAGGGACTTGGCATGCATGCATGCATGCGTCCAACTCTTGTGACTCCGTGGACTGTAGCCCGCCAGGCTCCTCTGTCCTTGGGATTCTCCAGGCAAGAATACTGGAGTGGGTTGCCATTTCCTCCTCCAGGGCATCTTCCTGACCCAGGAATTGAACCCACATCTCCTGCATCTCCTGCACTGGCAGGCGAGTTCTTTCCCACTGAGCCACATGGGGAGGTTGCCCACTGTGGTAAAAGGATATTTTTAGAGTCAAGAGACCTGGGTTCAAATCTTGCTGCTGCTCCTCACCAGCCACATAACTTTGGCAAGTGCTTCTCTGAGCCTGAGTTTCTTCATCTGTAAAGAAGGTAGTACAGGGCTAAAAGTGTATGTGACAGGGCTTGGCACATCATAGGGGTTCAGACATAGTCCAATGATCAATACCATCAGCGTTCCCTCCTAATCACAGCAGACTAGGGATTGGGAAGGGGGTGGACTCTAGAGACCCAAGCAACAAAGGAAAACCAGGTGGCTGACACCTCTGGCTGCTGGAAGCATTGGGCCCTGGGTGTTGGAACTGGCCTGGAGGCCTGGCCGCTCCCTCTGGCTGTGAAACAGCAGTGCCAGGGCCTGGCTCCCATAGCGACTCAAGGTCGTTCCTCCAAGACAGGAAACTCCATATTGTCAAAGTCTTCTCTCTGAGGCCAGTCTCATTCATGGCCAACCACAGGTTAGACCACAGGCAGTAGCCCGAACCGTGGGTGGTAAAATGGACAAATTACCCTGACGAGTTCCAATTTCCACTCTCCCAGAGCAATTCCCGCAGGCCGGCTGCAGAGCCGCAAGTGTGAAATGCGGCCTTCATGGTGGATTACCCGCCTAAAGGAAGCTGCCACCTCCAGGTGTCAGGGAGAGTCTGGGGCTAATTCTGCTTGTTCCTGGGAGAATTCCTCTCTGTGTGCAGCCTGTGGCCTGAGCAACCCTTCCTGTCACGGCTGCCCTGTTTCTGTGGTGGAAAAGACTGAATCCATGCCGCGTGTGTGTGTTTGTGTGTGTGTGTGTTTGAGAGCAGGCCACGGCCACACATGCTTCAGACTGGGAAACACATCCGACCCTCTTCTAGAAAGCTCTGGGAGGGCATCTCCTGAAGGGCAGTGACGTTCATAGCTAATGGGTATGCAGTGCCCTGCCCTCCAGGGCTGGAGTTCTAGAAGCCCAGGCCCATTATAATTTCACTGTAAAGGGTTTCATTATAACTCGGCCCTGGGATGGCTGAGGTGCCCAGCAGCCCTGAGAAGTCCCCTCTTCTTTAGGAGGAGCAGAGGTTCACGGAGAAGTTAGCATGAGGGGCCAGGGGTAGGGGGAAAGAGGGGGAGCCCCAAGAGTGAGTAGGTGGGACGTGGCCTAAGCAGGGGTCTGAAGGAACAGTCTGACGGTTGCAAGTTGATCCTGCAGACAGCAGGGGCTGGTGGAGTGTTTCAGCAGGAGATGGTACAATCTCGGGTGTTTTTTAGCAAGGAGTCTCTGGTGTGAGAGCTTGAGGCCTGAGGCCCACGTTCTCAGCCAGTACATGTAAGACCTTGGTGTGGCTGCCCAGCTGTGCTCTGACCCTTGCCCAGCTCCCCCCCCACCACAACTGCCTCTCTGGCCACCTTCATGGGCACCCTCCACCTCAGGCTGGGCAGTAAGACTTGTGGGCCCCCCAAGTTTCAGGATCTGTCATTCCATGGGCCGTCATCTGTGTTCTGCTCTCCACCAGAAATCCTTCCCTATCAAGCTCCTATCTGGAATCCGATGACACCTCCTCTGAGAAGCCTTCCTGGCCGTCCTCACGCACATACACCCCCTGCAATCAGGCTCTTCCTCCCTCCCCTGACCTCTGTAGGCCAGCCACATCTTTTCCTCTCTTGTTGCTCCCATCGCATTTGGACACGTGTTGACAACACGGCCTCCTCCACCAGACTTGAACTCAGGGGAGGCAGGGGCTGAATTTTTTCCACCCCTGTATCTCCTTGTTGGTCGCCCTGGCTGCTCAGCGAGTGGTTGACGAATGAAAGCACAGCCTCCACTCGCACTGGGAAGGAAAACGCTTTCTGACTTTGCTAGCACCCATCTTCTCTCTGTCCAGGCCAATTCAGCTCTCTCTGCCCTGGCTGCACTCAGCACCCTAGGGAGAGCAGAGATAAGTATTTTGTTCTCAGAAGCACTGTGAAATGTGTCCATTGATAGACTCTTCCTGGTGAGGTTTTGGCTCAGGGGTCTTCCCGGGTGGCTTAGAGGGTAAAGCGTCTGCCTGCAGTGCAGGAGACCCGGGTTCAATCCCTGGGTCAGGAAGATCCCCTGGAGAAGGCAATGGGACCCCACTCCAGTACTCTTGCCTGGAGAATCCCATGGACGGAGGAGCCTCGGAGGCTACAGTCCATGGGGTCACAAAGAGTCAGACACGACTGAGCGACGACACACACATGTCTCCAGCAGAGCTCACACACACAGGGGTCCCAAGCCCCCAAGTGCCATGCCTTCGTGAAGCTTAGTCCCAGAACTGGTGCGGGGTCACATCTGTCGTGTTCTGTTGGGTAAAGTAAATCACGGGCCCAGCCCAGGTTTGAGGAGCAGAGACGCCATAAAGGCACAGGTACTAGAGACGTTCATTCGGCATCACTTGTGTGACACATGACCACGTGACCTTTTCTGACTGATATAAGCCCCACAGGCATACTCCACATACGTGGCCTGGTATGTGCACACTTTGAGGATGTGGTCACATAGGTGGCAGCCATATTTTTTCTTTTAAGTGGTAGGGCAGATGTTAATCAGTAATACATTTTGCAACGGGAAGAGTCCATCATGAACAGAACTCAAATTGGATTTTGTAGAGGTAAAAGGGCATTTTAAAGGGAGAATGAGGGAGTAGGGAGGGGAAGCAAACCGGGGTTTAGTACAGTCAGGGAAGTGAGTGGCAGCTTATTTTTGAGAGCAATTCATTTTTGTGTTTTTTAGGAAATAGTCAGCAATCTAAAATTCAGTTAAAAATCACAGCCCACTTTGGAAAATGCCAAGATTGAATTGTGAATTTTGGAGATCACCTCTCATCACTGTAGTTTAAATAAAGGGTGAAAAAGCAAGTCACTCCGAATGGTAATTTTGTAACTATTTACAATAAATTAGTCTCTAACTATAAAGCATATGTAACACACACACTAGCAAAATTACACTTCCAGCTAAGCCTACTGAAAAGCAAAACTTGGTGGGAAGGGCTCATCCTGGGCAGACCTACCTGGAGGTGGTCCTGGCTGCTTCTGAAGAGCGAGCCCATGACACCTGCTGGGTCCATACAGAGACCCCCGGATGCTTGTCCCGCAGGGCCCACAGACTTAACTCTGCAGGGCAGGCGATGGGCTAGAAGTCCCCTCAGCTGCTTCCTGCCTGAGGATCTGGCCCTGTGATGCCTGAGGTGGCCTGAAAGGGGGGCCAGGACTTGGACAGAAGGGAAGAAGTAGCATGCAGCCTGGGTCTCGGGCAGCACCCTGAGGACCAGCGGGCGGGAACCCCCAGCCTCATCCCAGCAAGCTGCGCTGACGCGGGAGCGTCCTATGACTTTTCCTGTGTCTTGGGGTCTGGGCTGTGATCCCAGGCTTTCTTCTTCTCCTTTAACTCTCATTACAGGGACCACGTGGCCCACATAATAAAGTCCAAACAGTGCCATGGGAGAGCAGGAAGTACATAAAGAGCCAGGGACGATTAGGGGTGAGAGGTAAGTGGGGCCCTGACAGCTGAGTTAGCTCGAGTCCCCAGCCGGTGACCACACTGATAACAGGCCCAGCAGCCTAACCAGGCCTGACAGGGCCACGCTGGCCACCCCAGGAGCAGCTGCTGCTGGGAGAGTGTGTTCCTCCAGGTCTCAGGCGGCAACAGTGGATTACTTAAAAACTCAGTTGCTCCTTCATCCCTTTGTGTAACATACATTTCCAAAGACCCCCTAATATACAGGGTTCTACATAATATATAGGGTCCTACACTTGCAGCTGGAAGCATAATGGCAAACAAGACAGTTTCTTTACTGAGGGGCCTGAGGACTTTGTAACGTTTATTATCATGTCCGAGTCTCTGTGACCCCATGGATGGTAGCCTGCCAGGCTCCTCTGTCCCTGGGATTCTCCAGGCAAGAATGCTAGAGTGGGTGGCTGTACTGTACCCTCCTCCAGGGGATCTTCCCAACCCAGGGATCAAACCTGAGTCTCTTACATCTCCTGCATTGGTAGGTGGGTTCTTACCACTAGCGCCACCTGGGGAAGCCCTGTTAAGGGCCAAATCCTGAGCAGAGTGATTTCACTTGTAATCGTGAGAGGCAAGTGTTCCTCTCTCCATTTTCTTGTGGTTGAGTAACTGGCCCAAGCTCTGCAGCGCGGGGGCTGCTAGTGAATGAGATTGTCTTTGGAGAGCACAGCTAGGGAGAATCCACAGTGCTCAAATGCCTTCTCAGAGCCGCCCAAGAGGATCGCCATGACTGAGTGGCTGGGGCAAGGCAGGGACACACAAGGAAGGGCAGGAATGTGTATTGTCAGGGGTGTTGTTGTCTTAAAGATGCTGGAACCCCCAGAAGGACTTGCCTTCTGTCAGCAGGTATTCTAACAGGTGCAGGGAGCGTTGGGGGAGGGTGTTCTCAGACAGCAGGGGTCTTGTCCACACTGGTTGGACCCTGGGGGCCTGGGAAGCCACCTCAGGGAGGGTGCCAGGCCATCTGCAACACCTGCCAGCTCACAGGGCTCACTGGTACCTTCAGGGGCTAAATCCTTGCCCTGACAATCGAGTAGCAGGTAGGGTCTGGTGGGGCTTACTGGAGACCATCACTGGGCAAGAGTAGCTTTTTCTAGACCGACCTTGGGCTGGAGGACACGGGCAGAGCGGTGCTAGGCCTCTCCCTTCCTGCCGCAACAAACAGCGTGACTATCCTGCTCACAGCCTCGAGCAGGGGACATCCTGTATCCCACATAGTACACACTTTCCTTTCTGAACACCCGCGTTCCTGCCCTCCTCACAGAACACAGATTACTTGCTACTTGGGCAAGTACAACCACCCCAGCAATATAAATACACAGTTTAGCCCTTGGTGTAAAAGTCAAGCTCACTTGGGGCTGAAATTCTGTGTCCCCAGGGCACTCAGGGGAGCCTTAGGTATCTGAGTCTGCAAGAGGAGGGTCACATACACTAGACTAATCCGGGCCACGGTCGGGGACAATGCACCATTCACTGTGTGGTCTCAGAACTCTAAGTCGCGTGCACTGATGCTTCTCCTTGTTCGGGAAATGGTGTACTGGCTCTCCTCGTGACACATTTCAGGTGCTTTTGTTTAGCAAACGAAATGACCTTACAGCCAGAAACTGAAGGAAATCAAGTAAAACTCTCTCAGTATGAAGGAGAGGAGCACCATCTCTTTAAAGGGCTCATGGACAGCAAGATCTAGAGGCCAACCAAGCTGGTTTAGATGGGCCTGTGAGTCAGGGCCCTATCCCACTGGTGCTAGGAAGGAGGGGGCTGGTAAGTGGGCCTCAGTCACAGGGCCTCAATCTAGACCTCTCTGCCCGAGCTCAGATGCAGTGTGACCTGTATTAATATACAGCCAATAGCTAAGAATAACCCCGAACATTTGTGGAACGCAGTATATGCGTTTAGGCAGCACAACAGCCCCAGAGAGTACTTGTTAGCATTATGCCCATTTCACAGTTGAATTTGTTTTTACCATTTACTAGTCCATGAATGTATCATGTATCAGTGGACGTGACTGTCACTTGTATTTCTGTGTCTCCTCCCTGGTGCCAGATTCTGCCCATTCAAACCCCGCCTCCTGCCCATCTCCTCACTTTTATTCCTGCCGGTTCACTCACCGGATCCCCTTCTCTTCTCCCTTCCTCTGCTATCCAGACCCTCCCCATCTTCTAGCCATCTGACCTCTGACCTCTCCCAGCCCTGCCCCAGGCCTAAAGCAGTCCAATCCCAGCTCTGTCCTCCCTGGCCTTGCTTGTCCTTGTTTTTGGCTGTTCTAGAACAGCCAGGTGTACCCACTTAAAGAGCCTGGGGGCTGCGAGTGGTGGGGGAAGGGTCCTCCCACGGTGAACTGCGGAGCAGGGGCGGCTGGGCCCCCCGGAGGCCACCGGCCTAGCTCCCGAGGGCGAGGGACAGAGCTCCCGGGCTCTGGGGTGGAGGTGCTGGGCCGAGCTAATCACCTAAATGGACGCAGGCTGCTGAGAGACAGGCTCTATTCCCTAATAGAATTTGCCCTCAAGTGCAATTTAATTTTCTCCGAGGCGGTCTCCAGCCCCTCTGTTCCCCTCCCCCAGACAGACCCTCATTTCCCCAGCTTCCAAGGGGGAGCAGAGCACCTTTTCTCAGAGAAAAGAGGAGAAGGGCCTCCCCTGGGCTCTGTCCTGATGGTCTGTCTGGCTGTCTGGCCTCCTCCTTTGGACCGGCTCGCACCCCGCCGGCCACGCCCCTCCCCCAGTTCCCACCCTCGCCGGGGGGTGCTGCTCCCCTCCCAGACACTCGCTGACTTTCCCCCTAGAGCCGCCTGCGCTCAGCGCTCAGCGAGAACAGCCGCTCCACGCTCCAGTCCTCACCACGAAGGCAGAGTCTTCCCCTGACCTCTGGTAAGTTCACATGCTTCGAGAATTCTCTTTGTCCTGCTTAGTGTCGTGGAGGGGAAGCAGGAGGCGGGAGTGGGAGATGCGCAAGTGGGAGGTGAGGACCCACGTGCACACGTCGGGCCCTGATGGAGGGGGCAGACGTGCGCTCAGAGCCCTGTGGTTTGGGGCGGAACCCAGAGCCCGAACACCCTGGGGACCTTCCCGGCCCACCACAGCCTCTTCCTCTCCGTGTACTTTCCTTGGACTCCCAGATCTCAGACTGCAGTGCCCTGAAACCTGACTCTGGTCACTGGAAGTATTGGAAGACGTGGGCATCTGGGCTCTGAGTTGTCCCGCTAATTTCAGAGTGGATGAGGCGAGCATCTTTATAACAGAAGATGCTGGCTACCTCTTTCTCTAAGAGCCCCTCAGGCTAGGACACGGGCTTAGGGAGGTTGGTGCAGGTTCCTGCATGGCCTGTACCCAGGATCTTGGGCCTCTCTCCCATCCTTCCCCTATTCCCCATCTACCCCTCCCAGCAGAGATGGGTGAAGCCCAGGAAGAGCACCTTGGGGGAGGAAAGCTGAGGACAGGAGCAAGACCCCCAAGATTAGCTGATGTGGCTTCAGGCGAGGCAGCAAGACTGGGGGGCACAGATGGATCCCTGGATTCAGGCAATCCTGTGACTTTCCCTTTTTATCTGGCGCACCCTGGGGAAGGAACACTAGGATTCCTTTTTCTTTGCCATCAAAGCCTTGAAAAGAGCAAAGGGTGGGGCTGAGGATGAGGGAGAATGGATGGGTGGCAGGTCAGGGTCAGCTGCAAGGGGGAGATGGCCATTCTTCAGGCACAGCCACCTGCTCAGCCTGCCGGCTCCCTCATGCAGCTGGGGTCACCTCACCAGAGTGGGGGCCAGCTCCCATGGGGCTCCACTTGTGGGCATCCTCCCTGCTCATTCACCAGCAAATGCTTATAAGACCCTTATTCGGTGCCAGAAACTGTGCTGAGTGGGGAAAAAAGGGACTGCTCTGGTGTGTGTGTGTGTGTGTGTGTGTGTGTGTGTGTGTGTGTGTGTGTGTAGCATAGGAAAGTCAAAATGCCCAGAAACAGCACTGTCCAACAGCAGTATAAAAGCCAGCCACGTGAGTAATTTTAAGTTTTCTGATAGCGATGCTCATAGAAGAAAGAAGTGAAATGAATACTTGACTTTATTTAACCCCACATATCCAAAAGACTGGGCTTCCCTGATGGCTTAGTGGGTAAATATTCTGCCTGCAATGCAGGAGATGCAGGTTTGATCCCTGGTTTGGGAAGATCCCGTGGAGAAAGAAATGGCAACCCACTCCAGTATTGCCTGAAGACTCCCATGGATAGAGGAACCTGGTGAGCTGCAGTCCAGGGAGCTGCACAGAGTCAAGAGACGACTGAGCAACTAAACACAACATACACCCAAAGACCCATCATTTCTACATGTAGTAAAAGTTTCTAAAATCTTAATGCGATATTTTACACTCTTTTTGGTATGAAGTCTTAGAAATGTAACATGTAATTGACATTTACAGCGTGTTTTGTTTCCGGCTGGCCACATCTTTCAGCAGCCACCTGTGCTAATGGCTTCTGTATTGGGCAGCACTTCACTAAGGCACTCATACACACAGTGGGGTCCAGGGCCCAGCAGCACTGGCATCTCTTGGCAACTTGTTAGAAATGCAGAATCTCTTGTCCCAGACTTGCTGAATCAAAATCTGTTCTCAAACAAAATGCCCAGGTGGTGGATGCTCATTGTAAATCCAAGGACCCTGGGTGTGTAGGGGAAAGCAGGGTAGAATGAATTTTATAGAGCATTTGCTTTAGTGGCTTTTCATATTGGATCTCAACCCCTTCTCAGGGGGGATGATCTGAGTATTATCACTCCTGCTAACACAGGAAAACAGAGGCTGGGAAAGTTCAACTTCTCACAGCCACAGAGCTCAGATGTAGAGTAGACCCAGGGTTTATGTCTTCTATGGAATGCTTCCTTGGTGAGGTCTGGGGGAAATCCTTTACCCCTCAAAGTTCTTAGTATGTCTTCCTTGATCATCAAAAATGGCTTCAGTGGGCCTTCCCTGGTGGTCCAGTGGCTAAGACTCCATGCTCCCTATGCAGGGGGCCTGGTTCGATCCCTGTACAGGGAACTAGATCCCATATTCCACAACTAAGACCCTGAGCAAACAAATAAATAAAAACTATCTTTTAAAAAAGGGGCCATAGTCACAGTATGTCTTGCTCCCTCCACTGAGGCACATGGAAAAACAGGCCCCTTCCCAGTGAACTTGGGCCGTGAAGAGAAGAGCAAGCAGCGAGAGAAGTAAAGAGTGCCGTGTTCTTTGTCCACATGCGCTCACACGGGCATTTGTGGGGGACTTTCCGTGTGCCAGCCCTTGCGCTAACTGGGAGCCCTTCTCGACAATGCCGCACTGTCCACATACCAGGCAGTGAGTGGAGGCTCAGAGGGGGTCCCCCTGGAGCAGGCAGCAACACTGAGGTTCATGTGGTTCCAAGGTGGGGAGTGTCTGATACCCCTGCTTCACGACTTCTCACACGAACCCCACCCCCACCCCGACCTTCCTCCTGTCGCCTCTGCCCACATCTAGCATATTCGCATTTTTTTTGGTTGTAAGTCAGTTCCTGAGAGGAAACTGCTGAGTTAAGCTCCTCCAGTAAAAACCTTTCGCCAAGATGATGACGGGGTTGTTTTATAGATTAGCCTTGACACCTGCAGCTATTTCCAAATGGAGCCAGGCAGAACTTCCACCCCCACCTCCTGCTCCCCATTTACAACCCCCTTCCTAGAAGCTGAGACAACAGAGCATCAGGTTAGAGGCTCTGGGACTGGGCCCTGGTACGCAGAGCAGGCAGCCCCATCTTTCTGCGCTGTTTCCTCATTGGTAAAGTGGTCGGATTACGGATTACGATGGGCCCTACCTACCTTGTGATGCTTAAGTGAGAAGAGGTGTGGAAAGGCTGCTGCTGCTGCTAAGTCGCTTCAGTCGTGTCCGACTCTGTGCGACCCCAGAGACGGCAGCCCACCAGGCTCCCCTGACCCTGGGATTCTCCAGGCAAGAACGCTGGAGTGGGTTGCCATTTCCTTCTCCAATGCATGAAAGTGAAAAGTGAAAGTGAAGTCGCTCAGTCATGTCCCACCCTTTGCGACCCCATGGACTGCAGCCTACCAGGCTCCTCCACCCATGGGATTTTCCAGGCAAGAGTACTGGAGTGGGGTGCCATTGCCTTCTCTGGGAAAGGCTCCTAAGCAACCACAAAGCACTGTGAGATGGGGGTCACTGGCTCATTCTCGGATTCAGGATGCCTCTGGGTCCTGGAGACTGAAGAGGGACAGGGGGAAGGGAGAGAGGGTGTCGGCTCGCGCAGCCTCTGGAGTTCAAGTTCTTTTTGTATAAATGAACTTGGGTATTAGGTCAACATTAAAAACAAAGGTCAAGAGAGCAGGATTACAGGTTGTGTGGGGAGATCAGCCTTCAAAGAGAAGATACAGAGTCGGGTATCTC
Source organism: Neotragus moschatus (assembly GCA_006410615.1). NCBI lineage: Eukaryota > Metazoa > Chordata > Mammalia > Artiodactyla > Bovidae > Neotragus > Neotragus moschatus. The sequence continues at coordinate 1,507,332 of SJYA01002524.1, forward strand.
AGTGTGCCATGGAGAGGCTGTTTGGGAAAGCAGGTAGAAGGAACACAGCCCAGTTACGGGTGATGACTGTGGGTCACCTTATTAACAACTACCACAGACACTTCAGTGCCTTCTGTGCGTTGAGCACTGGATTCTGGGGTTTATATGCATTATCCCTAGTCCAACAAGCACCCTAAAATGTAGAGGGGCCATCTCCCCATTTTACAGATGAGAAGGGAAGCTAGTAAGGTTAAGTAACTTGCCCTAGGTGTCAGGTGAGCCCTGATGGTCTGACCCATTGCACCAGAGGCTCTTTTCAGGGATCCCTTCTCCCAGCCACCACCTAGCTGTACCTTCCTGCCCCCTTTGCTCGGTACAAAAACTGCCTGTTTCCTTAATGGAGTGACAACTTATCATAATATAGTTAAAATTTCACCCAAGGAGTAATTTAGGTACCTTTACCTCAGCTTGTGACCTACTGTTGTGTAAGTGTAGGTTTCCACCTCCAGAGAGGAAAGGAAACAAACAAGGGGAAAGAAAACAAAAACCCGTGATCATGGGTCTTTCCCTCCCAACTAACATTTTCAGGAAAAAAGAGCTCCCAAGTTCTAGTCTTTACTTGAAAGCATTCCAAAGAGTTTCTTGTCTCTTAGTTTCTCCCATAAATACCAAACAAGAAAAAGTAACACAGGCCAAATACTATAGAGGGAATACAATAATGAGGCAGCTTCCTAGCTGCTTCAGGTGACCATCTATGATGCGAGTACTACCATTATTTAGCCACTGAGAAGGCAAAGTAAGGGACCTGCCAAAGGTTACCCCAGTTAGGATGTACACAATTGGGATTTGAATTCAGGTACTCTGAGCCCAGAATCCAAATGTTTTCTAACCCAGGCTCTGACTCCCTCCCAGCACAAGGAAGGCAGATGCAGCTGGGGAACTTAGCTGACACTATTCCACCGGTGCGCTGGGAATCATGGAGCAAGGTAATCTGTCTGCACTTGGCACTCGGGGTCACTGTCTTCCAGGGCCCAGCAAGAAGCTAGCATTCAATGGCTATTTAGTGAATGTATAAATTAAGAAATAATCTAAAATATCCTAGATTTTTTATAGGAAATAAAAAGAAAAAACTGTGAGATTGGAATGAAACCAAATTCCTCAATTCATTCCCCTGCTCCCCATACACATAGGGCATGGGGTGTTATGTCTGCACAGGTGGATCTCAGAAGACTTGGCCTTGCTCAGTGATGTATCCTGTTCTACCACCAAGCTATGCCCAGGGGCCTTCAAATGAAAGTTACTTCATGGTGCTGGCAGAAATAGAGCCAGACTACCTACGACCATAACCTGGCCCCACTGCTTACTATCTGTGCAACCATGGGCACAACACTTGACCACTCTGTGCTGACTCAGTTTTCTCATCTGTAAAATGGGGATAATAATAGTTCTGGCCTCAGTGGATTTGTGAGGGTTAAATGAGTTAACATATACAGAACACTTAAAGTAGTGCTGGTGATATGACTGTTAGCTATTGTCAATTTCCTTCTTCCTCTAAGGATCCCCTTAGAGGATCCCTTTACTTATTCTGTTTCTCAGGTACTTACTGACTTATAATCTCATGTTGAGAGTTACACGTCCAAGTACAGGACCATTTCTTTTCCATGTCCCTTAAATTCCTGTGTCAAGGACACAGGGCAGGTTTAAGATGAGCAACAACTGATCAGCATCCCTAGGGGGAGAGATCCCTGGAAGATTCTGGGAAGAGAAAGAGACAAATGACAAAGTGGTGGGCTCATAAAAGAGGCCTGTGACAAATGACTGGGAGGACTGGGTGGACAGATGGAGAAGAGCAAAGGCCCCTGTCCTTTTATTGGAGAACTCCTTGTGGCTCCCTGAACAAGACAGTGGCTCCCTAGGGGCTGGGCTAAGGGTTGGTCTCCCTGGTTTTCTCTGCTGGGATGAGTAATATGGACCAGGGCAGAGGGTCTATATCAATCTAGCCCAGCAGAAAAATGAATGAAAATTGAATTCCCCAAGGAGAATTGGGGAGCTGTTATCCAGACAGAGATAAATCAAAGGATGCCACAGAGACAGGGAGAGCAGGTTTCCAACAGCAGGAGAATAATTAAGGAAACAGTTTCGAAATGCAAATGATAAAAGAGGGTTTGAGAGGAATAAGGACAAGGAGGAGATGACTGGAGATGGTGTGACACGGAGCAGAGGCAGTGAATTGTCCCTCCACGGGAAAAGAGACGGGCTTCAGGATTCCTGGCGTCTGAGGGTGAACTTGCCCACCCTGTGAAGTTCCTAAATGCAAGGGTTAAAAGACACACAAGTCTGCTGTGCCCAGTGGAAAGAGCACCAGATTGGGAGTCAAAGGCTGGATTTAATTTCCAGTTGACTCTGTAACTTATTAGCAGTGTGACCTTAGGCAAACCACTTAACTTCTCCGTTTCCTGATAGTCATACCCAAGCCCTGGCATGATGACGAAGATCAAATGAGATAAAATATGTGGAGAAAGTTTGTAAAATGTAAAGTGCTAGACAAATGCAAGCTTTAATCATTTTCTTAAATTGAGTTTCTGGAGAGTCTTCCCTCAGAATTGGATCCACTGACATGTTGGGTTTGGTTCCCAGAAATGTAATATGTAAATGTCCAGAAAGTACTGGATACTCTTCCTGACTATTGACCGACTGCCCTGACAGAACTTTAAACCTAGGAAAGCCACATGGCCACCAGCCATGAGTGGTGGCTGGTACCCACCCTCCTGCTGGGTTTAGCTGAAAGGCACAGGTCTGAGGAGGCTCTGAGAACCATTGCTCCTGGGACATTACCTGCCAGCTGCGGACAGCCTTCAGTGGGAAAAGCCCTGAGTTAGTTCAGAGGGTTAAGTCCAAACACCTCGATGGGTTTCCTGCGCTTTTCCAGTAGAGACTGTCTGCTCTCTGTAGGAACTAGTCCTCCTTCCATTCTATGGGGCTTGGGGCGGGGAGACTAGCTTAGCCCATTGTCCTCAGTGTTTTCACTCTCCAATGCCACTTATGAAATTGTTGTGAGTAATAGATGGAATTACACAGGTAGAAGCTCTTACCTTGGTGCCGGGCACAGTGTTACACTTTCAGTAAATATTGGTTATTATTATTACCACCATAGGTTATTATGTTGATGTTGTTATTATTGCTATCTGTAGTGGCAGGCACTAAAAGGTACATTTAAGGGAAGCTTTTTCTTTTTTAAACTGGAGATTCATTAGTAGATGTAAAAGTAAGGGCCCAGGAGGAAACTGAAATACCTTGGCAGATGTAGGTGTTAGGGAATGGGATTCAGCTCATACCAGGAGACAAATACCTCTAGAGAAGTATAAGAATGCAAAAAGGGTATTTATTGGTGGAGCTGCTTTGTGGGGACACAGAGGGATGTTGGGGGAACTGCTGCTCACAAGTCAAGAATTGACAGCAAAATGGGTCTCCAAGGGCTCTTCTGCCATTGGGTAGACTTGAAAGTGGCATCCCCTGAACCAGCCCTGGGCACAGGAGAGTCCCCAGCACAGTAATGCTGCCCCAAACCCAGTGACAGGCTAATGACATGCAGTGAGAAGAGGACAGGACCCAGGCAGGTTCATTCAAGGGGAGCAGGAGCTGCAGAGAGCATTTAAAAAATAAAATATTAAATCATAGAAGTAATTACACATATGCTTCACATTTCACTGCAGATAAACATTTTATCTTTCACTAATATTACTGAAAACATATATCAACTTTACAGGAAATCTGGAAAAGAAAATATTCCGTAAAACACATCTCCCTAATATACATTTTTTCTGTAATACACATCTGAATAGCATTCTGATATATTTTCTTCCAATTTTTCCCCAAAGTTTTTGAAAAACAACTATTAGTTTTTTTCTGCTTTATAAAATAATGTGTTCATTGAGGAAACTGAAAAGAGCAAAAAGAAGAAAATAAAAATTGCACAGATAACCACTTTCGTATTTTAGCATATATTTCTATCTATGCTTGTTTAAAAAATATCCTAAAGTCCATACTGCTTTACATTCTCATTTTTCCCTCACCTCCTAATAAATCTGGAACACTTTTCTACATTATTGTTGTATTTTCAAATGACTATAATATTCCATTTATATACTGTAATAATCCCCTATTGTTGGATATGTAGGTTATCCTCTTTAACTGTTATAAACATATATCATTATAGATATTATTTTGTGTGGACAAATTTTCATATGGGTGAGGTCAAATCCATCAAACTGTTAGGCTATAAAAGATATTGCCAAAATACCCTCAGAAGACATTGTTCCTCTTTCCATACCCACCAGGAAACTGTTTTCTAATTTTCCTGTACACCCTAGCCAACAATGGGATTACCACTGCTTTTATCTTTGACTAACATTTTTACATACTTATACAATATTGCATCCTGCTTTTAAAATTTTTAGTATTTCACAGCATTTCCATGTTGCTAGGTTTTATAGTTTCAATAATTATACAACATTATTTTTCTTTTATTGAATATTTATATTGTTTAAGCATCTTCTTGTCTGAAAGTTTTTTCAGATTTTATTATTTCCATAGAATAGACACTCAAAAGTGGAATGACATGAGCTAAAGAGTATGAATAGTTTATGGACTTGATACATATTGCCCAACTGCTTTTCAAACGAATTTAAGAGCTTATAAACACATTAGCAATGTTTGTGAGAGAAACAGTCTCCAAGTACCTTCAACAGCGGTGAATTCTACGATTCCTTCTCCCCTTTTTTCACCGAACAGACAGATATATGTACAAGATGTTTTGTTTTGCTTTTCTTTGATTCTTAATGAGGCTGGCATTTCCTCGTGATTGTTTGCTAGCAAAAGTTTTCATAGAAAACATTTTGTTAAACACGGAGAATGTCACCTGGTTCTTGGCTTCTTGGGCACTGGAATTGCCTCGCAGGTAGGCAGGGCAAGAGACGATGCCAGCCCAGCACCAGGATACACAGAAGTCACTGTGACTTCATTGAAAACAAATTCTAAGCGCTGACAGCTATGCCAGGCTCCCCCACTGTCATGCTTGTCCCTCACCAGTCCTGGTATCCCCTCTTTGTGAACAACGCCAGGAGAAAAGCCTGGATGGCTGGAGAGAGAGCACCCAGTTCCCCTTCCCACCCGAGCCAGAACCCACTAAGCTGGAATCACACATCTGCCTATGTCTCCGGAACGAAATTCAGGGTGGCGGTGTTGCGAGGGCTGGGATTCGGAGAGTCGCCTATTAGGATAGGATCCTAGGATCCGGAGAGGGCCCTAATGCAGGGGGATGGGCTTCTCACGCCTGCAGTCAGGCGGCGTCGAGAATCTGATGAAGCACTCGGCGGAGACCCGTCCCATCAGTGGGCCTTCTGTTTTATTTCCTCCAGGACCTGGCGCGGAGAATTGGTGTTTGTGTGCGTCTTGTAAATACCATAATCAACACGCACGCCTTCGCTCGTTAGCCCCGGCGGTGGGTGTGCGCGCTGCCGCGCAGCACGCACGAGGTGGGGAATTGTTCAAAACACCCGCGGTAACAGCGGGTGAGGCAGGGCGGTCTCGAAGGACTGAGGGCAGGACAAGCGGGTCGGACGCAGGCAGAGCTGCCGGGACGGGGCGGAGGAGGGCCGAAGAGTCCACTGGGAGCCGCAGACCGCGGTGTGCGGGGGCGCGCACCCGGGGGCCCGCGCCCCGCTACCTCCGCGCGCAGTCCCTGGCGGCCCTCCACTACCGGCCGCCGCCCGCTGCTGGACTCGGGCGCTGCGGGCTGAGTACGGGCTGTCCCTGGCCCGGCCTCAGCCAGACGCGGGGGAGAGAGAGCAAGGGCTGGGAAGCGCCGGCGGGAAAGGAGTTGGCCGGAGGAGAAGAGGAGGAGGCCGAGGACGAGGAGGATGGAGTCATCTAGTTACGGAGCGCGCTCGGTCATCAGGCCGGGAGAAGCCCGGGACCGAGCGCGCGACGGGAAGACCCCCGCGGAGCGGCCCGGCCTCCAGAGCGCCTGCCCCGCCCTTTGGTTCCAGCGGAGGAGCGGAGAGGACTCGAGCCGCCCGCTGGGGCCGGGACCCCCTGCCCCCGGGGGAACTCACGGAACCCTCGAAGGCCCGGACACCGCCGTCCGGGACACCTGCTGCGGCGGCCGAGCTAGCCGCAGTATTTATACCCAGGGCGCGAGCGCGCACCGCGGGCAGCGGGTGGGGGAAGGCCCGTGAGGCCCCGCCCCGCTCCATGCGGTCCCGCCCTCCGCCTGGCCGGCCTCCCTCCGGGCGCTGGGACCCCCACTCCGGCCTGGGTCCGCTGCTTGCTGCCCGGTGGGGGGCTTGGCTGAAGGGCGGGCCTGCCTGCGGAAAGCGACGTCACGGCCGTTCCTGCAGTGTGAATGAATCAAAATGCCTGGGTGACCGCGGCCTCCCCGGCGGCCGGCACGCCAAGGGTGGAGGGGGAGGGGGAGGGAAGCGGGCGGGGGAAGGAGGAGGGGGAAAAAAAGCCAGAGCTGCAGCAACAGCGTCTCCTCAACCCGGGATGTGCACCAACCCGGGAGAGGGAGGTCAAAGGGATTTGAAACAGACCGGGGACTGGCAGGGGAGGGCCCGGCAGCCTGTGGAACCCTGCTGGAGAGACGGAGGGTCCGCTTCCACTGCGACTTCGGCGGCCTGGTGGGGTGTTTTTTTATTATTATTATTTTCCAATTTCTGAATCCAGCTTGAGCGAGAGATCTCCATAGACTGCGACTCGCTGGCTCTCGCTCGGAGACGATGCAGAGCGCAGCTGTCCCCGCAGAGGGGGCTGCCAAGGGGCTCCCGGAGATGCTCGGTGTGCCGATGCAACGTAAGACACCCCCCCTTCCTCGGTGATTTAATTTGGTGGCCAGACAGCCAGCAGCTTGGGCCGGTTTGGGGCGGGCCGGACGCGGCTAGTAGCCTGGACATGAGGGGACGGGCGGGGCGAGGGGCCGACGGCCGGGGCGCAGAGGCGGTCACAGGGCAGGGGCACCGGGCAGAGTGCGTGTGAAGGGCCTGGCCCTCGGCATTGGGGGCCGAAAGTGAACGCCTCCAGAATGGTGCTCAAGGCGAACCGAGGGATACCGAACCCCGAATCCCCAGCCCGTGGCTTTTCTAGGAGCGCTGGGGAGAGTGCTGTTTGGGGACGCCAGGGGAACAGGCTGCAAGCCAGGCCAGAGCCCTGAGGTGGTCCCTCCAAATCACTCCCTCGCGGGGGGGCGCGGAGGGCTACAGTCAAAGCTCGAAGTACCGCTAGTGCAACTTCACCCCAGCTGGCGGAAAGTTGGAGAGCGCGTCCCCCGCCCCCGGGGCTGGCAGCACCGAAGCCCAGGCCCATTCTCTGTCCCCGCGCGCAGGGCGTGCGCGCCTGGTGCGTCCCCAGCCACTGCTGCCCGCAGCGCCCGCCGCCTGCGCCGCCGAGGACTGCCAGCTCCTAGTGAGGAAATCCACTCGCCATATTCTAGCAAGCTGAGGAATGAAGGGAGGGGGAGCACCAGGACGAAGTTCTGAACTCGTACATCCTTGGCGCACGAGAGGGCAGGTTTCGGGATGGCTTGGACTCGGAAGGGAAGAGATTAGAGCGTAAGGGCGCTTTGCTCGCCCTCTCGCTTGTCTGTCTTGCGCCCGAAATTAGGAAGGTGGCCGGAGCTCAGAGCCTGTTTATCTTCAGGTGTGTGTGTGTGTGAGAGTACGTATGTGCGCGCGCGCAGGGATTTCCCAGGTGGGAATCTGTTTCTGACCCTCACGCGGGAAGGGTGAGTCTTCGGTGGAAAATCTGTGCAGAGGCCAGAGCCGGTCCCGTGGCGTCGCGCGCGCGCGTAGTGGGCGCCGCGCGAGCCCTGCCCCGCCAGCTCTCAGGTTCTGCGGTACGCCACTGGGCATGGGAGAGAGAAGAAGGGCTTCCTCCCTCTAGTCGCCGAGGGGTTTCCGCCTGCGACTTCTTCCATGGAGCGGTAGCTACATCCTTCAGATTTAAGTAAGGGCCGGCTCATCCACGGATGGTACCTACCTACGAACTAGGGTGCACGAGCGCGCCCTCCTGCGCCCCGGCTCTCCATGACAAGGTTTCTGCCCCAGCAATACCTCAAAGGTAGGCTGGCGAGTGTGCCCTGACTCTGCGACTTCCTAAGAAGTTTGTGAGAAGGGACCAGAAGAGGATAGCTTCACTCAAATTATTTAGGTTGTTCCTTGACTATCCTACAGTTATTTTTTGTGTCTTTTTCGGTGAATTATTGACAATTCTAAGTCTGCGCTGTGCCTTCGAGAGTTTACTGCTAAGATGTGTCTGTAGAAGGTGTTGGGGGCTCACTGACTCCTTACTCCCCTCATCCACCAAGGGCGGGGTGGGAGGGGGTTGTCCGCTCCCTCACACACACACTCACAAACCTTGTCAAATGAGCTCCGGCTTAAAGCTGATTGTCACTTTGCGCAAGTGAGGGGAGTGTGAGAGTGGACGAAGGTGTGTGTTTCTCGGGTCCTTTTACTGGGCACAGCTTTGATTTAATAGTTGTGGACTATAGGTGGCCCGTGTTAGGACTGCAACATAACACAGTGGGTTTTGCTCTGACAGCCTTTCTTTGGAGGCCTCGCACACACTCTCAGATGGTCTCACTTTTTGTTTTTCTTACTCAGAGACAACTTTGATTCAGGAACTCGAGTTCCTAAAAGGCCTAGAACTCACCCTCAGAGCGACAGTTCGCCAGGTCTCAGCGTCTGGGTTCAAAATGTGGAAAACTTGAGGAGGTAGAGAAGGGGACTCTCGTTCCAGGGTGGTCCAGCGAGGCAAGGCTGAACCCGGAGAGGGTGGTCTGTCCTTCCTTTTGTCTTGCCCAGGTTCTGCGGCCTGGGTTGAGGCGGCACTGGCCAAAATTGAGGGCACCAATCCCCTTGGGGATTGGGATCAGTTTTTTTTTTTTTTTCTTTTGGGGATGTGTGTGGATTGTTCCCTCACCCACTGCAGCAGATCTGGCTTCTGGCTATTAAACTGCTGGTGCTGGGACCTGGGGGTGGAGGGGGACTGGCCCCCTCTGGCATATATACCCAAACATTCTCTTTCTTGGGATGTAGGACCCAGTAGCCTAAGAATTCCATGTAGAAGTGGACATGTCCTTGGGCCTCAGGGAGGGAGGGGGGCAATCCTGGGATGTGGGTGTTTAAACCCGGCATGGGGTTGGGGAGCAGAGAATAGAAAAGCTCTCCAACAGCCTGGGTCCCTCCAGCCCACCAACTGGAGGCTTACCCATCCCCCCACCACAGCCACCTTCTGCTTCTTCACCCTGAGCCACCACAGATAGAGCACAGGTCTAGAGATCCCCCCACCTCAGTGCCTCTGGTGCCCTGGCCTCTAGGGGCATTGTAGGGGTTGGAATCCAGTTTGGTCTTCTGCTTTGAGGGGATGGTTTAGGCGCATTCCCTTCAGGAAAAATTACCAAGTTATGTAATTATTTCTCTCTCTTGGCGGTCCTCTTCCTTACACCCTATACGCTCCCATACCCTCCCCCCAACACAGACACACTCCTTGCTCCTGGGTGGCCTGGTCTATGGCGCTCCCTGTCCCCCTGCTTCACCGCTTGGAGGTTGCAGAGCAGGTCCCAGCCTCACTCCCACAGCCCCTGGGTCACCCGATGAGGATGCATCGGGCTCAGGCTTTCTTGGCTCTCTGCATCCTTTTGAGGGGCATAGGCTTGAGCAAGAAGCTTGGAAGAATCTGGAAGGAGGAGGCTGGCAGCAGTCCAAGAGCAACTTAGAGTAGAGAAATAAAACACCCCCCTCCCAAAGCTTGGACAGGTTGCCTGGGCAGCGCCCCCTCCCGCCTCAGGTCAGTGTTTTCTAAGGAACTCAAATCCTGGCTCCTTGCTCTGAGTGTCAGGAATGCTCTCCCGTGCAGGAGGCAACACCCTCAGGGTCACATCCAGCACCGGTCGAGTTTGTTGTTTTGTGGGTGCGGGCGGACGGGTTCAGAAAAGGACCTTGTCCTAAGTTGATGGGTCCCGGCTACTTGGCCCACGATTTAGGGTAGCTTGTTTCTCTTGTTCCTGGCACAGCCTGTCTTTGTTGGGTGGTCCTCGCTGCCGTCCCTCAGGGCTGCAAAGGTCGGAGTCCCCACAGCGCCTGACCCTGCTCAGCGCTGGGCGCAGTGACCTCTCAGCCTCCTCCGAACTTCTCTTCTCCCCGAATCCAGCGGTTCCCGTCCTGCTGGCCCCTCTTGCTGGCCAAGACATTTAGGAACAACGAGGGACATGGCGGGGGCGGGGGGCGCGTTTTATCATCCCGTTGCCTTCGGTTTTGGCCCATCTCACAAGTAGTCTCCCGGGGCACCGAGAAAAGGAAAACGGACATCCGAGAATGTTGGCTGGAGAGCGGCCCGATCCCGCGGGAGGAAAGACTGATTAGCCCGGCCCAGTCTGGGGTTAGTGAATGGGAAGCAGGCCCAGGGCGGAGGTCACCCATCTCTTACTTGTGTCCTAAGAAAATCTATCTTTCAGCTCTCGTGAACCCCGAAGCTGTGGGCAAGGGTGTTTGGTTTTGTATTTGGTAGGATCTGGGCAAAGGACGGCTCAGGACGCTTCACTAGCCTTCTTCCCTTACGGGTGCTCCTGCGTGGGGTGAATTCTCCCTGCCCTGGTTGGGTCGACTCCTCACCCCCAACCTTAAACTCTTCCAGGCTATATCTTAAGGGTGGAGTAAACGCATTTCCAGGCAGGAAGTTCTCTACAACTCTGGAACAGCGATTTGCTCTTCTTCCCATTCCTGCCTTTTTCGTGGTTCCAAGGGAAGTAAAAAGGAAAAAGGAAAAAATATATATACAAAATACAGAGACATTGATATTTCATCAGATTCCGATACAGATATTCAAACAGCAGCCACCAACACCGCAGACCTCTTTCCCTGCGTCATAAAAATATAGTCCGGCGCGGGCCAACTTTCACAGGTCAGACTGGTTGGTCCCGCTGGCAGATTTGAGCCTCGCCGGTTGGGGATTCGGACCCTTCCTCCGCGAGGATTCTGTCCCACCGTCCGGCCCAAGCTGCGCACCAGCCAGAAGGAATTTGGAGAAACCCGGGTGAGCTCGGCCGTGCCTCGTTAGGGGCGGCGGGGTGCCGCGGCGCCCGAGGGGCTCGCTTCTCGGGCCTCCTCGGTTCCCATGCCTACATCGGAAAGGACGGAGGGGAGCCCGCCTGGGAAGCCGCAGTCTCGGGGCGCTCAGGGAGATGAATTAACGATTTAACTCAGACAGAGAGCAAGCAGGTGGGGCAAGTGAGGGGCGAAGGGCTGCGTCACTGAACCGGCCCCATGTCTGCGTCCAGGGGAGAAGAGAAATCTCGGCTGAGAAGAGGAGGCAGGACCTAACTCGAGTGGTTTCCTCGCTTGGCCGCGATCCATCCTCGCGGAAAAGCAGAGCCAGGAGGGGCCAGGCGGGAGCGGCGTCCTCGGGTCTGGGAGCGCGACCTGGGTGACCTCGCCGCCACCGGGGCAGAGCTCCTCTGCCCCCAGGGCAGGCGCCGGCCTGGGTGGCCCGGGGGAACCCAAGATGAATTGCTTCCAAAAGCGTTTGCCTCGCACCTGCGGGCGGCGCACCGTCCGGAGCGAGCCCGCCGCGTGCCCTGGGTTTTTGAGGGCTTGCATGGGGGGCAGGTGCGGACAGGGCGGCCCTTCTCGGGGAGCCAGCTTCGCTGCACCGCGTCCACCCGCTCCAAGTGGGAGGTCGCAGCTGCGAAGGGGGCAAAAGTGGGGCGCATTCGGCACCGCGCGGCGCATTCGGCATTTCTGCGCCTTGGCCCTTTCCCTCCGTCCACCTTCCTCTTCCTAGTTTATTATCCCGATTAGTCTGGGATTGGCCAAGCCTGGAACCAGTTTCCTACTTGTTTGGAGCTGGGCAGACTTTTCTCGCCAGGAGCGCGGACGGAGCGCGGGAACTATAAACCCTCTTCATCCGCTTACCTATTTCGCACCAAGAATTTGGGAAAACTGTGTTCACCCCACCCCACCCCACCCCACCCCAGCCCCCACGCGGGCAGCACAAGTCTTTCCGTGAATTTTTAACCCTTAGAAAGCGATTCTCACATTTTGGGAGCAGCTCCTCCCGCACAGAACCTGGAGGCAGCCGGCGGGTCCCTGCGCCGCGCGCCCCGCTTTCGCATCCCCCTCTGAGCTCCTGGCCCTGCTCCCCCGCTNCCCAGCCCCCACGCGGGCAGCACAAGTCTTTCCGTGAATTTTTAACCCTTAGAAAGCGATTCTCACATTTTGGGAGCAGCTCCTCCCGCACAGAACCTGGAGGCAGCCGGCGGGTCCCTGCGCCGCGCGCCCCGCTTTCGCATCCCCCTCTGAGCTCCTGGCCCTGCTCCCCCGCTTAGCGGACCTGGAAGAGCGCTTGAGACGTGGCAGGCTCAAGAGAGACGAGGTCTGTACCTGGACAGCTGTTGTTGTAAATTAAATTCGACCTGGGGAGGGACTTAGTAACACTGTGCGCCCACGAAAGAAATGGAGCGGGCCGCGGGTTGTACCCAGTGTCCTACAGAGGAAGGCGCGGCTGGGACTCAGCGTAGGCTTCATTCACCCTTTAGGGCTCAGAGGTTGGTTTCATCAAGGATAGGATGGGATTTTTTTTTTTTTTTTTTGAAGGCAGGGTGAATGTCTTTTAAAGGAATCTGAAGGATGAAACTAGTCAGGAAGAAGAAGAATTACTAGCAAAGCCCGGGCGAGATGAAACCAGGAGCTGCAGAAAGTTAAATGAAGGAATACCAAAGCGAGGTGTACCTCCCTCCCGACTCGCCAAAAACAAAGCGGGGTTAAGGCAAGAATGTAGGCTGAACGCCCTGGGGATTAGAGCAGCGTGAGTCTTCAAGACGTCTAGGAGGCAACCTACGCGACCAAATACCAGGGTCGATTTTTCAAAATCGAGTCCTCCTGGAGGTGAGGTGGGGTGAGGTGGGGGTGGGGGTGGGGGTCGAAGCAGGAGGGAAACGGGCGTAACAATGGGTTTCCATTGAGTAGACAGAACACAGCCCACGGGGGCGTCTTGGATTTTGAACAGAGACCTGATGACCCCGCTGACCAGGTGTAGACAGCCTCAAGTCCTAAATATTTCCATTGTCCTAACACTTCTCTTTTGCCTCGGATTTTAGAGTCCTTACACTCTGTGCTCCAGTCAATTAGTGATTACTTTAGCACCACAGTAGCAGACAGAACCCAGAGAGACGCAGGTGCTGGGAGGGCTGCAGCGGAGGAAGGGGAGGGAGACAGCCACACCTGCAGTCATCCAGGGATGGGAAATTAGTTAACCGGCACTCACCTTTCTTTCTATCACATTGTTAAGAGGTCTCCTTTGAGCCTCTTGATTTAGTCTGTACCGGTGTGTATCTTGTGGGTTTCTCAGGGAAACTAGTCTTCTCCTAATTAAGGAGTTGTGGAGGGGGGAGGTGGTGGAGTTGAATGGAGGGACCTTGTGCCATTTCTTTCAATCAGGGAAATAGATCAGGATTGGGGCTGAGAAGCTTTGGAATGCAGAGAGACTTGGAAACAGTTTAGCTGCTGAGCAGCCGGTGGAAAGGAGTAATCTTACCCACTTTGGGAAACCCAAGGCTGAAACAGCCATTTGCTATGGCGCACCAGATACCTTACTGTATAGATGGCTGAGTTTGGAGGTGGATGGTGTGTGCAGGGGGTTCGTTTTGTAATGATTTTCTGCCTTTCCTCCCCTTCTGGAACGAGTGTTAACGATGCCCATAACACAGATGTGAGCCAACGGGGTTTACCGCTTTTAGGAAAATGTCATCGTGGTTTGACTGTCTGTCTTCCGTGTCTGTCTCTCTTTCCTTTCTCCCTTTCTTCATCAGTCCATTCCTTCCTCCTTTTGTGAGATCCTTGCGGGAGGAGCATGGGTTTGCACAGGATTTCTGACCAGCGGGGTCTCATCAGGGGTTGAGTACCCAGCAGCCTGTGGGGAGGTAGATCCATCCATCTCTCATTAAGTTTCCAGAAGGCTTGGGAGGGAAGAGCAATTTCTGGGTCTGGAACAGAAGTGGTCCCAGAGAGGGGCTACTTTTGTTTGTGGTAGGAAGAAAAACTCACATCCCCCCTGTGAGGTCTTTACCTTTTTAAGGTCTCAATTTTATAGGAACCTCCATCAAAATGGAGCACAAATGAGCCATTTTGAGGCGCTGCTGCTGAGGGTAGGAGGACAGGTTTAACTGGCAAAATGGAAATGGATTCTTCCTTGGAAAATGTACTTTGGGTTAACTGTACTTTGGGTTAGTGGCGGGTTGGAAAAATCGTCTCTAGAGGCTACTAGTAACTCCTGTTGTTTTCTGGCGGATTTCTTGTCTCTGATCCCCACTCCCCTTCCCTCTGCCGTTCTAGGTCTAGTCACAGATGTTTTACTGTGGTATCTCACCCCAAATGCCTTTAAAGTATAATTGGCTTTAATTATAATGTTAGGGGGTTAAGGGATTGGTTCTGGGAACAGCTTAATAGAGACAAAACTTGCAGCCAAATTAATTGAAAGTTTCTTCTTATGAGGGAGCAGTTGCCAAACATATGGAATATTGCCACAGAATGAGACATCAGAAAAACGCACTGTGGAGATTCAGCAATGATTAAATGCGAAGAATGGAATAGAAATAGAGAGATGTCTGTGGCAGTTCCACAGACTGTCATGGATTTGTTTAATGTGATTTTTCGGTTTTATTTGCAATTATTGAGAATAATCAATACTCAACTGAAGATTACTAATTATGTATCCATGTATAACCTAGGAGATAATTCTACACCTGCAAATATATGTCTACATTTCTTATTTTTCTTTACTATGGGATGCCTTCTATTAAATGGTTGTCCAGATTCAGCCTTAAATGGTAACATCAAAATTGTCTCAAGACTACTTTTGAATTTGATCTTTCATCGAAGAGGTTACTATTTCTGAGCTAAGCAGAAGAACAAAAGAGATTTTCAAAAGGACCTCAAACCACCAAATGAAACAAATAGGACCCGTGGTGGGAAGGATTCTAGGGAAGAACAGAGGGAGAAGACGACGTTAGATGTGATCGTTTCTGATTCTCTGACTCTTTTCTAGTTGTTAGTCATTTATCAAGACAAACTAGAAATTAGGTAAGATGTGTAGATGGCTGTCTTTTTAAAGTACGTAAGCGAATAGGATTATATTAGAGAGTATAATTTACCTTAAATGTGATGCCAGGTTTTGTTTTGTTTTTTACTTATCAATATTTTTGTGGCTGGCCCAGATCATTATAGACAATGCTGTCATCACAATAATAACACAGTGTTCAATAAACTTTTTATTCTTAAATTTTAAAGAACTAATGTTGGAATTTTGTGTGTCTACTGTGCTGTTTAAGATTATTCTTACTAGGTTATTAAGAGAATGTTTATAAAAAACATTTTTGAAAATTATGTTTGGTCTCTTCAAGATGCTTTGGTTTAGAATAAGGGAACATAAATAAGGATGCTCTAAGTTCTTTCAGTCGCTCAGTTATGTCTGGCAAACCATTTCAGTATTCTTACTGAGAATCATGAACCCCTTATTGCCATAGAATAAGGGAATGTAGAAATAAGTGTGCTCAACAAAAGTGAATTGTCTTTACTAGGGAAATAATAAAGAGCAAGCCGGGAGGGGGAGAAAACAGACACATCCAGTTATGCTTTGTCGTGTAAACTGTATCCTGTCTCTCAGTCCTCTGTTCTTTGGTCCCAGTTTTCCGGTGATTTGAAAGGGGAGTTATGACCAGAAAACAAGGTTTTGTTGTCAGTAAGGAAGACAGCGACTTTGGAGAGTTTTATTTAAGAAATATGTATTGAATAACAGAGCTTTTGATTAGTTTAACTGTACCTCTGTTACAGTTCTTAGACTTGGATATTGCAGAGCTTAGGTTTGCATTTAGGCAGGCCTGGTACCACCCTTGCTATGTCCTGTGGCCTTCTGCTAGCAACACTTCAGAATTAACCATTCCCAGATGAAACGAATAAGCCCCCACTGAGACTGTTTCCCCAACCTGCCTTTTCAAAGCCTCCTTCTTTCTTTCTTAAAGAACTTTAGGGGTCCCTAGTTTGTTCCCGGGTTCTGGCACCAAAAAAAAAAAAAAAGAACTTTAGGTAACAGAGCAACATTGTCTGCCATTAAGTGTTGTTTTCTCCCTCTTTTATGTTGGGAAGGAATGGAGAATTCCAAGAAAAATATTTGCATAACATTTCAATTATATATGTGTTTCCTTAAAGTCCCATTTGGCTTTTCTCCTTTCAGTTTGTAGTCAGTAAAAAACACACACACACACAAATAAAATTAAGTATTTTGGGAAACATACAGTAGCCAAATGTTATTTAAGACAGAGTTCAAATTGAAAACTACTTACCAGCAAAAGGATGTGAGGTGAAACCCACCAGACAGAGGTGGCTTTGGTGAGCATCGTTGGAAGCTTTGGTCTTCAATCAGTCTCAGAAGCTATCACAGAGAAAAAGAAGATTCTAGCCCTGGTTTGCTCCCCAATGTGTACCCTTAGGGAAGCCCTTTAAAATGTAGAGGTTCACTTTTCTCAAGATCTCAAGGAAGAGTAAATGAACTTGCAGATTTGCAAGTTCTTGACAAAATTCATAGTGTGGGCAAACTTGAAGACCAGGATCACATTCAGGTTCCTGTTTGGGGGATGGAGTTGCCCTAAGCGGGCTGGAGGGCTCCTGGGTTTCCCCGAGAGAGGATGGCCAAGACAGTAGGGAGCACTGAAGGGGTCTCCAAACAGGAAAGAAACCCTGGAAGCAGGTCCCAGGGACCGGCTCCCTATCCAGAAAGAAGCAAGGAAAGCCTTTTCCTGGGCATAAGGCTGTGAAGTCAAATGGTTTGTGAAACAAAAATAATTTTATTGTGCAAAAGGCAGTGATAAAGCAATGTCATGCAGGATTCCAAAGTGGCCCATGAAAGTCCAAATTTTACAAAATACTAATCTGTTCTGAGACTGTGGTTAAACGAACATGATTCCAACCAGTACAAAATACCTGTCTTTAAAATACTAAAGTATTCACCAGCATTATGGGTCCAATGGAAATATCTGAAATTCTAAGTCATTTTCCCAGAAAGATAAACTTTCTCAAATACACTTTAGAAATCCTTGTCAAGTGTGTTGGTTCTAGCTTTAGTCTCTTTAGTAGGAAAAAAAAATTGTTTTTCCTCAGCTTGTTGATCTTCTGTGACCAAAGAGATAGAAAGCACAATTTTTCAAAGAATTAAAATCGATTAAACAAACACAAACGATCTCTGAAATGTCTCATGGTGGCCCCAGGTTCCTTGAGAGCAGTTTCTTGGAAGTGAAGAAACGTGAGTGGGAAATAAAAGTACCCAGTGCTTATTATACATCACCAGAGGGGTGTGGGCAATTTGATCTGCTGCAGGCTGTATTAGACCTTTGATCTCTTCCACTTCCCACCATTCTGAAACTTCTCAAATGGAGAAATTTGGGGATTTAAAACAGAATCCATTGTCTGTGGGCCACTCTGAAAAATAAGCCCCATGTGCCCCCACTATGGCACTTCAAGTGATTTGAGGGCTGAGCCTCACGTTGTGGCTTTTATGAAAGCTTATAAGCTTCCTTGATGAAGAAGTAGGTTCCAGCTATAGGCAGAGGGTTTTTAGTTATTTCTTCCCAAACAAGAAATAGTCACTTCACCATTGGGCATTTAGATGTCTCCAAGAAAAATAGGAGAAGCCTCAAATGTCAGTTTGAACTCAATCCTCTCTTACCTGGATACATCACAGCGAAAGGTCAGGCAGTTTGTGGTCCCAACCACCCCACTCTCACCATTCACATAAGAGGAGGGGGACCAAGGTCTGGCGAATTTGCACCCATTCTGTGGAGGAAAGAACCTGACAGATTTCTTGATTCCAAAAAGACTGAATCTTGTAATGGTGCATTATCTGCTGTTCCTACTCTGGGACTGTGTTGATTAGAAAGGGTTGTACATTTTCCAGATGCTTTAGAACAAAGGGGCTGAAGGGGGGTTTTGAGTGTTTTGGTGGTAAGGGTAGGGAAAATTATATTGGGAAATAATGAAGCATGAAATAATTTTGATACACTTTAAATGTATAAATCCATCTTGTTGGTGACTGGCTATGAGAAGGGAGAAGGAAGCTGACCACTGAGCTTGGACAAAGGTATTATGGAAGTAAGTGTTTTACACTCATGAACTGATGCAGTCGCGTAGCAACCCTGAGAAGATGGTTATTATCTCCATTTTACAGATAAGAAAATTGAGGCTTAAAGAGATTGAACAACTTGTCCAAAATTGCACGCATGGTAGAATCAGCATCTCAGGCTCTGGTCTGGGTTTTATCGTAAGCTATTTGGCAGACCTAAAGATTTGAAGATCTGAACTCTAACCAGAACTGAAAAAGTTTCAAATTCCCTAAGTAGTTTTCCAGAAAGATCTTGAGCAAAATTTTCTACTTCCTCCTAGCTTTCCATTTCACTCAGTATCCCACTCTCCCCACCTCTCCAGGGTTGGACAGCTCCCTCATCCAGAGATGGTTTCCTTTCTGTAGATACAGCTTGACTTCAGAAGAATTGGCTTTTTCCCCAGAGTCACCGTGCCTTAGCTGTTCTATCCAGATGTGCGTGTGCATGTGTGCCTTTAGGAGTGTGTGTTAGTATCTGTGGCATGTGTGAGAGTACCCATGAATTCGTGTCTGTGCGTGCACTAAATGTTTGCGTATACGTGAATGTGTGTATGTGTGTCAGAGTGCATGTGGTGTGTGGGTCAGAGTGAATGTGGTGTGTGTGGGTGCCTTTGTCTGTGTGTGAGTGTGTATGCTCAACGAACATTAGTGATTGTGTGTTTCTCTGTGTGTCTGAGTATATATGTGAGTGTGTCTGTGTTAAGTATGTTTTGTATATACTGCAAGTGTGACTATGTGGGTATATCTGACTATGTGTGTGTGTGTGTGTAAGAGTGTCTGCTTGGGTGGTTGTGTACATGCAGCTGTTCTCCCTGCACACTTAGGTCTGTGCCTTGGGTCGTGTCTTTCTGCTGGACTCTGGTGGGAGGCCCCATATGATGGGAGGGTATTGTCCCATGTGGCCCAGCATCTCCACAGATTCCTCGGCTGCTCCAGGAGTGTTGCTATCTTTTCATGCCTGGGTTTATCCTCTACAGAGCCCCAGCAGAGAGCATCACCACAGAACACTTTCCTGCAGAAGATAAAAATTTTCATTTTAAATGAAATGACTCCCCAGATCAGGAACTGAGTTTATAGATCAAATTCTGTCTTAGCGACTGCAGAAGTCTGCTTAAACTCCAGTTTTCAAGGTAAAATCTTGCCATATCAAATATTGCATGGATAAGTCAAGTTTACTAGGGACTTGGAAATCCTCTCACACCTTGGAAATTTTGGTTATGACTTTATTTCTTGTAGGAGGCCTATATAACCTCCGTCCTGTTCAGGCTCTTCAAATTAGGGGGAAAAAATAGTTTATTGTAGGTTAAAAAAAGATTTGTGTTGTTGCTCTTTGAAATTTTTTGGTAAACATTTCACAGGCATCTGAATAATTGCCTGGAGCGCTGTCTCCTGGAGTGTGGGGTCTGAGGTGACAGGTCCTCACCCCCATCACAGGTCGGGATGAATCTGAACTTGACAGATGCCTCAATAAGCTGGCACCTGGCAGCTGGGGGAGGGGATTAGCTGGACAGGGGCTCCCACGCCCAGCCCTGCTTGGGCATTAAGTGTCTGTCCCCTAAAACACCTGCGTGCTCTGTCCGAAGGAGGGAAATCTGTCCCTCAGACATTTCTGTCTGCACAATTGTTAGGGAGCGCCAGAGGCTGGTGGCTCACCAACTCCTCGTCACTGACATAGAGCAGCTTAGAGACTATTCCTCCCTCCACCTCCATCTCCCCTCCGTAATGTGACATGGTAGAGCTAGCTGGGTGAGGTGATGTCTGACCCTCTAGCTCTGGGGTTGGGTGCGCCCACCCCATGACAGGCCTAGTTTGAATCCTGGTTCCCCCGTTGGGGGACCTCCGACACTTTGCTTGACCTCTGCCAGACTCAGTTTCTTCATCTGTAAACTGGGGATAGTAATACTCCCTCACCAAGTTGTGTGGATTGAGGAAACCTACGCACAGGGCCTGGCATAGTTTATAACACGTTCTTGTTGCCTGGTTTTACCTTTATTATTGATATACAGTGGATCTCTTAAAACCATTCCTGCATTATCTTTGTTCTTTTAAAAATGCTCTCTCAAAAAAAAAAAAAATGCTCTCTCAAAATCTGCGGTGGAATACAGTGGGAAAGGTTTTGTTTTCTTTTAACTTAAAAAGCACCCTTAGTACATCCTTTACCTTTTTTGCCAAGCTTGAGGACGCCAGTTGGGTTCCAAGGCCTCAACCCCAAGTTTGGGAAGTCCAGCCTTATCCCTCCGGAAGCACTCCTTGCAGGCTGGAGGTCGAGAGAAATGGCTCATCTGCCTGCTTTTAGTGTTGTTCCTAAACGTGATGTTGTCAAGGCTTCCAACCCTGTAAACTTCCCCCCACCCTTGCCCGCCCTTCCCGCATACATTAGCCTTAATGTATTCTCCCTTGAATACTCATCATATTAAGCCTCCCGGTAGATACCTTGCTCAAAATAAATTTTATGGGCACGCATCCTCGTCCTCATCTCCATGCATTTGCGGCCTGGAGGAGAAATATAGCCGTATCTTTCCTTGGAGGCCAAACAACAATTAGGTGGGAATGGGCGGCCCTTTGGCCGGGTGCAAGGCAGGGTGTGGGGAGGGAGTGGGCTTGCGCTCCGTTCCCCCATCGGTCTTTCCTAGGGTTAATTTGCCTCGCTGGCCTGCAACCTGGCTCCTGGGACAAAGACTTCCTTAGTTGATTTTTACCTGGGCTGATGATCCACGAAGACCCACAGGTCAGACCGGGCACCCTCGGCTCAGTGGGGCATGGGTTCCTTTGGCTCTGCACTGCGCATCCATCCGGGAACACCTCTTCACTGAGCCGGAGGGGTTCTCCCCTAGAGCTTCCTTCCCATCCTTTGCATAAAGAAGCCTGAGCAGACTTCCTTCACAGTTCCTTTCTAAGACTCAACAGCTGCCACCAGAGTGCCTGCAAGGGGGAGCCACACCCTTTTACTCCTAATGGCTCCGTCTACCTGCCTATCCCCATCCCTTTCCCAGGCTGGATTTGCCACACCAAGGGAGCTCCAGGTTACCCGCCCCTTACTTACTATAGCTTCACCTCTTCTTTCCCAACGTCCCAACTGGTAAGGCCCCCCAAGCTCGGAACCCTCCCTGGCAGCTCCAGGGATGTGGCCCCTGGTGGTCCCTGGAGAGTCAAGCGTGTGGTTGAACAGGAACCTGCCTGGAGGTGCCCGATGAGCCCCCAAGCCATGGCACAGCTGCTTTGTGCTCTGGGTCCTCTCTGAACCTCCTCATGAGGGTCTTGACATCTATGGGGGACTTCTTGGTGGGAGTTCAGTGAGATCAAGCTCAGGAACTTGGGCCCCTAACTTTCCTTACTCAGCCCAGTGGCACCACTGCAAATGCCTGGTTACTGCAGTTATCTTATCCCCTAATAATAGAAACCTTTACTGAACACCTACTGTATACCAAGTCCTTGTCCTGTATACTGAGTCCTGTTGTTTGGCCTCCAGCCAAAGTGTTGTGAAGATGAGTTGATTAATGTATCCTCACAACACTTCCACCAGATACAGTTGTCATCATCACTCCATTTTACAGGCGAGGCCACTGAGGCAGAGGCAGAGTATTGGGTTGGCCATAAAAGTTCGTTTGGGTTTTTCTGTAAGATGGTTTGGAAAAATCCTAATGAACTTTCTGACCAATGCAATGATTTGTTAAAGCTTAGAAAGTAGAATCAAAATTAGGCAGACTGGCTCCAGAAGCCATGGTCTTAACCTGTGTCCTATCTTGCCGCTCTTATTCAATGGAAATTCCTGTAGCTGTCATGTGCTTAGACCTTTGCTGGGACTCCTTGGTAAATACTTATTGGTTAAACAGTTTCTTTGTCAAGGAGGAAAGCTTCTGAGATAAAAAGAAAATCCCATCTGAATTGGGACCGGTAGTGAGTGTCCAAACCTACATGTATCAGGGAGTTTTCATTTTGGTCTGAGAATCAGGTCAAAGGGCAAGGCATCTAGTGAGTCTGACCTTCAGGCAATGGTGGTGCCTGCTGAGGCCATGAAGGGAACAGACTGTGTTGGGGTTCAGTTGGGTTCAAGATCAACACTGTGTGTACAGGGCTAACAATGATGGTTAGTGAATGTCTCCATAGCCTGTCTATGTTTTAGATATAAATGACTTAATACTTGAGAAAGCTTTCTCTTTACATAGGTTTGCTTCTGCTGCTAAGTTGCTTCAGTCTTGTCCAACTCTGTGCAACCCCATAGACGGCAGCTCACCAGGCTCTGCCGTCCCTGGGACTCACCAGGCAAGAACACTGGAGTGGGTTGCCATTTCCTTCTCCAATGCATGAAAGTGAAATGTGAAAGTGAAGTCGGTCAGTTGTGTCCGACTCTTAGTGACCCCATGGACTGAAGCCTGCCAGGCTCCTCTGTCCGTGGGATTTTCCAGGCAAGAGTACTGGAGTGGGGTGCCATTGCCTTCTCCGTTACATAGGTTTGGATGTGTTTAGTTTTTCCCCTTAATGCTTTGAGGGTAATGCTCTTACGTGAACACTTTAAAATCACAAGTCTCGATAGCCTGTCTATGTTTTAGATATAAATGACTTAATACTTGTGAAAGCTTTCCTTCACGTAGGTTTAGCTGTGTTCAGTTTTTCCCCTTAATGCTTTGAGGCTAATGCTCTCATGTGAACACTTTAAAATCACAAGAGATTTAGTTTTACTACTTTTGTTGACATTTTGGGATGTGCAGGAAAAACTAGTGAAGAACTGTCTCCAGGTGAGCCTCTTAGGAATTTTTTCCTTTTGTAAATTTAAACATATATATTAGCATTTTTTACATTGTTGTGTGGGTTTCTGCCATACAACCACGCAAACCAGCCATAAATATACATACATACCCTCCTTAACCTCCCTCCCTGTGATACATATATACCATGGAATATTACTCAGCCATAAAAAAGAGTGAGTTTGAGTCCGTTGAGGACTAGTGAGGTGGATGAACCTAGAGCCTGTTACACAGAGTGAAGTAAGTCAGAGAAAAACAAATATCATGTATTAATGCATATATATGGACTCTAGAAAAATGGTTCTGATGAACCTGTTAGAGAAGCAGATATAGAGAAAGGACTTGTGGACACAGTGGGGGCAAGAGAGAGTGGGACGAATGGAGAAAGTAACAAAAACATATATGCACTATCAGGCGTAAGATGGGCAACTGGTGAGAAGTTGCTGTATACCAGAGGAGCCCAGCCTGGCATTCTGTGATGACTCAGAGAGGATTTGATCAGTAATTTATTTGGTGATAAATATCTTTGGAAGCTCTCTTGTGTGCCAGGCACTGTGCTAGGCTCGGAGGAGACACAGCCGAGAAAGAAATACTGCTCCCTGCTCTTAAAGATTCCACCGTTTAATGGGAAAGACAGTGTGTAAAAAGACAAGTAGCAAAAAAAAAGCCATAATAGAGGTGAGAAACCCCAGGGTTTGCCAGCCTTGTGACCTGCTGTATTTTGAGACTACCATGGGAGGCCAAATGCTTGCCCTTTTATGTTTTTGTACTTAACATTTGTTACAGTCCTTTTTTTGAGGAAAAGGACAAGAGAGAACGGCTAGACGTTTACACTATTTGTTCAACTGTGAAAGCCTGACCATTTTATACATTTTGAAACTAATTCAGTGACTCAAAAATACTGTCAATCTTCTGAGCAATCCCTTGGTAGAGATGGGATGGCAGAGAAATAGACCTTGGCTAGGAAGTCACCAAACTCAGGAACAGGATGGGGCAGTGGTTAGGATTCATTGCAGACAACAGAGTCCATTTTCACTGTTTAAATGGAAAGTGGTCAATTACCAGGTATGTATTAGATGACTTCCAGCTTAGTGGAGCCAGCCCTGGACCAAGCTTCTGGGAATAACTCCCAGTCCCCAGAATGGTGTTGCTTCTGCCATGATCGATTAGGACATTAAAGCCAGAGAATCCTGTGGCCTCTGCCAGGCTCCACACGAGCATAATGGGGGCCTGCCTCTGGGCTGTGCCTCCATTCCACTCAGCTCTGAATTCAAGTCTCTCCTAAGTGCATCTGATTGGCAGACTCTAAATCACATTTGGAACCTGAGCTGAAAGGGAATCTGGAAAAGCAGTGTCTAGTTTTCCTCTCTGCAGTACTACATGAAGTCATATTAGTTGGGGATATTAACTGATGGTATGTTTTATAGTTTTATAAAAAACTATATATTGTGTTTTATAGTTCATTAAAATACTGAGATTCTTTTTCCTCTTGGACCTTTAGGCATGGACCTTGGTCACTTCCCCTCTCCCCTACATATCATTTTCTTTTTAGGCCAGATGGCCTCTCAGTCTATGCCTAGGCAGGGCTCACTTTAGAGGCTTTTAGCACAGATTCTACCCAGTAGTGAAAGTGTCATGGGCTTCCCTGGTGGCTCAGATGGTAGAGAATCTGCCTGCAATGCAGGAGACCTGGGTTCAGTTCCTGGGTTGGGAAGATCCCTGGAGGAGGGCATGCAACCCACTCCAGTAGTCTTGCCTGGAGAATTCCATGGACAGAGGAGCCTGATGGGCTGCGGTCTATGGGGTCCCAAAGAGTCAGACATGACTGAGTGACTAAGCACAGCAAGGTGAAAATGTCATAGAAATAAGGGTGAATGCAATTGGGTCTTCCTGGCCATTGGCTGCTGAATTGCAGCTGGCATAAATGGAATTAGCTGGCGCTTCTAGCCTTGTGGTGCTCTCAGAAACAGGCTCTTTGGGCCAAAGCCACCCAAAGCCAGGCCAGCAAAACATGGATTGGATTTCAGTTCCAACCTACTCCTTTGACCAGGCACCTTTGCACAGTGTACAACCCACACAACTGTATGTGGCAGCTGTGGGAGTTTGGTTTATGTTCTTTCCCAGTTCAGGCAGAACGAGAAGGCATCCACACAGCACCTGGTCCGGTTAGCAGTGCTCTGCAGAAGGCTCACATGGCTCTCTCACCTCTCTCCACAGAGATCCCCCAGTGTGCTGGCTGCAACCAACATATCCTGGACAAGTTTATCCTCAAGGTCCTGGACAGACACTGGCACAGCTCCTGTCTCAAGTGTGCGGACTGCCAGATGCAGCTGGCTGACCGGTGCTTCTCCAGGGCTGGCAGCGTCTACTGCAAGGAGGACTTCTTCAAGTAAGTCAGAGCTGGCTGGTGGGGTGCAACTTGCTCTCCCTGCCCTAATCTAACTGCCTCCCCCATGCAGTGAGGGAGAAGTTTGCGGTAAGACAGGGTGGGGAGGGCAGGGGTCCATCCTATGTGGGATGGATGAACCCTGATGCTAAGAGGCTGTTCCTTATTGAGGTCCCCCTTCTGATCACTAGCCCATCACTCCTTGATGCACAGAATCACAGCCTCACATGAGCTCTGCAGGGGGCAGGGATGAGGAGCCGGCAGGAGGCAGGAGCCAGACTTCTCCAGGGTGACTGATACAGGATCCCTGCAAATCCTAAAAGGAGTTCCTCTTTCTGTCTTTGTGAGTTGGTGACTCAGGGCACTTTAGTTCAGTTCGGTTCAGTTGCTCAGTCGTGTCCGAGTTTTTGCGACCCCATGAACTGCAGCACGCCAGGCCTCCCTGTCCAACACCAACTCCTGGAGTTCACTCAAACTCACATCCATCGAGTCGGTGATGCCATTCAGTCATCTCATCCTCGGTTGTCCCCTTCTCCTCCTGCCCCCAATCCCTCCCAGCATCAGAGTCTTTTCCAATGAGNAGCATCCTTCTTTCTCACTCTCTATCTGAACGTGGTTGATTAGAATTTATGATAGATTGAAAACCATAATAATATTTCAGGTTAAATTTTAATTATTCCCATAGTATACAGTCATTCTAGAAAACTGAAGAAAGGCAAACACCTGTAGCAAAAAACAAGCAAACAAACAGACACCAAAATAAAACTCAAGAACAAATGAACAGACAAACAGAAAACCACTGGAGAGAATTACTGTTGACAGTCTGAAGTTTATCTTAAGGCTCTTTTAAATGTAATAAAAATATAGACCAGAGTCCACGTGCTATGCTTTTTTTCTGTGTGTGTCAGCTTAGGCATATATGTGAAAATCACTAGTTTTGAGTGTAAACTTTGATGAGTTCTGATGGAAGTATCCAGTTATTTAGCCATAATCCCTGTAAAGAACAGCTTTTCACCCCAAAGTGTTTCTTGGCTCCCTTTAGTGATTAATCTCTCTCCCCATCCTGGCAAACACCAATCTATTTTCTACCTCTATAATTTTGCCTTTTCTAGAGTGTCATGTGAATGGAATCCTATGTACATGCCCATCTGTGTCTGCCTTTTTTCACTTAGCATAAGACCTTGGAGATTGAAACAGGCTGTAATACGTATCAGTGATTTATTAGTTTCTCTTACTGAGTAGCGTCACATCATGTGGATGGTCCACGATGTGTTTATCCATCACTGGTTGATGGGCATTTGGATTCTTTTCAGGTTTTCTCTGTAATAAGCAAAGCTATTAGGAAGATGTACCAAAAAAAAAAAAAATTAGAGGACATACACCTTTATTTCTCTTGTGGAACTACCTAGGAGTTGATTTCTTGTCTTATGATAAGTGTATGTTTAACTTGGTAAGATACTGCCCAACTCTTCACNGGCGAATTTACAGTGTGCTGTGGGGACCAGTTTCTTCTGTACCCAGCTTTGGCATCCTGCAAGTCACAGAGGCCCAGGCTGCCTCCCTTATTTAGCCATGGTTACTCTCCTCTCCTGAGATCATTCTGCTTTGTAAAGTAGCCCACTGTCAGGGCTGGAGCCCCTTGTTAAGGGGAGCTGGCCACACATTCAGTGCTGAATCCACAGGTCGTTAATTCTGTGCTGGGGATGCTGTGTGGAGAGAAATGGAAAGCGGAAGTGATTCCCCCCATTGCCCACAGAGGGATGATCAGACACAAAACCACAGGGAGGACCCTTGGATTTACAGGCAGTCAGGGCTCACCCAGCATTTGGGATCATGGCTGTTTGGTACAGGAAGGCCCAGGTGCAGCACAGTTTGGTCTAGCAAGTCATAGTCCTTGGTCAGGACAGGGAGGGAGCATTGTCTACAGTCAGAGCAGCTTCATTGCCCATCCTCAGAGCTTGGGACCTGCTGCCCACTTGGGGGTCAGACAGTGATCTGGCTGCAGAACTGGGGGTCTGCTCCTCATTGCAGGTCATTAAAGGTCACCAGGCACCTGCTTTCAGCTGACATACATGCAGAGGGACACTGGGAGCAGAGAGAACAGGAGATGGGGCAGGAGAGGAGGGCAGTCCTGGGCACCCCAGTTCCCTCCCCCCGCATCTCACACCAGGCTGCAGGAGTCACTTCTGACGGCCTCCAGAGAGCCCAGTGGGTGCCATGCACTTGAATCTGCCCAGCAGACCTCAGGATGCTTGCGGCTGTGGCACTTGAAAGATGCCTGGTCAGAGGCATCTTCTCTATGCACCTTGAAGTAAAAGAGAAAAAGGAAAAATAAAAAGTACTACTCTCTTACGATATCTGCCCCAAAGCCTGGCTCAGAGACAGAGGGCAGGATTCATTGACCTTACTGATCAGCACTGTGTTTCTAAGTTCCAGGATCAATACTTTAAATCTGTTTTATAACAAGGGGCAGGGCCACTGCTTTGCACAACTCCAGGGGCATCTTTTATTCTGTGTGAAGTTTCGTGAATCAAGACAGTATTGTGAGGAGCTGGAGGGGTGATTACCCCAGAAGTGGGGGGACGATGGAGGTGAAAGATGGAGATTCTCTTCCACTAGCCTCCTGCCTGTGAAACGTGGCAGTACTGGTGCCTGGCAGCAGAGGGCGATGTTGGCGTGTGCACAGACAGAGAAAGAAGTACTGTTGGAAGGTTGTACTTTGTGGTTGTTGTGCTTTGGGGGGGTGGGGTGGGGCGGGCGCTGTTAAACACTGTCTTGCTCAGTAACACTGGCTGATTTTTGCTGTTGTTTGTTGTTTTGCCTCTTGGGTCCTTGGCTTCCTTTCTCCGAAGGAAATAAAATTCTGAGGCCAGAGAGGAGAGGCGATGAGTCGACTAATGCAGTGTGCTTCTGAGACTATTACAAAGTTGCAAGCTAGGGAGCCAACAACTCCTTGGGTTGTGTTTGCTGAGCAGGTCCTGTCTGGACTTTGCATCCAGGTGTGGAGGGTCCCTGGCTCCTTGCAAAAGGGCTGGAGCCTGGGGATAGCAGGGGTCTGGGACTTGGGCTTCTGGGTCCCCTGCTTTTCACTGTCTGGGTCCTGGCAGCTCCCTTACTTTGAAGCATGGTGAAAACAGGTTTTCTGCTCCAGGAACCAGTTCAAGTGCTGGAGGTTCTTAGGCAAGTTCCTTAATGTCTCTCAGCTCCAGTGCCCCAAGACTGGGTACACAGGAGCGTTTCGCAAAAGGGAGTCATTTTATGAATAGATTGGTTTGGTGGACCCAAATGGGGCTTGATTGAATTACTGTTCTGTGTTTAACCAGCTTTTCATCAGTAAACAAGTGACCAGGCCTTCCTGAAAACCTCATCCCCTTATCTGTTAAGAGGTGATGTTCTAACCCACCGAGTTGCTGTGAAATGGGAAGAAGGTGGTGTGTAAACTGTGTCCAGAGCTGCTGGGTTCTCGCTAGGTGCTAGAATCTCTGGGTGTTGGGTTTCTGGCCCCGGAGGACTAGCTGTCAGAGTTCTCCCCTAGGGCTGGGCTGGGCTGGCTTCCCCTGCCCCCCCATCCCCCTCCCGCCCCCATTCCCACTGAGATTATTTTAAAAGCCTAGAACTCCTCACATGGAGGTCAGGGTAATCTGGCTCGCGGCAGTGTGCTGGGCATAAACCATGGCATAGAGATGCTGTGCTGATTTACACGAAAACTTGAGAAGCAAACCAGTGATTATTATAACATGAAAACGGAGAGCTAGAGAATTGAAGGGCAAGATCCACATACATTTTTAAGGTAAGCCACAGCCCTTGAGAACATTCCAGTCTTGTGGGGGAGCTTCAAGCTGTATCCTGGCTGCCAGGCCTCTATGCTCACACTTGCCTACCAGAGGGGGCCGTGGGGAAGAGTTGGAGACGTTTGGGGGTGACTGCCACCCCAGGGAGGGTCCTGTCTAAAACTTCATGCTCCTTTGGGGGTGTCTCCCTGCACCTGAGGCCCTCCCCTGCCTGGCACTGCGCGGACCCAGCGAGATGGAGGGCTGCTGGACCGCTGTCAGTGGGGCGCTGCGCCCCTCCCCCAGCCAGTCAATCTCTAGGCAGTAACGGGCTGTCAGCCAAGGGCAGGTAAGAGGCGTCCTTGGGAGCCTGGGAGCTGCTGATTTATCCCCACTGTTCAGAACAGCCTGTCTCAGCTCCGGCAAGCTCTGCGTTTGGCCCAGCCGCAGGGTGGTTTCGCTGGCTCCTGTGAGGTCTTCATTAGTGACCTTGGGCCAATCACTCTTGTAACCAGGGCCTCCATCCCTCAGCTGGGCAGATGCCCATGGGACATCGGGCAACCTGGGGCCCATGGGGTAAGGCCCGCGCTCCGAGTTGGACATTTGGAGAGGGAGCAAGCATTGGGTTTGAATCCAGGGTCAGTGTGAATTTGGGGCATTAGACCTCTTGGAGCCTCACTCTCATCTTGAAAAAATAGATGAAAATAAAAATGTCTACTTTTCTAAGTTACTCCGGGAATGGAGTGAAATGAGGTACTTAGTATCTAGCATTATTGGTAACTACTCTGTTATTTATTTTTATTTTTTGATGTGGACCATTTTTAAAGTCTTTATTGGATTTATTACAATATAGACTCTGTTGTTTATATGCTGGTTTTTTGGCCATGAAGCATTTCGGATCTTAGCTCCCTGACCAGGGATTCAACCCATACCCCCTGCATTGGAAGGCAGGGTTTTAACCACTGGGCCACCAGGGAAGTCCCTGGCTATTCTTATTAAGACCATGACAGCATATCTATGTAGGGAGGAGAGAAAAAGAGAAAAGAAGGGTCCTGGGGGCAGAGGCTACAAAACGCCTTGAGCCAGACAGGAGTCCTGGGGAGGGAGGTGGGGCCTGTCCAGTGCAGTGGCGGGTCAGATGGCTGGAACAGCTGTCCGCCTCTTGGCGTGGGGGTGGTGTGTGGAGATGCTGTGAGTTTTCTCCACAGGATGCCATCCCTCCCAGTACGATCCAGAGCTCTGTGGTGGTGACCGCAGCCCTTAGCCTTCACTTCCCAAAGTGGAGTTCCTAGCTCTGGATGGAGGGGGCAGCCCGTGCTTGCATGGGTGCCTCTAGCCAGCTGGTACCTTGCTGCCACAGGAAGAGGACACTTCAGTTCTGCGGTTGGTTGTGGGTCCAGTCTGGGGCCAGGTTCTTGGCGAGCCACCTGTTATTTTTGATAACTACACACCTACTATGACACACACACACACCATTCTTGAAAAATGTTCTTAAAGAACTCACAAGGGGAGGGTCTCTTTGACCTGT
This sequence comes from Neotragus moschatus, assembly GCA_006410615.1. NCBI lineage: Eukaryota > Metazoa > Chordata > Mammalia > Artiodactyla > Bovidae > Neotragus > Neotragus moschatus. The sequence continues at coordinate 1,537,941 of SJYA01002524.1, forward strand.
GACTTTCCATAATTTCTGAATAGTTTATAGTCTAATCCCCTCACTAAGCAAATTAAACCTTTTAAGGTAACGATCAGATGGTTCGGATAGTAGCTGTGCGTGTGGACATTTGTAAGATTCAAACACACTTGTGGGACCAGGCCCACTGTCATTTGCAAAGGCCTGTAATCAAGGCAGAAGCAATTACTTAGCCGAGCAGCTCCCCCTGGGACCTGAGGCCGTATATCAGGCAGTGATGAGTCCACAGATTATCTGTCTGCCCGCCCCGGAGCCCTCCTGTTCGGCTGCGCCCTCCCACCCTCCAGGAGCCCAGGCTTGCTGCCGGGAAGGCCTCCTGACATCTGTGGTACCTGCATACCAGAGACCTTTGTGTCCTGGAGAATCTATTTGGAACCAAATGGTTGCAGATTGGCCTGAGAGTCGGCAGCATCTGGGCTGTGGAAACATAGTCCCCAGACAAAGAGGGATTGGAGTGACATGGGAGTGGGAGATGGGGGCACCTTACCACACACCAGCCGGCATCAGCAAGCCCCATTCTCTTAATCACTGGGGCTCCACCCCTCCCTCCCTTTACCTCCCGCCCCCCTTCATTCAGGTACCGAGACACAGGGTCCCACCTCCAAGAGGCCCTCTCTCTCCCTTCCCACTGCCTCTGTCTTCTCTCGGGCCCTGTCACACGCCTCTGCACCACTGGAAGCTTTCCAATCAGCTGTCCTACTCATCTTGTTCCCCTCATCCCTTCCTGCTACAGGCCCATCTTTGGTCACCTTACTCCCGTGGCTCCTGAATCTCCTGAACCCAGCGCTCAGGGGTTCATCGCCTGGCTCCACCACATTGCTTGCTGATTCTCTGGCCAAGATCACATGAGCGTCCAGTGAGAGCCAGTCTCTGGCTTGTGGCTGTGCTCCTGGGGTCTGTCAGTGCCCCTGGAAGCCCCACCTGAGGAGGAGCCGCGGACCAGCCTTAGACCCCGTGACGAGCATCGTGGGTCCTTGCGGCTGGCTGCGAGGTGGGGTGAGAGTGGCTTGGGAGAGGGCCCTATGCCTCTCCTGTCCCAGTCCCTGCTGCACCTCCATGAGAATGAGTTCTCAGGCCTTGAAGGGCTCAAGAATCAACAGGCAGTCTGCACCTACTGCAAGAGGGCCTAGAGCACCTATTACATAGGGTTTCTCAAAGCACAGTGCACGCCACAGCCGCACCAGGGTCATTCATGAGGGGCTTATTAAAAGTGTGCAATCTGGGGCCAGAGTCAGGAATCAGGGATGACTTTTCTGCTTTTAAGCAAACTCCCCAGTTGGCACTTCTACACAGGGTAATTTGGTAACAGCTCAGCTAACACCTTGGCAGAGAAGAATTAGCCTGGGATCAGCAGGGCTGATTAGGTGCCCAGAGGAAGAGGGTGGAAAGGAGGGACAATGTTGTTGGGCTATTTGGCAGCCTGTCCCACCTGTGGAAAGGGACTAATAATGCCTATGATAAGGGCTTTTGTGAGTTCAGATGAGATAGCTCACTAGAAACTCCCCTGATGAATACTAATGCTTCATGCATGTTCACAAAAATTTAAGAGACTTGGGCTAGACTCTGGGAGAAGAGGGTCAGATCCTACATGTCCCACTGCCTCTTGGGAAGCAAATCTCCCCCCAGCAGGGAGAGCAGGGACATATGACTGGGGGAAGGGAGAGTTGGGCTGTAGATTTTTTTCCTACCACTCACTGGGCTGTGTGATCTTGAACAAATCTCTGACCCTCTCCAGGCCATTTTCTTCTATGTTAAATGAAGAGGTTAGACTAGGTGACTGATTCTAAAGCTTTTCCACTTGCATTTATCTCAAAGTAATATTGAATGCTCGTTGAAAAGAAAAATGTTTTATTAGAAACTGCAAATAAAAAGTGGAGCCTGAGCAGAGTTCTGCTGGGCCTGGGAGGTTTCTGGGTGAATATGCACATGGCGTAGCTGTGTCCCCATTCTCCAAGGCTCTAATATTCTCCAGTGTCGGCCTTCTCCAAATATGGCACCTTCTACATCTGGAGAAGGCTGATTGTTCTAGGGCAGGACTCTGCATGCCGTGACATAGCTGTGGTGGTGATATATGTTGGAAATATTGGTACATACAGTAACAGTAAATATCAGCGACTTACCTGTCAAGCGTGGTGATAGATAAAAGAAATACATGGAGGAAAGTGTCAACTGGGGAAAAAATATATGGCCGGCAGTAAATCACCGCCAAGCAATTAAAGCATAAAATTAAGTTGTGTGATATTTTGTTTTCTTGGGATGGTGCACTGCTCTGTGGCAGCTCCCACACATGGAGCTGGCGTGGGCCTGGGTTGGACTGCTCCCAGCAGCCCAGAGAAAGGAAGAGGATTGGGTTCAAATTCCAGCCCCACCGTCTATTGCTGTGATGTCTCTGGCATGTTTCTTACCCTCCCTGAACTTATTTCTTCCCCTACAAATGGGGGAGTGACGCCCGATGTAATTTGGGGTGGAGCCAATGAGATTTGCTGACAGATCACACGAGGGTGTCCAAGGCTGTGGGCCTGAGCAACTGGAAGAGAGAAATCGCCCTTCTCTGAGATGGTCAAGGAGCAGATGCTGAGGAAAGATTAGGAGTTGAGACTCTGAGGGGGTGGCTGTAGGATGTACCATCTGGAGCTGGGAGGAGGTCCCAGCTGGAGGTGGAAGTTGAATCCCCAGAGGTGTGGGATGGATAAGAAGAGGTGGAGGGAGGTGGAACAGGGGTTGCCACAGAAAGGAGCAGAACCCGGAAAGCCAGGTCCCGAGGCCCAGTGAGTGACGTGTTCTAAGGAGGAGGGAGAGCCGATGTGGTGCGAGGTGAGGGACGGTGAGACCTGACCAACGGATTCAGCAGTGTTGGGGCCCCCTGGTTAAGTGAAGTTAGGGGTGATTCATGGGCGACCACCTGACTGGAGCACTGTATTAGTCAGGGCTTTCCACAGAAATGCAACCAATAGGCTGTGTGTGTGTGTGTGTGTGTGTGTGTGTAAAGGGATTTAATTTAAGGATTGGCTCACAGGATTTCAGAGTCTGAGAAGCCCCAAGACCTGCAGTCAGTGGGCTGGAGGACCCAGGAGAGTTGATGGTGTATCCAAGTCGGTAGGCTTGAGACCCAGGAAGAGCCAGCACTTCAGTTCAACTCTAAAGGCAGGAAAAGACTGATGTCCCAGTCCCGCAGTCAAGCAGGAGGAGCTCACTCCTGGGAGGACAGGCCTTTGTGGTCCCTTTGGGTCTTCACCTGACAGGAAGAGGCCCATCACAGTGAGGAAGACAATCTGCTTTACTTGGTCGACTGATTGAAACGTTAATCTGTCCAAAATCAGACACACACAGGAAGACGTTTGACCAAATATCTGGGAACTTTGTGGCCCAGTCAAGTTGGCACATGGCAACTGGAGTGGATTCAAGGTAGAATGAGAACGGGCATTAGAGACTGTGTATAAACCCCGTTATTTGAGGGATTTTGCTCCGAGAGGAGTAGAGATGCAAGGAGGCATAGGGTCGAGAGAAGTTTTTTGTCTTGAAGTGGAAGAAGTAACAGCATGCTGTATGCGGCTGGGTACCTGTGATAGAGACGGGATGTTGATGATGTGGGTGGCAAGGGGCCTCGTTGCTTGCTCAATGATCTTACTAGGAAGGGGTAGACTCTGTACCCAGATGGGCCGCCAGCCTTGACCGGGAGCACAGATGGGTCAGCTGTAGGGAGCGAGAGACTGGGGACACAGTGGGTGGACAGAAGAGGGGCGTGCCTAGCAGGCCTTTGCTGAGAGCTCCTCTTTTGTCCCGGACACACGAAGCTGGGCCACCAGCTGAGACCAGGGATGAGGGGATTGGGAGAGAGAAGGGATGGGAGGGTGGGAAGGTTAACAGACGAGAGGGGGCACTGTGCTTTCCCAGGCTCTCCTGAGGTCTGGACCCTGAATTTAAAGGTCGTCCAGTCAGTGAAGAGGTATGTTTCCCGCAGCCCTGTTCTGATAACCTGTGCTGCGTGGCAGAGGTCGGGGGTTGAGAGTAGAGTGGGGAGTTGAGGGTATGGGCAGGAGAGGGGTTCCTAGGATGGACCACAGAGTCTTTGCTGGGTTGGGGAGAAGTGAGGCCCGTGAGGAGGGTGAGGGGCAGTGAGAGTGGGCCCGGTGGCAGGGCTGTGGCAGTCAGGCTGCTGTGGGCACCAAGTGGAAGGGCAAGACACTGCGACGCTTGGAAGTCCCTCCTGGAGGTGCTCCAGCCCCTGATGGCACCGTCTGGGGTGGACCACGAGAGGGAGTGTCTGAGGATATGAGCTTCGGGGCACCTGCTCTGTCACTCGACCATGTCTGACTCTTTGTGACCCCATGGACAGTAGCCTGCCAGGCTCCCCTGTCCATGGGATTTCCCAGGCAGGAATACTGGAGTGGGTTGCCATTTCCTCCTCCAGGGGATCTTCCTGACCTGGGTATAGAACCCGAATCTTCTGCATCTCCTGCATTGGCAGGTGGATTCTTTACCACTCAGCCACCTGGGAAACCCATGACCTTCAGGAGAAGAGGTCAAAGAATTCAGCGGAAAAAAAAAAAAAAAAGAATTCAGTGGACAGGGTCAGGAGGGACTTGCTGTGGGGACATCGATGTCACCGAGAATTCTGGCAACAGGGATGGTGAGCATGAGGGTGAGCCAGGAGCAAAATCCACCCAGGAGGGAGCGGGTGGGCTGGGGGTGGCGATGACACCCCAGGGAGGTAGCAGGGTCCCCTGGGAGCGGTGGTGGGGTTTAAGTGATGTTATGGACACGGGGGGCACACAGCAGGTGCTTGGTACCTGGGAGCTGCTTTTTAATTGTATTGGTGACCAGAATATGGTCCTGATCTGACTGTAGGTGAGAACATAAAGTGAGGAATGTGCTGGAACAGCTGTGGCATAGGGTTTACATGCACCTGTTTCTAGAAGACGTGGCGCCTGCCAGGTCAGCCTGTCAGCCTTTCTGCAGTATCTGGAGACCCTGCGCTGGAGAGCGGGCCCGCCAGGCCTGTTGAGAGGAGTGGGAGTGGACAGATAAACGGGCCAAGGGAACTCGGGCTTGAGCATGGAGGGAAGGGTGAGACCAAGGACACAGGACCAAGGACCCCTCGCTGGGGTCAGGGCAGCCCTTGAATGTCAGCCGTGACGCCTAGTGCATTTCCACAGACAGCAACCCAGGCCCTTCACGCCTGAGCTGTTGGGGCAGGGGAGTGTCTATAGGATTAGTCGGTGTGTTGGGGTGACACTTACTGTTGGGGGAGGGCTCCTGGGGCAGTCCCCACGTTGCAGGGTCGGGGACCCCAGTGGCTCAGAGGGGACAGGGCCCCGGGCCCCAGTTCCAGTTCAGAGTGGGTGCACCGCGACTGGCTTCGCTGTGGCATTTGCATCTCTGACACCCACTGTGTGCCAGCCATGTCGTCAGAAGCACCGCGTTCAAATCCTGGTCTTTCTACTCTGTGCCTGTGTGGGCTGGGCCCAACACCTCACCAATTTGAGCCGCAGTTTCTTATTTGTCAGAAGGTATCAGAGTCCCTGCCTTTCAGGCTGGGAAGACATTTGTAGACTGAGTGTGATGATGAGAGCAACGTGGGGTGGAAAATTGATGTTTTAATAAACTTCAGGCCTCATTTTACAGGAGATTCAAGTCCCTTCTTTGAAAAGCTTTTGCCAGGAGCTGCAGCTATTATGGGCTTCCCTGGTAGCTCAGACGATAAAGAATCTTCCTGCAATGCAAGAGATCCAGGTTTGATTCCTGAGTCAGGAAGATCCCCTGGAGAAGGGAATGGGCACCCACTCTAGTATTCTTGCCTGGAGAATTCCATGGGCAGAGGAGCCTGTGGACTACAGTCCATGGGGTCACAAAGAGTCGGTGATGTCACGTGCTAATTCTCCCCTGCTTGCTCCGACCCGTGCTTGAAGACGCAGTTGGCACACTCACTCCACCCAGCATGCATTCGTCCACTCCTTCAGAGGTTCTCGCTGGGCAGGGATAAGAGACTCGCCAGTGATGTTGCTTTGTGGAGGAAAAGTCGTGTGAGCTGTTAGAATTCTTCCTTGCATTTTCTTTGTCATTTGGATCAGCTCCAACTGCTTTCCCTGGGGAGACCGGCTGTCCACGGAGCTCTGGCAGGGCAGCACTCACCAGAGGGGTTGTCCTTCTGATGAGCGAGGCCAGTGCCGTCTGCACACANTTTGTGGAGGAAAAGTCGTGTGAGCTGTTAGAATTCTTCCTTGCATTTTCTTTGTCATTTGGATCAGCTCCAACTGCTTTCCCTGGGGAGACCGGCTGTCCACGGAGCTCTGGCAGGGCAGCACTCACCAGAGGGGTTGTCCTTCTGATGAGCGAGGCCAGTGCCGTCTGCACACAGTAGGGGCTCAGTGATAGGATGAGGCAGGTGCTGACTGGCAAGTTCCTCGGAGGCCTCTTCCTTGGCCAGCGTGCTGCTCTGCCCCCATCGCTGTCATCCTTCAGGGCAGATTCTCAGTTGTACCTTATTTCCATCCAGGGAGTTTTAGCCACGGCTGTCTCATTACTGCCTGCCGCAGAACAAGCCGCAGAGCTTTTCAAGGCCATGGCTGTCGCATCTGCAGCCCTGGGTAGTCTAAGATCTGGAAACTCACGACAGCGTCGTCATCGCATCCGCAACCCACAGGATGATGGCACCGTGTTCTGGGCTCGCTGGCTCTGACCAGGAGTGGGGGTTGGGTGCCCCTCGGGCCTCAGCCACACTGGGGGAACCCTGTGGGCCCCGGGGGTGCACACAGTCCTCTCAACAAAGGGTCCTATTGGCTGTGCTCCAGGGGAGAAAGGTAACAAGAAGCAACTTCCACTTAGCATCGGTATAAATCCCACAATCAGGAAAATTGCTTCAATTGCTAAAAAACGCTGGTGGGAAAGTCCATTTATTTTTCATTTTTCTTGTGCACTTGCCACCCTCATGCATGAATCACTGTCGGTATGTAGATTAAATTTATACCCCTGTTATCTTTCATGTCTCTGGGGCTCTGGTGTCAACTGGGCTTCTGGTTACTGAAAACCACTGCCTGCTTTTTAGTGGGGAGAGGATGTGGCCCTCCCTGTGGGCAGGGGTGTGTCTCCACTGTGTTTTGGAGTCTCTGCTTTGTTTTGAGGTCTCTGCTCTACCTTCCTCCTCCTCAGGTCTCCACCCTCGATTCGGCCACAAGACTTGCCTTTTGGAAAACTCTAGTTCTTCTCTGGAGCTGCTTCTGCTCCATCCTTTGCAGCAAAGGATTTGAACACTCGGGTTTTGGTGGTTTATTTGAGAGGGTTTGCAGTGAGCAGGATGAAGGCATTGTTTCATTTCAAACACCTGCTTTGTGCATTGCCTTGGACTGGATAGAAAAACTATAGGCAATTTGAGAACACAGTCTAGTAACATATATGCAGGCTTTCCTCTCCTTTGTCCCTGAAACACACACACATGCACGTGTGTGCATGCACGCACACACGCACGCACACACACGCGCACACACACGCGCACACACACACACAAGCTGGATGCCTGCCTGCCTTCCTCTCTAATACAATGACGTGATTAAACAGCAGCTGTGGAAGAAGCCTGTTCTCACCTGTGCTCTGGTAGGGACTGAGCCACAGAACCACCTAGAACTGAGAGTAGACGTTGTTCTCCATTCTCAGATTTAGCCATATCCATACACAACCTCTGAAAGCATGGTTCTTTATTCAGTGACTTATTCAATAAATGTGATCTCTACTTTTCTAGGTCCTGGACTTGAAATCTGATGAAAGCTTTGAAACCTTTTGAAAAATCGGTTGAAAGTCCAGACCTTAACTCCTGATGCACAATTTTGAACAACTCAGGGGTGGCTGACGGAGCCTGTCCTGAGCTCCAGTCTGAGAACCTCTGCTTGCAAGAGGCCTGCTCCATGCATGCCACCCTCCTCACAAAACCCAGAGGCATTCCAGGAGTTCAGAAGTCTGGGGTTCTTTCAACCCAAACGCCTCAGCCACTCACACCCTGATGCCCTCCTTGTATCTGGTCTCAGCGGAGCAGTCCTTGGGGCCACACTCCTGGCTCTTTGGAGGTTATCCATCTAGACCCCCACTTCTCTGTGACCGTGTCCCTGGGAGGGGGCTGAAGCCGCAGCTGGCCATGCCTGCTCCGGGCTCCTGTAGCCCCCAGCAGGTATCATCAGCACAAGAGACCCATCATTCTGCATTAATCTGGGATTCATCATGATAGCCATGACCATAATTAATTTATTTGGTATTAATGTGGATGAAATATGTACTGTCCTTTCAGGGGAAATCAGGCTGCCTATAAGCATTAGTTAAAAGGACCATTAAAATCAAACCTTCCCCAGATCCATTAGGCGAAGTCTTTCATCCTGAAGAAGATAAAGTTCTGCTGTGTGAAATGTCATGAATAATTAGGTTGATTGCTGTTTTAAACTCTGCCCCTTCCTCCTCAGCCCCTCCTGCTTCCCTCTCGAAGCAGGGAAGGCTCACCTGCAGTGGCTCACCACTGCCCCCACTTCCTTCATCACCACTTCTACACTGGCCCCAAATTTCCCTCTGACCTCTGGGACCACTGGCGTGGCTCTATGTGTGTGGCCAGAATGGGGAACGGGGCTTAAATGACCCAACTGGACTATATTTTCAATGGGTCTACTTCTCTTTCCTTCCCAGCCTTGGGCCAGGCTGGTGGTGGGCACCTTCCTCTTATCTCAGTGCTGCTCCAGAAGGAGATGGAGAGAGGTCTGAGGTAGCATCCTTTAGACTCAGGTCTGCAGACTCCCTGCCCGGAATGGTGTCAAGGGTAGAAAGGCAGATTCCTGGGCTCACATCTCTGGAGCTGTGTGTGGGAGGGGAGAGGAGGCTGGTAAGGATGGTTTGACATGTGCAGGGTGGAGGGGAGAGGAAGAAGAGAGGAACCATCTCAAGAGCCCTGCTCTGCTGCCGAAGTGCGATTTCTCTGGAGCCCCCGTGTGGATCCTGACATGTGGGGTGTCCTGGCCACATGGCTCCTCCTGTGGGAAGCACGTGAAGAGGTGTTCTGCCTGATGCTTTATGCACATGGGCACTTGCAATTGTCCTGTGGGACTGGTCCTCTAGGCTTCACCATAAGGCTGAAGAGACCAAGAAACAGAGGGTGAAACTGTCTGCTCAGTGGGACTTGGAAAATCCTATGGCCCTGGATGAATTGATGACCTGTTAACTGGACAACTGGATGGCCTGGAGGTGGAGGCCCATGGACACCCCAGAACAGTGGGGTGGGCGAGGGGCTGATGAAAAGTGGGGGGAAGCCAGACCCCTCTCCCCACCCATGTGCTCTAATCCAGCCTCGTTCCCTGACAGGCGCTTCGGCACAAAATGCACAGCCTGCCAGCAGGGCATCCCCCCGACCCAGGTGGTCCGCAAGGCACAGGACTTCGTCTACCATCTGCACTGCTTCGCCTGCATCATCTGTAACCGGCAGCTGGCCACGGGGGATGAGTTCTACCTCATGGAGGACGGGCGACTGGTGTGCAAGGAGGACTATGAGACAGCCAAGCAGAATGGTAATTAGCTGGCCCCTGCATGGCCAACCTCTGTCCTGCGAGAGTCCAGGCTGCCCACCCCTCGGAGCCCCACAGGCATCCTGCCTCTTCTAGAACCTTCCCAGATGCCTGAAGGGAGAGAGATCTCTCACCCACCCCCTACCCCAGTCCTTGGCATTGGCTTCCCCACTGAACCATCAATCAAGTTATGGTTGCCGAGCAGCTGCTTGTCTTGGGACAAGGCAGTACTTTGGCTCAGGAATAGCTGGGGACCTTGTGCTCATCATCACTCAGACTCCCTGTATTGGGACTTAGCCACTGGACCCCCAGGGAAGTTCCATGCTCCTTAGTTTTTTTTCGTTTGTTTGTTTAAATGTTATTGTTTCCATTTGGTCCAAGGCTTGGAAGAGGGCTCCAAGGTGTTAACAAGCTGCCCAGTGGTTGCAGAGAGGGACTTCAGGCAGAAACCCTGGCATTAGAGGGGCTCCTCAAACGCTGCTGAGCTCCAGAGACTCCTAGTTGTGCTTGAGGGTGAGCCTTTTGAAGAGAGATTCTCCCAGCCCCACCCAGGGACCAGCCAGCCCACGGAGGTGGGTCAGGTGGCCACCCATCTTCTAGATGAGTTTCACCTCCTCCCCTAGGAAGTGGTTCTCCAAGAAGTCACAGATGCAAGGGTCTGCAAGGGGAGAACCTAGGCCATGTAGATCTGAAAGGGTCTGGTTTGGGTTCTTCTCCATGAGAAGGGTGGCTTCCATAGCATCCTGGGTCTTACCCCACTCATCTCGAGGTGGCTCCAGCATGTCCAGGAAGAGGGCTCGGCCACCAGGCTGGTTTTGCATGTTCAAGACTTACTGCACGCCCTTGCGCTCCTTCTTGGCCAACTTGCAGGAAAAGTGGCCCTCCAGAGCCGTATTGTTGTGGTTGAGATAGAAGCCCAGAGAGAGGCAGGTATAGGAGGCCCACAGATGCGTGTTGACCAGGTGGTTGATGGCGTCCTCCCCTTGATGGAGTAACTCTGATGCGTCTGGGAGCTCGTGGTGGATGGGTAATAGAGCTAAGCTCAGAAAATGGTGTTGGCTGGTCCTGGTGATCGCGGACAGCTGAGCGGCGGATTCCAAAGGTTGTGACTGGGANCGTATTGTTGTGGTTGAGATAGAAGCCCAGAGAGAGGTAGGTATAGGAGGCCCACAGATGCGTGTTGACCAGGTGGTTGATGGCGTCCTCCCCTTGATGGAGTAACTCTGATGCGTCTGGGAGCTCGTGGTGGATGGGTAATAGAGCTAAGCTCAGAAAATGGTGTTGACTGGTCCTGGTGATCGCGGACAGCTGAGCGGCGGATTCCAAAGGTTGTGACTGGGAGAAAGGTTGGAGGGTAGTCGGAGGCTGGAGCGAGGGGAGTCCCTGGATCTGTTCCCTGCAAGCACTGTTGAAGCAAGAGACAGGTCCCCGGACCGCCCTGTCCTTAGCTTTGCATACCGGGGTGCACTTTCATCTCAGCACCTCCACACCTCAAAGGCTTCAGTCAGCAAGAGCCCTCGCATCGGCCGAAGTCCCTNTAGGAGGCCCACAGATGCGTGTTGACCAGGTGGTTGATGGCGTCCTCCCCTTGATGGAGTAACTCTGATGCGTCTGGGAGCTCGTGGTGGATGGGTAATAGAGCTAAGCTCAGAAAATGGTGTTGGCTGGTCCTGGTGATCGCGGACAGCTGAGCGGCGGATTCCAAAGGTTGTGACTGGGAAAAAGGTTGGAGGGTAGTCAGAGGCTGGAGCGAGGGGAGTCCCTGGATCTGTTCCCTGCAAGCACTGTTGAAGCAAGAGACAGATCCCCGGACCGCCCTGTCCTTAGCTTTGCATACCGGGGTGCCCTTTCATCTCAGCACCTCCACACCTCAAAGGCTTCAGTCAGCAAGAGCCCTCGCATCGGCCGAAGTCCCTCTTGGAACAGGTCAGCTTGTGTTTCCGCTAAATGTGCTCTGTTTCTCCTCTCAGACTGCAGGCTCCTCGAGGGCAGGGACTTGGGGGTGATGACTCTTGTGTCTCCCAAAGGCCCTCATGTGGGAGCAGATGCTCAGCCGGTCTCCTTACTCATGGAGACTCATCCATCTCGACCGTCTGCTCCCGTGCACCTGGCCACCCTCCCTGGCCGCCTCCGGGCCACGTCCGTGGTCTGCACAGAGGCTATGGCACAGACTGCGGCTGATGTCGCGCCCCAGCATTGAGCAGCCGCCCAGAAACCTGCCTTCACAGGGGCGTTCTGGGCAGCAGCCACTCCTGCCGCCTAAGGTCGTGTTCTTGGGCAGCCCTGGGTCTTCCCTGGGATTTTTCCGGGCTTGGGCAGCTCTTGAACCCCCATTCCCCGGCTCCCCCCAGGAAGACCATGTCTGATTTCCCACCTCCTACCACCTCACCTCAGGCTCCTCACTCACAGCTGTACCCTCCAGCCTGGCTCAGATTTTGGCATTTGGCCAAACTCACCTTGGGCATTTCAGATGCATGAACTCATGGAACATCAAGGTCATTTGCCCTTGACTAGAATTTTTATGAGCTCAGGGTGTTCTGCAGAATGTTCTTGTTGACAGCTCTGGGCTTGAAAAAAAAAAAAAAAAAGCAACAACAATTTCGTGTATATCTTTCTGTCCAGGTCTTCCCACCTATATATTATATAGTTATGATCAAAACATGGAGAGATTAGTTTTTTGCTTAATAAATACAGTTCAAAGGTGGTGATGGGGAGGCCCTTTCGGTGAGGCTGCTGGAGCTCAGCTTGGCTCTGGCAGAGTCGGGAGAGACGGCACCTCTTTCTTCCATCACCCGCCCCCCATTCCACCCCCCTCCCCCAGCTCTGGCCTTCCGCATGGACAGCCCTTCCATCTCTCCTCTTTCCTGGGCCTCTGCAAGCCTGCTCCCAGGCTCCTTGCTTTAATGTATTAATCTGCTCTGGCTTCTTAAAACTCACTTGGTGCTGTTGCTTTGGAGTCAATTACGGTGTCACAGAAGATTAGGGCGTCTTGTCAGGGATAAACCATCAACGCAGAGGGACTCAGAGAGCCCAAGCTGTCTTCAGAACTCTGATGCCCTTCACCAGAGACCCTCCCCCTGGGCCGGTGGCTGCTTCTCGCCATCAGAGGCCTCATTTAGAGCCTGAGAAGTCACAGCCTGGCTTCTGCTGCTGCTGTGGATGGGTCAAGAGAAAGGAGAGACCAGCTGGGGAGGCAGGAATGACCCAGTGGAGCTCACACTTGTATCCAGGATTGTTTGCACCACGCAGAACCTCTGAAGGACAGTGGAGAGACACTGGACCTGGCCTCAGAGGCTGGGGGGCATCTTTGCTGGGTCACCTACTAACTTGGGGGTCCCCTGGCGATTGTGTACCTGGTTGAGTCAACTAGCTCTGCGTGGGGGGTCAGAGCATCTGCCACACTCCTGGGGTTCAACGAGGCTGCAGCTTGTGGAATGGAATGTCACATGAGGGAGAGACCAGTGTGGAAGAGAAACACAAACAGTAAGAAGTGCTGTAGGTTTGCCAGCAACCGGGCGTTATAGTGTTTCTGGTGTGTTCTTCTGGCCTCTGGCTGTCTGCGAGGCTGAGAACACTCCATCCTACGGAATCTGGGTGATTCTGAGTGCAGCAGGGGCCTTGGTCTGCTGTGGGATATTGGGCTTTCTCTTTTTATGTTTTGATCTCTCCTTGCTAATCTAAATCCTCTTTCCAACTTAGGTACCCTCCATTGTGCTACACAAAGGATTAAGTATCAGCTATTTATACCTTGGTGTGAATAATTTTGTTCATTTGTTAATTTCCTTGAATATTTGCATTTTCAATATAATGAGGTTGCCTTTTCTGCCGGGCACAAGTGCTAAGAGACCCTGCATAATTCAAAACTAACATATTTTAAGGCTAATTTTCCCATAGGAATTAATGTGAAAAATTGGGGTTGGATGTATTCTGGGAGCACATAAATCCATAATCAGTGAAATGTATCTTTGCCTTAATGCTACTTTTTATTTTCTCAGCGCTATCTCAGTCCCTCCCAGATGCTCTCTCCTAAATTAACAGCCTAGGGTATCATGGTCTTGCTTGGCCTTCCTCATAGCGTTTTATCACATTTAACTTCCGCACCAAAGTTATTGATTTTTGGGTACATTTTTCAGCATGAGCAACTGCCACTGCTACTTAATGAATACTTGGATGACATTGTTATAGGATATAAAAAGGATTTTAAATTATAACAACAGTGAATGTTAAAATAACAGCATAATAGTCCCTGTAATCGCAAGAAGAAAGTTCTGTGCCTGCAGCCGGCAGTACAGAACCAAGGAGCCACCAGCCCAGGACAGCGGGGGTTTGTCCTAATGGCACTGCCCAATGGCCATGCTGAGAACAATTTCCAATTCACTAGGGCGACCTCTTTTGAAATTAAGTGATTCTTGATGAATTAAAAATTTGCAGTGTTTCCCTTATTTCAAATTTTGTGTGTAAAGAGTATATGGATATATTTTTTAAGATGTTTTCAAAACTCTTTCTTTTTGGCTGCACTGGGTCTTTGTTGCTTTACACGGGCTTTCTCTAGCTGCATCAAGCGGAGGCTACTCTTCATTGCAGTGCACAGGTTTCTCACTGTGGTGACTTCTCTTGTTATGGGGCACGGGCTCTTGGCACACAGGCTTCAGGAGTTTCAGCTCTTGGGCTCCAGAGTGCAGGCTCAGTCGTTGTGGCCCATGGGCTTAGTGACTCCTCGTCAGGCAGAGTCTTCCCGGACCCGGGCTTGAACCTGTGTCCCCTGCATTGGCGGGCAGATTCCTATCCACTGCACCACTTCCTCCCCATTGGCAGGAACTCTGAAGAGTATATGAATATTTTTAAAAGGCACTACTTTGTATTTACATCAAGTGCTGTCGTTATTATCTCTATGAATATGGGAAGAAGGAAGTGATTCCTAACAACGAGTTTTGAAGGTTTTCTCAGTGTCTGCCTTGGTGGCTCTGGAATCCTTCCTCATTGGGTTCAGGACCCCAGGGAGGGACATGAGTGGCGGGGCTTTGAGGATGACGGTGGCTCTGCTGGGGAAGAAAACAGCCCGAGGAGAAGGGAGGACTGGGGGCCTGTCCCCCACCCACGGTGTGCACCATGGCTTGTCGTCTGAGCCGGGCTGCCCACACCCAGGCTTCTGAAGGTGAGGGGACTTGCCCACATCACTGACTCAGTGAGAATGGTGAGCCCAGGTCTTCTGACCCCGAGAAAAGCCGTTTAGAATGGTCGTGAGGATCATAGGCACATCAAGCTCTCGATAAACATCAGCTGTTGTTGTTGTTTTAAGAGAGGACTTCCCTGGATAGAAGGGAAGAGAGGGAAGATAGACATGGAGCAGAGCCTCCTGCAAGGACACTGGTGTGCAGGGGAGCAGAGAGCTCGGGGCTGGAGGCAGCTGCCATTCCTCTTCCTGACTCTGGGCAGGGGTGCTAGGCAGCGAGTGGATGAGCCTAAGCACTGGGAGGGGAGCGAGCCACTCACACTCAGTGCAGCTTCTGCGCTGGACTCCGGCTGAGGAAAGCCTTTGACTTACAGGCTCCTGAGGCTCAAAATCCATTGAAGACAGTTGATTAGTCAGCTTGCTGTCCTGAACACTCGTTATACAAGTGTTTTTCAAAAAATGTGTTTGAATATAAGCCACAGTAAGAAACTTGTTTTGTTTTAACTCAGTACACATATTCATACACCTGACACTGATAAAGTGTCATGAAGCAGCACTTGCCCTCCTCTGCCTCATCCATCCCACCCCACCCCAGCCCACCCCAGCCCACCCCATCCTACCCCAGCCCA
>SJYA01002524.1:1555021-1648148 GCA_006410615.1 Neotragus moschatus
CCCAGTCCCACCCCATCCCCGTCCCCATCCCATCCCATCTCATTTCATGTCATCCATCTTGTTTGCTCTTTTAGTTTTTGATCAACTAAATTGACTTTACAACCCACTTTTGGGTTCTGACCCATAATTTATGAACATTGCTTAGGTGAATAGTAAATGGACACGTCACCTTTGCTGTGAGCCCAGGGCTATGCAAAGGCAATGAGGTCATGGGTGGGACCTGGGGGAATGGAGGCTTCTGATGGGAGGAGGGACAGGTATCTGGGGCAGCCCAGGGCAAAGACTTCCTTCTGTCTCCTTCCCCTCTGCAGCCTTGGCAGTAGCTCACAAGGTTGGCCAGTGGAGTGTGCCATGATGGGGAAGCATGTAGAATGGTGCGCCTTCAGTCTGATGAGAGCCCCGTGTGGCTGGGCTGGGAGGGAATGGGGAGAGGTGGGGAGCTGAGGGAACAGCACCTTGTCCTACCTTTTCAGTGACTCGGGAAGGCCTGTAGTGCAGGAGTGGGCTCCATGCGGGTCAAGAATACTCTCCCCTGACGCTCCCCATTCTTCCTCCCTCTTGCCCATAGCGGGCAAGATTACATGAGGAAAGGAGGAAGGAGGGGTGAGACCCAGCTGCTTCAGATGGGCTGGACGCAGTAAGAAGTGGTTTTCATTGCAGATGACTCAGAGGCTGGAGCTAAGCGGCCCCGGACCACCATCACAGCAAAGCAGCTGGAGACCCTGAAGAACGCCTATAAAAACTCCCCTAAGCCTGCCCGGCATGTGAGGGAGCAGCTGTCCTCGGAGACAGGCCTGGACATGAGGGTTGTACAGGTGAGGCTCCAGCCACCCCAACCCGCAGGGGCGCCTTTGCTGACCGGGGATACCAGGCCAGGCACCACCCAGTGCTGGGCCTGGCCTGGGGGTGGAGGGTGTCCTGTGGGTCCTCACATCTGTGCCATGCACCGGAGGACGGCTCCAGGTAACCATGGTGCCTCCCAGTGCGGTCCCTGATCCCCTCGGGGTGCTGGGCTCAGGGCCACGGCCCCATGAAATCTGCTGAACCAAGAGATGTCTGAGGCCCCGGCCAGGGGAGGCGATGGGCACAACCTGTTCCTCACCCATCTGCTGAGGCTTCAGCCTTTGTCTCTGGTCTTGAGGACCCTGGGGGCTTTGGGCTTGTGGCGGACAGCCCCAGAGTGTGTCCCTTTGCTTGTTGTGGCAGGTTTGGTTTCAGAACAGAAGGGCCAAGGAGAAGCGACTGAAGAAGGACGCGGGGAGGCACCGCTGGGGGCAGTTCTACAAGAGCGTCAAGAGGAGCCGGGGAAGCAGCAAGCAGGAGAAGGAGAGCTCTGCGGAGGACTGTGGGGTTAGTGACAGTGAGCTGAGCTTCCGAGGTGAGCAGGGCTGGAGGGGCGAGGCCGAGGCCCTAGGAGAGGCCCCTAGGAAACAGTGACCCCCGACAGGCAAGAGGGGTCTTTCTGGAGGCTTTGCCAGCTCTCTCCTGAACACAGGCCCCACCCTGTGACTTGGAGTAAAGGGTGGGGGGAAATGGCCGTGGCCCTTCCAGAGGGGACAGGGCAGAGGAAACCAGAGCTCTGCTGCTAACCCATGGAAGCTGGGCTCCCAGGCCTGTGGGCCCGAAGGCCTCCCCTCCTTGATCGCTGCCCGGGGCTCCCTCATCAGCCCACACAGCTGCAAAGGACCCCTGAATCTGTCTGTGCCCCAAGCCCCTCTCCAGCATTTCTCCCCTCAATGGGGTTATTGGCCTTCCTCCTGTGACCCCTAGAGTGAGCCCTCTCCTCTGCTGGTGGTGGGAGGATGTGCGTCCCAGCCCTGGGCCCGGGGGGTCAGTACTGCGAGTGCATGTGAGGTGGGGCTGGCCTCATTCTGAAATCCCTTCCCCCACCGCTCACTTCATCTTGTCCCCAGCACATATGCTTTGCTGCATGTGCTACATTCAAATGTTGTGCGTCAGCAGAATTGCAAATGGATGCATGTTTTGGATCCTTTGGTTGTTTGCAAATAGCC
Source organism: Neotragus moschatus (assembly GCA_006410615.1). Classification (NCBI taxonomy): domain Eukaryota; kingdom Metazoa; phylum Chordata; class Mammalia; order Artiodactyla; family Bovidae; genus Neotragus; species Neotragus moschatus. The sequence continues at coordinate 1,557,034 of SJYA01002524.1, forward strand.
ATTCTCTTGTATCGAGTCCTCAACTGTGGAAGGTCTTCTGTTGTGGCAGGAGAAGGGAAGAGGCCTGAGCTGGGGGAATCAGAAATCTGGTTTCCAGTTGTGGCTCTGTCAAATTGATTTACTTTTCTTGAGCCTCAGTTTACCCATCTCTAAATGGGTATAACAGTATCCTTGCCCATATCCCAGTGGTCTTGTGGGAATCCGTGAATACAACTGACTGTGGATGCATTTGGAGAGAGCTCAGCACATTTTTACGCTTGGAAGACAAAACCATTTTTAGGCAGCTTGTGGTTCCCACAGAGGGCCCTNTCAGTTTACCCATCTCTAAATGGGTATAACAGTATCCTTGCCCATATCCCAGTGGTCTTGTGGGAATCCGTGAATACAACTGACTGTGGATGCATTTGGAGAGAGCTCAGCACATTTTTACGCTTGGAAGACAAAACCATTTTTAGGCAGCTTGTGGTTCCCACAGAGGGCCCTAGTCACCGGGGATGACTGCTGCTGCTGCTGCTAAGTCGCTTCAGTCGTGTCCGACTCTGTGCGACCCCATAGATGGCAGCCCACCAGGCTCCCCCGTCCCTGGGATTCTCCAGGCAACAGTACTGGAGTGGGTTGCCATTTCCTTCTCCAATGCATGAAAGTGAAAGTGAAGTGGCTCAGTCGTGTCCGACTAGTAGTGACTCCAAGGACTGCAGCCTACCAGGGTCCTCTGTCCATGGGATTTTCCAGGCAAGAGTACTGGAGTGGGGTGCCTTGCCTTCTCCAACTGGGGATGACAGGTGTAGGCAAAACGCCAGTTAATGGCCATTTTACAGTGTAGCCGAGCCTTCATCTCCTGCCCCCTTTAAAGGGCATGACTCTTCTCTACCTTTTCATTTTCATGGATGGGATGCAGGACAGCCTAGGGCAGGTTGTCAGAAGGGATGAGTGTTGAAGTCCACTCTGGGGTGGCCTTGGTAGGAATGGACACACAGGCCCAGTGGGAATAGAGAGGAAGTCTGTGGTGCAGCAGATGGCAAGAGCTGTCTGCGAGGACCACGATTTCCTGAGAGGACCGTAGATCAGCCCAAAGGTCTGCCCATGAGGCCCGGGGCGTGTTCCAGTCTCACCTTCCAGGCCTCTTGGGTGGGGACGTAGGGGTGGAAAGCCACTCAGTCTCCTGTAAACTGCTGAAATCAACATCTGGAAACTACAGGATTGTTAAGTCTTGTTTTATACCACCTTTCTGTTGGGTGCAGGTGGGCCCCCAGGTTGACATATCACTGGTCTCTCCACATAACTATATAATCTTATTTTTCTTAAGACTAAAATTGTTCACCTCTGTTGGAGAGATGAATTCTTCCAGGTGGCAAAGATTCCACAAGATCCCCTTAATGAAATTCCTCAAGAAACAAGAAGGTCCATTTGCCTTAATCAATCCAATGCTTTGTCCCCAGTGAAGAACTTAGAGAAACCAAGTCCTTTGATACCGAACCTCTTTCCCAGGTAGAGCAGAAAGCTTTTGTGTATACATGTCTTGAGTCCTCAGCTCCCTTGACCCTACGGCCCTGCTTGTTTCCCTACAACTGAATCAAGCACTTTTCTCAGCTCGAAAGCTTTCGGATGAAATCCTATTAGCACAGAGTTTCTTCCATTTGTGCTGCGGATAACGGGATGCAGCAAACCTCAGGCATTCATACTCGATAGCCTTCAGAGTAGCCGTCTTCATACATGACCCATCTGAGACCAACAAGCTCACGAAACCTTTGTCCAGCCTCCTGGGACCTGGGCCTGCAGTCTCTGGAGGCGTTTGTTCTGTTTTCCCCCCTTGACGTGGGTCAGTGTCTGGATGCCAGGCTGACAGGTTGGTGTCTGGTTCATGCTCGGGCTTCTTTCCTGGTCGTGTGTATCCCTAGGTTGTGAAGATCAGGGGAGCACTGGAGTCCTGGCGGCTGACAATAAATCTCCGTTCTTTTGTCCACAGAGGATCAGATTCTCTCAGAACTTGGCCACACCAATAGGATTTATGGCAACGTGGGGGACGTTTCAGGCGGACAGTTGATGAATGGGAGCTTCTCCGTGGATGGGACAGGACAGCCCTATCAGGACTTGAGGGGTGGGAGCCCCTATGGAGTCCCCCAGTCTCCATCCTCCATCTCGCCCCTGCCACCCCACGCTCCTTTGCTCAGTGGGCTGGATTACACGGTGGACAGTAACTTGGGCATCGTTGCGCACGCAGGGCAGGGAGTAAGCCAGACGCTGAGAGCCCTGGCTGGGGGACCCACCTCTGACATCTCCACAGGAAGCAGTGTAGGCTACCCCGACTTTCCGACTAGCCCAGCCTCTTGGCTCGATGAAATGGATCATCCTCCTTTTTAGACACTTCTCCTCCCCACCCTACCTGTCCTCTGGCTTGAGAGAATATCTTCAAGGACTGAAAGACATTTGCCTTTTAAGGATCGAAAGTGCGCCAATGTGAATTTCCATTATTTTCAATGGAAGTCCTCTGCTGATCCCGGGGAGGTTGCAGCGGGACCCCACTGGGGCTGGCTTTCCTGGGAAGCGGTGGGAGAGCAGCTGCCTCTCAGAACACAGCACAGGGGCACAGAGCCCAGAGCGCTAGGGTGCCGGCTGGTCGGCTCCTCCCCTGCCCCTGTCCTGCTTATAGGCTTTGGCTGCTCAGTGCTTGGTTGATGGGGTGACTGTGTCAGGCCACCTAAGCCTTCGGGAACTCTGCTCCAACTGGAGAGTCTCAAAAGATGTCTCCCGAACCACTGCTCTCGCCAGAACCGAGATTCCCAAGGTGGAGGCCTCATGGCCCTTGAGTATCAATAAAAGTGATTTCTGGACCACGCTTACTTAACCCCAATTTTCAAACTTAAAAAAAAAAAAGTCACTTATTAAAGATCAGTGGAAAACTTTGGTGACCACAGTTTGATGTTGAAAACATGCTCCCTCCTCTTTTTCTTTTCTTTCTTTTTTTTTTTGCTGTGAAAAAATATGACTTTTTCCCTACCCAGAACTACACGCCAGAGACAATTTTGTCAGTTTTGGTTTTTATGAAATTCCATCCCAATCACTGAATCCCTGATGGCAAGAAGTGGTTTTTATTGCAGGTGACTCTGAGGCTGGAGCCGAGTGGCCCTGGACCATCCCAGTGACTGCCTGACAAGTCCCCCTGGTGCACAATGTGCCTTTTTTAATTTGCTTGTATTATTTATTCCACAAGACAGGCTATGGGTTCCAAAATGATCAAAGCTAAAATATGGAGAGAACAGAATGACAATCAGTGAAAATATTTGCAGACGTTTGGATTCCAGACATGCAGTCGGTTTAGCCAAATCAGCAGATGCTAGTCTCCCAGAGTTCTCATCCGGTAGGGTAAAATGATATTGGATCTGTTTGGAGGGAGTTGGTTTAGATGTGATTGTAAGCCCACTGCCCACCTGCAGCCAACTGTCCTCAGCCTTTAAAAATGAGTGTTTTTTCTGCCATACTAGCTGACTCAGTAGGAGGACAGTGTTGGCCTCTTCTGAGTACTGGCCATGCTTCTTGGCCCATCTCGGTTGGGAGGAATCATTTAGGGAGTGGCCCTTAAGTTGTCCACAGGGTTCCAAATGGTCCTTGGGCTGCATCCCTCTGGGTTGTTGGCTGGGCTCATGCCATGCCCTGTGCTCCAGTCCTGTGCTCTCTGGCCACTGGCAGTGCAGAGACTCTCAGCTTACAGGCTTGCAATAGCAGAGCACCAAGCCTGGGACAAGGGCAGGCCTTCCCCGCTTCGTGAGCTGCTGTCTCTGCAACAGACTGCGCTTCCACAGGAAATGCCGTTGTGATGGTGCTGCAAGTCCCACCTTACGTCATACATCTGTCCATCCGGAAGCTCTCCGTGTGCATATGGAACTTAGCCAGGTAGAGTCGATTCCAGTCCCCTTGAAAGATGGTGGTTTGCTTTTGCTGGCCTCCCATTCTCTTGAACAAGATCAGCAGAGTGGGAAAGGGTAAGAAGGCATTGCCTTTCTTTCACAGCAAGAGATGGGTTCAGAGCACCTGAGGAACCTTCCTTCAGGGAATGGTTTTGAGGACCACAAAAGTTTAGGTATACGGTAGGCAGACTAAAGAAAGAAACCAGCACTTCCTTTATGGATGCCGCATCTTTCGTAAACTCCTTTCCAGGACTAAACTAAGGTCAGTGACGCTTCTTTAAAATAGTAAGTTCCTGGATCAGCCTTCAGGCCATCTTTTCTCTGATCAATTTTGTAGCGTACCCTTATTTTTTGATGTGCTGGATTGTCATGATTTTTTGCCTGGGGAGTCTGCAAATGTAGACTCTCTGCCTGTGATTCCAGGTGTCAGGATGACGATGTGTTAAGCCTGGCCAGCTCTCTGTGCTATTGGGAATTCCCCAGTAATATGAATATTTGGGGTGGGGATGGAGCCATAAATGCCAGATTGAAAAGCCATGCGAAGGAAAGGAAAGTGCAACTATCTTTTTGGAGGACAGTGTTCTTAGGCACACTGTTCTTAGCAGGCTGCTTACAAAACACAGGAGAAAGACTGCTGAATAAAACCAGTTAAAAACTGCCCCACTCAGACCACTGTCTCAGCTTGATTACTTGGAGTAGTATCTCATGGGATCTCAGAGACCCTTTGTATTTTTGCTGAGTGCAGTACTGGGAGAGCAGGCTCTTTAAGATGGCGAGGGGGTGCATCCCCCTCTGTGTAGCCCTGCTTTTGGAGACTAGATGAAACTGACCAGTCTTTGTTTCTGTAGGTGGGTTCATCAGGCTTACTCTCTATTCATTCATAGGAGAATGGAAGGCCTCCCTCATTTATACACTCCAGTGAGGAGTTCAGGTGAGACTGTGTTGGGAGGAGCTCCTTTGGTTTGGTGGGGCTGACTAGCTGGGAGGGCTCTTGAGCAAGCCCTGATCAGAAAGCCAGGGGAGCTGAGTGTAAGTTCCCAGGGGCACCTTGCCAGAAAGCAGCAGTCACTGGGGCTGCCATCTAGAAACACAGTCACAATTGGTCTCAGATTTTTAGTGGATCTCCTTGCAAGTGGGGTTAGCATTGTGGGGCTAGTGGCCCCCAGAAGCCCATAGGCCAAGACAGTTCCTTGGGTCTTCTGAGGCTCAGGGATGGAGAAGGATGAAACTGTCCTGAGATTATGGTCCAGGCACTCCTCTATTGCTCAGTAGTCTGTTATGGAGGTATGCTCCACGGGAGCTTTTCTCCCCCTTGCGAAATGACACAGATGAATTTTAAAAATGAGATGACACCTTCTAGAGGCACTTACACTGCTTGGACCTGTCTTTGGCTCTAGGAGAGCAATTAACTAACAACTGTTATCTGTGGTGCCTGGCTGATAGACCTGAGGGTAGGAGGCTTCTGAATCCAGGAGCAAATTAATAAAATGGAAAAAAAAAAAAAAACCCACCCAAATTTCCAGTGGTAACTGATAAAAGCAAAAATGGAATCTGCACGGCTATGGAAGAATCTGTGTTTCCTGAAAAGTAGTAAGACCAGGGAGGAAATCCCAAATGCAAGAGCTAAACCAGCCACTGGGTAAACCACATTGTGGGGAAGCCTGGACCCTGTTCCTTCAGGAACTGGCAGTGCCCCCTGAAGCCAACTCCTTTCTGTCCTTGTGCTTTTTTCTTTCTTGCCTCATCTGACAGCTGTAAAATGAAAACCAACTACCAGATTGATAACACTGTTCATGTAAACTAATACCATGAAACACCAGGGAAAGAGGACAAAATTAAGACAGAATTAAGCATTTGGCAGTGTCGTTCAATAAGGTGTCTTTTTTTTTTTGGCCAGTGTAAAATATAAAATCTGATAAAGATCCCTGGGGGCCGTTAGATCTTTGCAGTGAAGTTCACTTTGCAAGAAGCATAAGAAATCTGACAAACAAAAGACGTTGGCGTCTCTGAAGCTCGAGCTGGTTATTCTGACACAACTGCCTCCTGGCCAGAGGGGTTGAAGGTTTCAGCTTAGCAGCAGCTGTGTGCTGTGTGACAGGCTGCCGTCCACCACCCGCGCCCCCGCTCGCCCCCTCCCTCTGACCACTTGGTTATAACCATGGAAATAATGATCGCACCTCCTCAGCCAGCAGGGTCTGGAAGGACCGAGGAGGCTCATTTTTAAACATTGCACTTTAAAAATTGGAAACCGTGAGATGAAGAAAAATTCAATTAAGCGGAAATGAGTTTTGTTTTATTGCCTGCTGCTGAAGGGCGCTGGGCATGCTGAAAGCTAAATAAAAAGCACATCACTGCCTCTCTCTTTCTTGGATTGGTCGATGGGCCCTTTTTGCAGTCGTTGCTCTAACTGCTCTAACACGGTGACTGGAGCCAAGAAGAGAGAGTGCAGCAAAGTCACCCCATCCCCACTGCTTGGTAGGACCACACGGAAAGCACAGTTTCAGCTGCGAGCTCTGGTGAGGAGTCAGCTGCAGGTCTGGGAGGTGCGCCAAGCATCCCTTTGCTTCGGGAGGCAGAGCACAGGTGGACAGAGCCGGACCCCCCACGCTCACCCGCTGCCCACCTAGAGACAAGAACCATTTGTATGTTCCCCACTTGAGGACTGTGTTTAGCCAAACACGCAGGTTCAGGGCCGCAGCATCTCAGAAGCTGCTCTGAACTTGCATTCAGACCTCAAAGCCCCAGATCCCCTAAGCTCTGGATTGTCGCCCTCACCCTTCGCAGTGTAAATTTTGTACAGTTAAAAAGAAATGGAGTCTCATTTCCTGGGAAGAAAAGAAAAAGGAAAAAAAAAAAAAAAAAAGGACCCACCCATCCTTATTTATGGCCATGTGACTTTGGAACACAGAAGCTGGTGCGTTGGTTTGTGTGTGCCTCCTGTGTGTTGGCATGATGAGATGTGTATGGTAAAACTATGTCAAATAAATACGGAAATTCTTTAGAAGCCAGTGTGTCTTGCTTTTCCTTTGGCTTTCTGGAATGTCTTTCTCTTGACATAATGGAATACAAAGCCGTGCTGACGCAGATCCCTTTCATCGCCGGAAGGAAACCCAAGGTACAGCTCTGAATGTGCAGCTACTTTCAACTGCAAATACCTGTGCTATGCAGTTAAGGGCTGGGCGGGGGAAGGTCTCTGATTTTTCTAATAACTTTTTCTTTTTTCAGTTTTCTGGGGCCCAGTCCTCTGTTTTAAGGCTTAGGGAATGGGCAGAGAAAACTAGCTGATTCCATATGTAGTTACCATTTGTCCTGTTTCATTTTTAAAAAAGCTTTCACGTGTTTAATACTGAGCCACACGGGGCACTAGTGAGGAAACAGGAAACATTAGGAGTCAAGCTCTGTCTGTTGCATGAGCTGCTCAGACAGCAGTGTTCTCGCTACTGTGATTTGGTTGGTTGAGGATGCAAGTGACCTTGACATAGCATGAATGCGTGCCACTTCACATGTGAGGCCCTTATAGACGCAGCTTGGTTCTTCTCCAGTGTCTTCTTTTGGAGTTATACCCAATTTTATTACCAGGTTCCATTCACATCTGTTGGGGAAATGGGATGATTCTGCTATTGTTTCTTGGCCAGGAATCACATGATCCTGAAAGTCTTGTGAGAAGACGAGAGGAGCAAATTCAGCTGCACGTAGTGATGGCAGAGAAGAGAAAAGAGCTGTCCTATTGTGTTTTTAAAGTCCTTCACACGTATGTTTTCTCCCTAAGGATGTGCAAATGTCTGTATTTGGGTGAGAGGTGAACAGAGGGATAGAAACATCTCATCAGGGCACCTGGACAAGCTTTTCCAGGAAAATCTCCATTTGGGTTTTTTTTTTTTTTTAATTTGCAGGAGACTATTAGTGTGCAGGACCTGAAGTTTTGCTAGAGTGGAAACAGCAACAGAGACTGCTTAATAAAAAAGTTTTAAGTCATGACATTTCTGTAGAGCTGGGGTTCCATCTAGGAAAAACTAGTGCTTTTTGTATTGGTGATTAGATTTGTTTGTTTGACGAGGAGATCCAAACAGAGGTGCACTGAACTATATGGTAACTATTGGCCACTTGTGGCTATTTCAGTTTAAATCGATTAAATAAAATTAAAAGTTTAGTTCCTCACACCAGCCATATTTTAAGTGCTCAATAGCTATTTTAAGTGTCTAGTGGTTACTGTATTTGGATATGTTTCTATCATTGCAGAAGATTTTGTTAGACAGTACAGATGGAGTCTGGCTAGGAAGAATGGACAGAGATAGCTTATTCATCACCTGTTTAGCTACTAGTTATCCTGGAGTACTTTGTATTCTCAGCTTCCGTAGACAGTGGTAGCACCAACTTTTTTTTTTCCTTTGGTTTGGTCCCTACAGACCAGCTCCTGAGCACCATGCTTCTCCTTCTGTCCTTTCAAAAGGACAGTTGTCTAAAGAAGAATAAAGGAAAGAATTATAAAGAAAAGGGAGGTGGGAGGGGGTTCAGGATGGGGAACTCATGTACACCCGTGGCGGATTCATGTCAATGTATGGCAAAACCAATGCAGTAATGTAAAATAAAATAAAGTTTTTAAAAAAGAAATCACCTGCTAGAAAGAATGAAATAAGACACAAACTTAGGAGATCAAAGACTTAGCAGTCAGTGTTTTCCACCTCTTTCCGAGCTATTCGGCTAAAATCAGAAAAGGATAAAAAGCCATCAGAGGCAAGTCAGTATGTTGTAAATTTTAACCAGTTGCCAAACTAGAAGTAAAATCATAAGATAGGTAGGTAGGTGACCCTCAACGTAACTCAATGTCTCTTCCTAGATTTGATATTTGAGACCCAGTTTAAAAATTGGCCCGTACAGTCTAAGTGGAAAATTGTTGCCTCCCTGTGCCAAGTCTCCTAGAAGGCTACTTCAGTTTCATCATTTGGAACTCCTGATGAATCTCCCCTGCAGGCTGTCCAGTGAGTGGGGAGCCTTGGAGCTGGGTCTGGGTGCCTGTGTGGGTCATGACTGCCTCAGGGAAATAAGCGCTGTCAGCTCAGTCTCTGCTGCTGGGGAGACACTGTGATTTAGGAGGGAGGGTATAAAGTGGGGCCAAATCACTAGGAAGAGGGAACTTTTATTACTATAATTCTAAAAGAAGTAGTAAAAGCAACCCATCCAAACTATTAAGGTCTTCTAAATGATCAGCTGCTGCCCTAGGCACTCTGTCAGAGAAAGCGGGCGTGGCTTCTCGGCGGAACATTTTTCCCTTTGTCATTTTTTCATCTGTTTTCTTTTCTCACTTTTGTCTAATATGACATCAGGATTTTCCTTTAGAATTCTTTCCTTTGGTGACTCTTCCTTTGGCCATCTCCCCTGTTAAGACACAAAAACTGAACTTAGGTATGTTATTAAGTAGTAGGTTATTTTGTAATTAAGTCACAGATGTCCCTGGCAGAATGCATGTCTTCCCTTCCCACAGAAGGGACTCCTAGGAGGAAAAGGTTTCCATGTGACTTATTCATCCTTCAGGTTGTTTAGGAGATCGCTGAAATGGCCAGAACTTTCAAGGCTGATTCGGGTTAGGCTTTCTCTAGAGTTGGGGGAGGGTTTATCATCTACCTGTCTAACATCGTCTATCTGTGTGTTTAACTGAAGGATAGTTGATTAACAATGTTGTGCCCATCTCTGTTGTATAGCAGAGTGACTCAGTTAATATGTGTGTGTGTGTGTGTTCTTTGAGAGTTTTTTCTTTTTGTCTTGTTTGTTTGTTAAGATTTATGTTTCACATGCGTGCCAACTCCGGACCAGGATCTCCTGTTGGTTGAGAGGGGCTTGGGGGTTTTGGAAAGGCTGGGAATTGCTTCCTGAAAGATAAAATATAAACCCCCCAAAATGGTCTTGGCACACACTTGGAGTTGGAAATAAGCAGGTTTTTTTTTTTAAAGGCCATTAAAATGGTAAATAGGTTTCAACAGATGGCTTCAGCACAGCAGTGGGAGAGCCCAGGCAAGGACTTTGGGGTTAAATCTCATATTTTAGTCACCTGGGACAAATATTTATAAAGTTGACAGCTTTCTCCTCATCTCTAAATAGAGACATTGAAGGTTGCCTGCTCCCTGGCCAGCTGATGGGGGCTGCCTGTGACCTAGGGAATTGAATGTCACTCTTTTTTGACACCTGTCACACTTACAGCTCCCCCAGTCTACAGGAATATGATAACCAAGAACTTATATGGTGGATGGGCCAGGACTTTTATACTCAATATGTGTGCTGGCCTTATTATTTTTTCAGAATCATTTTAACATTTAATGCTTCTCAATTAAAGTGATTTCCTGGAGTGGATGCCAAGCTTCGTTTAGAATGCGCATTAACCACTTTCTGTATCGGTAGTTAAAGGCACTGAGGGATTTAAACAGCAATCCACAAGTCTGTTCAGTCAAGGTTTGGCGGAATAAAGCAGATTATAAACAATAATATATGTCTTTCTCTTCTTTTTTTTGGAAGGTTTCCAAACTCACAAACAGAGCTAAAGTGCTGTAAACATATCCAGGAGTAAGCTTTGGGCTCTGCAAATGCACTCCATGAAAGCCACAGCCACTGACGGTGCCACTTTTTATCCTGTGTGTGTATGTGTGCACGTACTTTAAAAGAGCTTTTTATTACACAAAGTGTCCATCAACTGAACTCACCTTCTAAATATTAAAATGGAAACCGGGATTGCTACACAAGTGAGAGGAAAAATAAATCCTGGCTGCAGTGTGGATGATGAATTTGCTGCTGCTGCTGCCTAGGGCGGCCGTGGAAAGGCACCTCTCTTTTCCTTAATGCCCTCACAGTCTCTGAGGTTCGGCCACTGCATCTAGTAAACCTACGTTCAAATGGTCTTTTTCTGCCTCTCTGGTGGCTCAGTTGGTAGTCTGCCTGCAATGCGGGAGACTTGGGTTCAATCCCTGGCTCAGGAAGATCCCTTGCAGAAGGAAATGGCAACCCACTTCAGTATTCTTGCCTGGAGAATTCCATGGACAGAGGAGCCTGGTGGGCTATTGTCCATGGAATCACAAAAGGTCGGACATGACAGTGACTTAACACTTTCACTTTTTTTCAAGAGAAACCCACCCTGAGTGCTTAGAGTTCTACCATGAGGCAGATGCATGTTATGGGGGGCAGCTCCGTGGATGTTCACTTTCTGTTTTTAACTTCGGTGTTCTAGGAAGGACTCGTGTTNTTGTCCATGGAATCACAAAAGGTCGGACATGACAGTGACTTAACACTTTCACTTTTTTTCAAGAGAAACCCACCCTGAGTGCTTAGAGTTCTACCATGAGGCAGATGCATGTTATGGGGGGCAGCTCCGTGGATGTTCACTTTCTGTTTTTAACTTCGGTGTTCTAGGAAGGACTCGTGTTCATTCCTTCCAAGATATGTAGGAAGAAAGTGAGAAAGAATCTGTTCTGAGTGTAAACTAGCTTGTACCTTGTGACCATCTTAATCTGGCTTTTAGGGCTAGGAAGCTTTCTATTGCTGGAGGAAGGCATACTGCCCTCAGAAATGACTCCAATCATGAATTTCCAAGAGAAGAGAAAGTAAAAATGTACAATAATGACATTTATTTTATAACCGTGCGAAGGAGAAGTGATAAAACACAGAAAATTTTGAATGATTTACATATAAAAATAAAAATAGTAATAAATAAAAAGCCATGAACTCCCAATAACTATGATGATCTATGCAAGGATTAAGCCATTAAGTTCTGCTTTTCAGGTAGGAGCATGACAAGAATATTTCAAGGGTAAGTGAATAAAGATGAGATTAAATAGCCTTTCCTGTTCAATCCTTTAGCGTAATGCCAATTAATGCATATTTGAAAAATTGATCATACTTGGTGCATAATAAACATTAGATGATAAGTATAACAAGGAAGCTTTTTTTCCCCTTCATTCTAATAATCACTGCACTTTGACCTAAATCCCTCTGATGAAGAACTGTGGACAGTTTCTGAAATAATTAAAGATGCTCGAAGTAAAGCTTCAGTAACGATCACAGTAATTTTTCACATCACATGATTACAAAAGACTGCACTGAAGAATTTTTATGCTACAAGGAGAAAGTCCAAAATGTGTATATAAAATCCATGAAGAAGATTTTAAATCCTCAGCCTCTGACTGTGGTTACTTTTGATGTTGCTTTAGCTTATCTTGATAAGATGGTACAGGGAAAACTTGGGACATCGTATCACAGGTTTGAAATAACCACCCTGATTCTGGAAAACTATGATCATGTATATTTAAGTGCTTGATGTATAATAAAGCCTATATAAAGATGGGCATTTCCACTGTTTATACGTGTATAACCTTGGACAATTTTCCTAACAATCCGGAGTTCAATTTCCTCGTTTGTAAAATAGAGAAAATACCAATTATTTCTACTTTTATAATTCTGAGTTTCATTTAAGATGCTTGTAATATAAAGTCCTATACAAGGTAAGGTATAATTACTGTTACATCATTAATGTTAAAATGTATTGACTTTAAGATACAGTAGTTTATGTGTTGCTAAGAAAAAATGCTGCCAATTCAACTATGACATTGTTTATAAAAGATATACAATTTTGGATACATTAAAATGTGAAAAAATGTGCATCTTAAAATTCATCAATTATAATATTATGACTACTATTAAAACATTTGACCCCAAATGCCTTAAGGATTAGGATTTAAAATTCACTCAATAATATATTTAAACTTGACATTTTCATTACTTGTGGGTTACACACCTTTTTGTGGTAAACATCTACTTATGAAGGTGATCTTTTAGGGACTTGAAGTTTGATGAAAGCCTTCACGTTTCAGCCATTAAATGCTAAATAAACATTTGAAAGTCTTCATGTTCAGCTGAAGCATATGTTAGCCTGGGCACTAACCCTTCTGCAACCCAAGCTCAGCTCTGCTCCAGTAACACACCTTGTTCATTAATCCTCAAAGATGCTATATTGTACATGGAACAATAACCCATAGCCAAGTAGTTAAGCCTGGCAGAAAGCTAAGAAATACCTATTTAATAGAAAGGTTCACTGGATTATGACAACCTTTCATCCAGAAAATGCTGAAACATTAAAAAATGATATAATAGAAACAATTCTAGATACAATACTTTGGTTGTTACCCTTCTACCTAACAAGCATCAGAGATAACAGTATGTGTCCAGTTGGCTGACTTCTTATCTCTTTNCCTATTTAATAGAAAGGTTCACTGGATTATGACAACCTTTCATCCAGAAAATGCTGAAACATTAAAAAAATGATATAATAGAAACAATTCTAGATACAATACTTTGGTTGTTACCCTTCTACCTAACGAGCATCAGAGATAACAGTATGTGTCCAGTTGGCTGACTTCTTATCTCTTTATTGGAAACACAGTTATAGTAGGTTTAAATGATTTAGTGTTTGATTATTAACTTGTGAATTTCTGAGACTTTTCAAGATAGTCTATGCAATATCTTTGAATATGTGTGCTGAGTCATGTCCAACTCTCTGTAACCTCACCGACTGCAGCCTACCAGGCTCCCCTCTCCTTGGAGTTTTCCAGGCAAGGATACTGGAGTGGGTTGCTTTTTCCTCCTCCAGGGGATCTTCCCAATCAGGGATTGAACCTGCATCTCCTACATTGCAGTTGGATTCTTTACTGCTTAAGCTATTCCTCCGCCCATGGGATTTTCCAGGGAAGAGTCCTGGAGCGGGGTGCCATTGCCTTCTCTGCTAAAATAAGATAGCTTCTAAAAATCTCCTGTGTGGCTTCCCAGGTGGTGCAATGGTAAGAAACCCACCTGCCAATGCCAGTATTTTGAGATAACATCACATAAGTACTTTTAAATATCCACAACAATGGGAAAAGGGAATGAGAGTGGTCTAGAACAGTGCCTGTCATTTAGAAGGCTCTCAAGAAATGTTTGTGGCTTGAATGGAGGAGGAGCTTTAAAACTTCATGTGAATTTTTTGGACCGATAAAGGGCTGAGATTCAGCAGATTTGGTCTCAACTAGGGCTCTGCTACTGCTCTGTGATCTTGGGCAATTTAAGTAGCCTGTTAGTATCTCAGATTCATCCTCCTTTAAGTGGCCTTAAGGGCCCCTGCACTACCTACTCTACAGGGTTACTGTGGAGGGATGACAGATTAGATAATGCCCATGAAAGCATTCGAAAAGTCAAAAGAGCTAATGCATATAAAAAGCCATCATTAGTCACACACAACTGAACACATGGGCTCATTTCTACCCTGTAGCAGAATCAGATGTCAAACAGCTTAGGGTCCAACTTTTTGGCCCCGGCTTCTCTAAAAACTTCCAACTGTGGTGATCACTGATAAAACTGTAGTCTAGGTATATTGTTGAAATTGTGAACTTTTTTTGTAATAAAAAAAAAAGACACAGCAAGACCCCATACATCATCCAGTAGAAGCACTTAACACTAAGAAAATTGGTTCAAGTCAACAAAAGATTTCTCATTCTTGAAGTATGGTAACAAGAAGACAGAAAAGAAGGGGTTCTAAATGGGATTCACAGACTCCATGGAGTTCAGAGATGGGCTTCAGGAGACCTCAAGGTTTCATGTACAACACCGTGTTCTAGGGAAAGAATGAGCCAGAACTCCGCAAGAGTTAAGAACACTGGTTTAGTTGGCTTAAGCTAGAGTTCTCAAGGTAACAGTGATTCACATGCTTTCTTTTGCCCCTTTTATAATGTTTGTTTACATGATTCTCTCTTCATTCCTTGTTTTTCCCTAGTGTGTATCAAGACTACTGTCATGGCATTCAGGGCCTCTTATGTGAGTTGGTTGAGGGCAAAGTAAATGACAGTGTTGAATAAATATTAAATAGAGTTATTAGCATTGTTCTGATCACAATATCTTCAGAAAAGAAAAAGAACAAAAAGCAACACAGTCCCCTTTTCACTTTATTAAGGACATAGGAAAATGGGGCTGGGCATGCTTTTGTGTTTAGACACACATCTACAGAGGTGGTTAGGGGACAAGACAATAGAATAAATGTGGAATTGAGAATGAGGTGAAANAGCATTGTTCTGATCACAATATCTTCAGAAAAGAAAAAGAACAAAAAGCAACACAGTCCCCTTTTCACTTTATTAAGGACATAGGAAAATGGGGCTAGGCATGCTTTTGTGTTTAGACACACATCTACAGAGGTGGTTAGGGGACAAGACAATAGAATAAATGTGGAATTGAGAATGAGGTGAAAGTAGAATGGCAAACTGTTAATAGTCTAGAAAATGCTAGTGGTAAAGTAGCAAAAAATAACTATTCATGACTCTGATGAACTTCTCTAGTTACCCATTACTTTATGAGGCCTCCAAGCCAACTGGTTTCGTTTGGGAACACAGTGCAGACTCAATTTTTAAAATACTTATGTACAACACTGCTATATTTAACACAGATAACCAACAAGGACCTACTGTACAGCACAGGGAACTCTGCTTAATGTTATGTGGCAGACTAAGTGGGAGGGGAATTTGGGGGCAAATGGATACATGCATTTGTATGGCTGAGTCCCTTTGCTGTTCACCTGAAACTATCACAACATTGTTAATTGCTATACTCCAGTATAAGATAAAAACTTAACATACTCATGTACACTAAAAATAATAAATCAGAGAACTCGAACCAAGGATGAAAGTAAATGAAATCCCAATCCCAGTAAACATTAAGGAAAAAAAGAGATTGATTACTCTAAGTTTTTGTTGAACCATGATTAGAAGTGAACCTTTAGGGAATTCCCTGGCGCTTCAGTGGTTAGGATTCCATGCTTTCACTGCTGAGAACATGGGTTCCATTCTTGGTAGGGGAACTAAGATCCCACAAGCTGCTTGGCATGGCCAAGAAAGAAAGAGGAAATGAACCTTCAGAAAACAGATTAACCTCCAATTAAATATATTTTAAAAAATGGTTTTCTAGAATATTTTCAAATGCTAATTGGCTTGAACATCACTAATCTGTCCAGGAAAAAAAAATCTCCAAAACAAAACCAAACTTACACTAAAATAAAGTATGTCCTAGTTTTATCCTGCTCAACTATATCAAAAAGTGGTTCGCCACATATCTGAGGAAGTTAACCAGCTTTCTGGCCCAGTAAATTTGTGTTCTTTGATGGTAAGCATTGCAGCTTTGGCAATGGAACTCATGATCTGGCTGACGTGTGATATGTGTGTGTGTGTGTGTGTGTGTGTGTGTGTGTGTGTGTGTGCTACTCAGTCGTGTCTGACTCTGCGACCCCGTGGACTGTATCCCACAAGGTTCCTCCATCCGAGGGATTTTTCCAGGCAAGAATACTGGAGTGGGTTGTCATTTCTTTCTCCAGGGGATCTTCCTAGGGATCGAACTCGGGTCTCTCACATTGTGGGCAGACTCTTTACCATCTGAACCACCAGGGAAACCCTGAGCTACCTGTGAAAGCTGACGTGTGATGCACTAAATAATTGTTCAGTAATTTAAGGGGGATGAAAACAAATCAAGATCCAGTTTTCTCTGACATTTGTGGATGGAATCTTCCCCTTAATAAGGCACAGGGAGATGATCCATAGATTGTTATATATGACAGCAAGGTTTTTGAAAATTTAGATACTGGTGACAAAAGCATAGAGATTTTGGAAACTGGTTTTAGAATGTACTTGAAAATGTTAAGTTGATGAACGTTTTCAGTGATAGCTTTCAGTGCAAATTTGAAACCTTTAAAATCAAAGTAATAAAAGCCAAATTACATTCTTTATTTAAAAACAACTATATAGTTTGAGATGTGGCAAAATAGCTTATTAAACACTTGTCTAAGAAATATCAAGGTTGAATTACAAACAAGAGATGAAAAAAGGAGCTTCTTGATAGCTTCTTGCTCAGATAACTGCTCTGTAAATCGGAAATGAATGAACACTTTTTGATTTGCTAATGTCCTAAAAATGCACAAAGTACTATCAGTTAAAAGCTGTATGCAATGTCTTGGTTGCTTTTACTGTAAATAATGAATAATGTTTCTTAAAACACATTCAATTAATGTGGAACATGGGGTTAGCTGAACAGGAGGTTGCCATGTAGCTGGGATTGTGGGAAAAGAAGAGATAACAAAGAGAAGGCTCTGCTAGAATTACAGTAACATTTCAGGATGTGCTAATGTGTGTATCTCTCCCACAGATAATTAAGTAGTCATTTAAAAAATGAATAATCTTGCTGAATGGTTTTGGTTTACATCTCAGAAAATTAGACATCAGAAAAATCACAAAGTAAGCAGTATTATTTAATATGTCTCATCTCTGCTCTGGAGGAGCTGGCTGAGCTAATGCAACTCTTGTCCCTTGCAGAGGGTGCCACTGAGCAAGTTTATTCCTTGTTATCTTAGGAGTGATATGTTAGAAAAATGATCTTTTAAATGGTCATTCTGCATCTCAACTTGTTTCTTTATTTCTCTTCTACTGACAACTATCTATACTTTCCTTACATAATAAGACACGTTAAGGAACTCCCCAGATGGAGTTCCTGACGCTTTAAGGGGAGCCAGTTTCAATAGTGGTACATTTGTCTGTCCTTTGAATAAAACCTGTGGTACAGCTGTTTATATTTTTAATAAAGAAGAGACGCTCTCCCGAAATAAATTCTATCATACCTAAGTACTGGAGCATTATGGCTATTTCATGCTAGACCCCAACAGGCCTAACAGTCGAGGCCTGAGCTAGTTGTAGAAACTGCCGCCATATGGCACAGGGACATTACAGCCAGCGACACGGGCTTGAGGAGGCTCCTCCCTGTTTTGGGAAGGCGAGTTTAAGGAATCCTGCCCTAACCAGTGAACTGTTCAGAATTTGTCTTTCCATCCTAAAATGCCCACGATTCTTAGGTTTTCAGTGAATCTGGTTGTTTTTAGCTTCCCAATTCTAACAGAAGAATAGACACTTTAGCTACTTATTCAGACCAGCTGTACTAAATGCCAGGAAACTGTCCGAGCTCCACGCCAATATTGGGATTTCATGGAACTTTCTCTAATTGTAAGTGTAGTGCTGCTGGGTCTATTTCCCTTCTGTGTGTGTGTGTGTGTGTGTGTTTTCAAAGAGCAGCCATGTTTAATATTGTGAAATACGACGCATCTCCTCCTCTCCCAGCCTCTAGAACAGTGATAAATTTCAGAGCACGCTCAGCAGAATTGGATTGTATTATGCACAGTACACATGTTCATCACCAAAACGGAACTCGCCAGAATGGATGCAAGTAGAATGAACTGCTGAGACTTCAAAATTCCAGTTCCTCACAGCTGATTTTATTAGCCAACATATACCAAAGATGGGGGCAAAAGACGTGTCATTTTTGCAGTTTTCTTCCACCACCGGAGCCCTGTGCTGTTGGCAACCGTAGTTTTCCGGTCTTTCGATTAAGCCTTGCCTGTCGTGTGCTGCTGTAACATCGACGTAACCGCTTTGCACCCTGTCACCTCCTCTGGCAGGCAGCCGTCCTGGTCTCGGAGCGTGGGGTCGGCCCCGGACTGGAGCAGCAGCTCCACAATGTCCAAAAACTCACAGGCAGCAGCTGGTGGGGAAATCGACAAAGATGGGGACCAGGTTACTGTGAGACAAAGAGAAACCACCAGACTTCAGCAGGAAAGGCAGGTGCTGAGCAATAAGAAATCCTGAAAAACGAGCAATGTGACAGACTGGGGGTGATCAGGCCTTGGAACGAAACAGTGCTGTGACAGTGGATTTGCTGGTGTTCAGAAAATCAGATTTACCCAGAAGGCGACAGTCAGACAAAGACATTTTTTAAAATTGTGAGGCTTTTAGGCTCTATTCTTCAGGATGGGAATGAAGGGAAGGAACAAACACTAGTTGAAGTATTTCTTTTACTTTGATCAAAATAATGATATGTTTGTAGGCAAAGTCAAAAGGCTAAAAACACTGTAAATGTCGAAGAAAAAACTTTTGTCCTTGAAGAGGGAGTAAGTGGGTAACTAACTGAACTTTAAAATTAGTTAAACAAAAACAAAAACAGTGGCCTAGTTTTCTGTAGACCATCCCTCTACAGAAAACAAACAAACAAAAGGCACCAATCACACAAGGTGTGTGAAGAGGAAAAAAACCCACAGACATCAAAACTTATCATTGAAGGTGGTACAGTACTGCCCCCAGACCAAAGGCTAGAAGAGAGCCATCCATTCTGGTGCACGTGTAGAGAAACTTGATTCATGACAATGCTGGCATCGGAGATCAGGGAGGAAACAAAGCTCCATTAAACTGTATGGCGCCGAGACAACTAGGCTAACGGCAGAAATGGCATTTCACAGAGGATTAAACATATGCAAAGATGAGCAACCACATTAGTAATCATGGAAATAAAAAATTTCATACCCACTAGATAGCTGAAAACCAAAAACTGAGACAATACCAAGCATGGGGCAGGCCTGGAGCAAGGGGAGCTCCCCTCTGGACTGTGGGGAGTGTACACCGTGCCTCACTTTGGACAACCAGTTGGCATTACATGTTAAACAAATGCCCACCGTTGGACCCAGCAATTCTACTCCTAGTTATATATCCTTCAGAAACCTTTATGTATGTTCTCCAGGACATACCTGCAAGAATGGACATACAGTAGCCCTATCTGTGAAAGACCCCAACTGCAAACAACCCAAATACCCATTGAGAATAACATGTAAAAATAAAATACTGTTTACATATACAATGAAATCCCCACACAACAAGGAAAACTAATGAACTATAGTTTCACATGACATGAGTTCATCTCCAGGTATTAAGGTTGAAGGGAAAAAGCAAGTCAGAAGAACACACACAGTATGTTTCCACTTAAAATTTTCAAAGCAGACAAAACTAAACACATTGTTCAGAGACACAAATCTGTAATGAAACTATAAGGGAAAACAGTGATATAAAATTTGAGTGTTAATCTGGGGGCCCTGTAGGGAAGTCCATGTAATTGGATAGGCATACATGGGGTTTCAAAGATACCAGCAGTGTGCACTTTTTTTTTCACTTTCTTAAACTATGTGGTAGGCACAATTTTTTAAAGCTACATTTTAAAATTTTCATGTCTATTTTATATACAATTCTGTAGTGTGATATATTACATGATGGCAACAACAAAAGGTTTTAAAAAAAAAGAGAGAGCAAGAAGGGTGAGGGGTTTGATTCAAGGAGTGTTTTATTGAATACATACTATACCAGTTCTGTCAAAGATACAGGTAAGACTTCTGCTCTGAGGAATTTAGAAGGATGACTATAACAAGCACTGTGGCAGGCAGGGACACACACACACACAAACACACACACACACACGTGACAAGTGAGGAGGGTGCAAGAGAGGAGAAGGAAGTTGAAGGATCAGGAAAAACACACAAGTAGGTGGTATGAATGCTGAGCTTCGAGGACGGAGTGAAATTCCAGATAAACAGAAGGAAAGGCATTGCAGAGGGAGAAAGCAGCATTAACGGAAGGAGGAGAGGATGGGGAATGCTGAGGACTGTCTGCTGGCCTGGAGACGCAATGCAGAGTCCAAAGCAGAGAGTCTGGATTTAAGTCCAACTGTACAAAGCCTTGAAAGCCACACTGAGAAGCTTGGTGCTTACGAGGAGAGGAGGAGCATAATCTCAGCTCTGAGTTAGGACGATGATTCTGGAGTGACCTGGAGAACCTAAATATCTGTGGCAGGCAGAACAGTTAAGGAGACTGTGGTAGTCCTTTAGAGCACCTGATATTAGCTAGTGTTGGCAGGAGTATAAAGAAAGTACTGAATTTGAAAGCCACTGAAATTCAGGTAGGACACAGCAAAATACAGATGTACTTAAAAAAAAAAGTTTGTGAACGATCAGTTTGGTTCAGTCGCTCAGTCGTGTCCGACTCTTTGCAACCCCATGAATCGCAGCACGCCAGGCCTCCCTGTCCATCACCAACTTCCGGAGTTCACTCAGACTCACATCCATCGAGTCAGTGATGCCACCCAGCCATCTCATCCTCTGTCGTCCCCTTCTCCTCCTGCCCCCAGTCCCTCTCAGCATCAGAGTCTTTTCCAATGAGTCAACTCTTCGCATGAGGTGGCCAAAGTACTGGAGTTTCAGCTTTAGCATCATTTGTTCCAAAGAAATACCAGGACTGATCTCCTTCAGAATGGACTGGTTAGATCTCCTTGCAGTCCAAGGGACTCTCAAGAGTCTTCTCCAACACCACAGTTCAAAGGCATCAATTCTTCGGNGCCTTGATGTACTCCTTTTCCTATTTGGAACCAGTCTGTTGTTCCATGTCCAGTTCTAACTGTTGCTTCCTGGCCTGCATACAGATTTCTCAAGAGCCAGGTCAGGTCGTCTAGTATTAATGAGGTTGATATAATGTCATATATGTAGATACCTAGTTAAACATTTATTTATATTTTGCGTTTTTTTTTCTGGAGTGAAAATATTTTGTTTCAGATTTCAAGTATTTTTATAGACTTTTGAAAAGTTCTTAGGCCCAAGACCTGTCATCATGATGCTTACTGAATGAAACAGTCTACTTCTATGCTTGATAAAGAAAATT
Source organism: Neotragus moschatus (assembly GCA_006410615.1). Taxonomy (NCBI): domain Eukaryota; kingdom Metazoa; phylum Chordata; class Mammalia; order Artiodactyla; family Bovidae; genus Neotragus; species Neotragus moschatus. The sequence continues at coordinate 1,578,506 of SJYA01002524.1, forward strand.
ACTGATAAATTTGATTATATAGAAACCTAAAACTGATAAATTTGAACACATGAAAATTTAAAACAGCTATAGCGCACACATATGAAACGTCGATATACAAAAATAAACCATAAACTGTGAAACATTCATCTATATAACACAGACAAGAGTTAATGTCCTTAATATTAAAAAAAACAAAAAAACTTTGAACAAATCAATCCAAAAGAACAATGGACAAAAGAATTAGAAAAATCAAGACACCTATGTTTCTAGTCTGGGAGAATGCATAGATGTGGCTGACATCTCTAAAATAAGGAATCAAAGAAGGAAAAGCAGTTTTTGGAGAGAAACAGAAGCAGAAAATTATTGACGAGGAGAAATAATATTGGTTTGGGACATGATAAATATGTGGTGTTGGGGGATGTCTATATTGATAAGGTCAGACAAGAAGGTAAAATTTGAATATGAAAAAAGAAACCAACAACCCACCCACCCCATACACACTGCTACCTCCATTTTTTGGAATTTGGAAAAGACCCTGATACTGGAAAAGATTGAGGGCAGGAGGAGAAGGGGGCGACAGAGGATGACATTGTTGGATGACGTCACTGATTCAACGATCATGAGTTTGCACAAACTGGGAGATGGTGAAGGACAGGGAAGCCTGGCGTACTGCAGTCCATGGGGCTGCAGAGAGTTGGCCACGACCCACGGACTCAACAACAGCCTCCATTTTCATCGTACTGTGTTACTTTCTGAAGATGCATGTTTTTGGATCAGGATTTTTAGCAATTTTTATGAATACCCTGTTACATGTTTATGTTACATGACTTGCTTGGCCAAAGAGTTATCTACCTAAGGTGGCTTCCCTTACCATGCTAGAGAAATACTTTTGAAAGAGACAGTGTCCTTACCAATAGACACATTTATGTGTCTGGGAAATAAAAGCTTTAGAGGCAAAGACTGTTAATGCCAGTTTTAAAATTTTCGCCTGTATTTTTTACTACAATTTACATTCATCCACTTTGGTGTTTGTTGTTGTGAATCACCGAACATATTTTATTATTATTCTACATTATCTCTACTGGGTTTTCTTCTTCCTGTAAACAGACTGTACTCTTCACTAGCTCTTTAAAAGTACCATTAGCAAACCTACTTACAATGACTGTCCTTTACCACACCTGGCCTTATCTCTCCACCATGCTTTCAACTACTACAGTGAGCATGTATCAGAATCACCTGGAGGCATCACCCACAGTTTCTGATTGGTAGGTTTGGAGCAGGACCGAGAATGTACATTTCCTAACAGGTTCCCAGGTAATGCTGATACTGTAGATCTGGGACCTCACTTTCAGACTCAGGGCTCTACCAGCGTGCCTCCTCCCTCAAGCTATTTGCCAATTTTCACAGCTAGAGCCACTTAACTTACATGTGTAGGAAGGAATACAGGCCTCTCATTGGTTCCGTATGATGTAACTACGTCGGACTTGAGGCAGATAGCAGACATAACTTTGTCTGCCTTTGCTGAGTTTTCCAGCTCCCACACCTCATCTCTTCTTGGATTCCTTTCTGGACATGCTATTTCCTTGGAGACTAGGACACTGATTTTGCTAGCTCAGTTCCTGCTGGAAGCTGAACATGAAACAGGTAAGTTCACTTCCTACTTCTGGGACTCTACCTGGTAGCCTCTGGACATTTGTTTTACATTGTTGGTTTGCCTGCGCTGGTTTCTTTCTGTTGCTTGTTAAGTCTTTGAAGTTTGCCTTTTTCTTTGCCTGAGTCTAGTGTCCTGCATCTGGCGTTTCCGGGACTGACTTCAAACATCCAGGCTACCTTCTCTGCTTTTCAAACAAGGGTTACTTACTCGGTTGAACAACGTTGTTATTATCTCTATGACTGCTGCCCATTCTTTCTCTACTTTCATTTCTATAGAGGAGCCTGGAGGGCTACAGTCTTGGGGGTCGCAAAGAGCCAGACACGACTCAGCAACTAACACAACATACGTTTCCAGACCCCTCAACCCCAGGCTCCATCTTCCTCATGTTCTGAGCCTCAGGGCTGGCTTGGTCTTCTCCCCTCTATAAATGATTACTTTTCCGGTGAGATCATGCACCTTGGCTGGCAGGTTCTAATGCTAACTACATGTATGGCCTAGATCCAACTCTATTTTTTCCTCTTTAAACTGGTGTCAAGGATGTCTATGAGTTTGCCATGCAAAGTATAGTCCGAGGATCAGTGGCTTTTAGCATACTAGGGGAGCTTGTTAGAATCAGATGAATTGCTCCCACCTGAGACTAACTGTGACTCAACCTTACCGATCACTACTTTTTCCAACTTCCTTATCTCACCACTGATGTAATATTACAAACCTATGTTGTGTGAGTTTCCTGATGACAGTGTGAACTATAACGTATAATTCATGATTCTCTAGGAACCCAGAATCTGTGTACATCTCACATTTGTTGTTTCTTAGTGTATCTTTTGACCAAGCCCTTTTCAACTATGTCAAGATACCAAAGGAATGTTTCTTCATATTATTGGCCATGATCTGATGAGGGTCCAGGGTGGTTGAGTACCACTCAAATTCAACAAGAAAGTTTAAGTTTACATGCTTAATGTAATTCTGGCCCACAGTAGGTGACCATCCAAATATCTCTCATTGAAACAGGGCAGGACCCTGTGACACTTGCAGCCCCTTGTCCTCTGCCTGCCTTTTACTTGTGGAAAACTTTAATCAAAGAATACCTTTAATCAGAGAAATGTGAACATGTGGAAACAAAAGAAAATCGTCAAAGGAACCCAAATAAGGATAATGTACTCATTAAACATAGTCAGGGACCTGCAGTTCCTTCCCAAGGGCTACAGACAATATTCTGAGCCACATCCTGTGAGTTTCGCTATAGATACTGAAACCCCCACCAGGTGGAAGAAGTTAATTACATGACCAGATTGTAGCCATAACATGGACTACAAAGGACTGTGTGCTCAGTCCTTTCAGTTCTGACCAACTGTTTGCGGCCCTGTGGACTGTAGCCTGCCAGGTTCCTCTGTCCAAGGGATTGTCCAGGCAAGAGTACTGGAGTGGCTTGCCATCTCCCCCAGGGGATCTTTCCGACCCAGGGATCGAACCTGTGTCTCTTATGTCTCCTCCTGTATTGGTAGGTGGCTGGTTCTTTACCATTAATACCACCTGGGAAGCCCCCACAACTCTGGGAACTGGCTTTAAAGAAATGGAGACAAACCAACCCTGGGACTGAAGATGAACTGTACTGAAAAACAATCGAGATGATGCTGCTTAGACCACCGATGACCAATTTCAAGATGACTGTCAGAGCTGACTGTACTGTTTCTGCCTGTAGCCCCCTCCCTCTGTCTATAAAAGCTGTTGTCCCCTAGTTTCATTGTGGCGGAGGGTTGGGGGGAGTCAGCTTTTGGACAGATGCCTGCCATCCATCCCCTCCAGGTTGCTGGCATCCAAACTCAGGCAAACTTTCCTTGCTACCAAACTGGTCGCTTTGTAGGCTTTTAAGAGTGGCCAGCGAGACCCCCACTTTCAGTAAGTTTTTTGTCGCGCAGCGTGAGGCTGACTGCTGCAGCTCTCCTGCTTTGATGACACCTAGCTCTCCGGGGTTCCCATGGCCATGACAGCGTATGAGCCTGCTGCTCCTGACTAGCTGGCTCCGAAAAGGGGATTTGGGGGACGTTCCCAGCAGCTGCCAAAACCATTTGTTCCGAGGATCCTCCCTGTTTCTCCCCTGTTGGCATTAGCTGCCAGCCTACACTTTTCCCTGGTGGAATGGAAACATGCATTGGGGATGAGGTGGTGAGCTCCACAATGGGATAAGTCCACTGGTGTGCACCGGGCAACCTTCCCATTTGTGAGTGTGAAGTGCTCTTTGGGCATTCTTGCCATTTGGTTCTGATATGTGCCTGACATTGAGAACTGTGTATGCTCACCAAGTGCTATTTGGGCATCTTGCCAACTGGTTCTGACATCTGTCTACTGCTGAGGACTGCTTGTGGGCACTGAGCATCATTTGGGCATTTTGCCAATTGGTTCTGATGTCCAGCTACCATTGAGGACCATTTGTGTTGGGGAAGTGGTTTTTTGGGATTCTGTACTAGTCACCCTCAGAGAGGGTTTGTGACAGATCTGTTTTTTGGTGTGTGAATATGTATTCCATCTGTGTGACTAGTATCTCTGTCTTTTGTAAAACGAGAAATTCAGGTTCATTAAGAAAAATTCAAGCTATGAAACTATGACTAAAGGTGTTTTTTTTTTTAAACTAACATATGGCAATAATGTTCTTTAGATTCTGGAAAAAACTGGTTAAGATCAAACTCTTTTGAAAATCCAAACCTGGTTCTTTTTGTATATGCAGTTAGAGAAAGCTAGCTTGATAGAATCCGCCCCCCAAGAACTCTGATTCTGAGAAAACAAAAATATGCCTAGGAGAAAACTTGAAGTGAACTCATCATGCCCTTGAAATACAAACACAACCCACTTTGCCTCAGACTTCAGCCCTGGGTTACTTAGAAAACTTCAAGCCAAATTGGGGAGACGGAGAAGGGGGAAAAAGAAAAAGCAGGTTTTTAAAATCGACTGTATAAATTTGACTTCTGTTATTCATAAACTGATAAGTTTAATTGCAAAGGCTAATTCGTGAACTATAAAAAGATGAAACAATGAGATCTCAGGATGTTTGTATGTCTCAAGATGTGTTTTTGGATAATATTGCTGAGATTAACTTGTAAAGGAGCTCTATTGGTTTAAAAAAGGTAAGTGTTTACAAATCAAACCTAAATTTATCTACTTTTGCCTTCTTGCAAGACCAAGAGGGAAACTAAGAGTGCTTGGAAATTGTGCTATGAAAAATGTATGTCTTTAGAGGTAATAAAATATGTTCTCAAGTTTGCCAATCAGAAAACGCTGGCATATTTCAATCACTTGTTCTTGGTTTTGTTCAGGTTTTCAAGGGTTAAAAATTGTGATACATAAAAATGATTAGGGAACCATTTCAGTGTGTAAAGCAAGTAGGAGACATGTTGTTGGTGAAGAAAAGGTATATAGACTGGATATATTGTTAAGGAAAAATGATTTTCTCCTACTGTTGGTTGTTGGGGAAAAAAGGGACAAATCTGTTTGGATCCAGAAAATAATAAAAGGTTTGTGAAAAATGAACTTTGAGAAATGACTTTTGTATGCTATCAGGATTAAGATTAGACTGGATTTCTTTGGGTAAATGAATTTTATTGTTATTAACAGTAAACTGATGCAAGACTAAATTTGTTTTTTTCTGTTAAGAAGACAAAGTTCTCCTGGAATATTGATCTGATTTTGGTAACAGTGATTTCTAATGGAAAGTAATTGTTTGCTTCTAAACATACTTTTGATCCCAATGTTCAGGATGGAAAAAAACTGTCCAGTAAAGTTGTTACAGAGTATGACTCCTCATGATGTGTAGCGCTGCTGGCTTTGTTGATTGCTTAAAGCATATGTACAATGTTTGTGTGACAGTGGGGCATAAAGGATAAAACTTACGGCCAATAAAGCGTTTCCTCATTAACATACCTCTGAGCCTGTTCATGATTAGTGTTCCCCCAATGTGGACAGTTAGGCAAATACATAAACGAAAAGGAGGCCTATCACCGAGGGACATGGATGGACCGAGCGCAGGTAAGTGAGCCATGCTGGGAATGCTGGAAAAATATACTGCTTATCAATGCCTTATATGGAAATATTTACAGCTAAAAGGGGAAAATGATGTAAGAAGTTTCTACATATTGAGGTATGGGGATATTCTGGCTTATACATGATTTGATTTGAACTTTAGGTTAACCAAATCAGCCTATTTGTTGCCTATTAAATATACATAGTACATCTGCTTTAACCATTGGGTAGAAAAAAATACATCCAGAGAATAATACAAAGATGCATTTTGATTACTGTCCTCATTGTGGTATGTCTGCTGCTGCTGCTGCTAAGTCGCTTCAGTCGTGTCCGACTCTGTGCGACCCCATAGACGGCAGCCCACCAGGCTCCCCCATCCCTGGGATTCTCTAGGCAAGAATATTGGAGTGGGTTGCCATTAGTAATTTTCAAATGTTTGTCCAGGTACTATGACAAAGTAATCAAACAGAGAACGTTTTCATAGTACAAAATACTGATGTGAAGCATAGTATCTGATTATTTCCAGTTCTGTGTCCATTCCCCAAATTAGGCAGGACTGTGTCCCACATGTGAGCCTATGGACCTCAGGGCTGCTCCAGGTTCTTTGAATTCTGCCTCAATTGGTTGGAGGGTTGGGCAGCTAGTGTAGTACCTTGTTCAGGATCTGAGCAGAAGGAAGTATGAGTGTTCAAGAGCAGAAGTGCTTAGCTAGGTGTACTTTAGGACTGTTTTCCTTCCTTTCCTCTTTCTCTTGTGATTTGATAACCAACTTCAGAGTTGTTTGGATTTTGTGTGTATGTATCTGGTGGATTGCAGTTACCATGAGGTTCAATATAGCAGTCTATGTAAATATAAAGATTGTTTCAAATTGCTGGTCTCCCATTTCAAATGCATTTCCAACATCCTGCATTTGTGCTCTCCTCGGGATTGCTGGTTTTGATACCATGTTTACGTGTAGATGATTTCCTACCTTTACTAAGTTTGCCTTTACCAGTGAGCTTTCCCCTTCATAATTTTGTTTCTAGTTGTGATCTTTTTCTCCTAGAGAAGTTTCTTAAGCATTTGTTGCAAAGCTAGTCTGGTGATGCCAAATTCTCTTAGCTTTTGCTTGTCTGTAAAGCCTTTGATTTCTCCATCAAATCTACATGAGAGCCTTGCTGGGAAAAGTATTCCTGGTTGTAGGCTTGTGCCTTTCATCACTTTGTTACCCCATTCCCTTCTGGCCTGCAGAGTTTCTGTTTAAAAATCTGCTGCTAGTCTTAAGGGAGTTCCCTTGTGTGTTATTTGTTGCTTTTCCCCTGTTGCTTTTAATATTTTCTTTAATTTTTTTCAGTTTGATTACTGTGTACCTTTATGTCTTGTTTCTTCTCGAGTTAATCCTGTATGGGACCCTCTGTGCTTCCTGGACTTGGGTGAGTTTCCTTTCCCATGATAGGGAAGTTTTCAATGATTACCTCTTGAAATATTCTGTCAGGCTCCTTCTTGAACCCCTGTGGTGTGACCGCTACTATGTGTGATGTCCCAGAGGTCTCTTAAACTGTCTTTATTTCTTTTTTCTTCATTCTGGCCTGTGGCAATGATTTCTACCACTGTCTTCAGCTCACTGATTTGTTCTTCTGCCTCGTTTATTCTGCTATTGATTGCTTCTACTGTATTTTTCGTATCAGTTACTGTATTCATCAACTCTTTGGTTGTTCTTTATATTTTCTCTTTCCTGAAAACATCTTGTAACTTCTCAATCTGTGCATCCATTCTTTTCCCAAGTTTTTGGATCATCTTTACGATCACTTGGAACTGTTTCTCGGGTAGATTTTTCTATTTCCACTCCAATTCTTAGTTGTTGTTTTTTTTTCTTTTTTTGAGAGGTTTTATCTTCTTACTTTGTTTGGAACATATTCCTTTTCTATCTGTGGTAGGTTACATTTCTTGACCTTGGAGAACTGTCCCAGCAGTGCACTCCCCTCTCATCATGCAAGGGCAGGAACCAGCTGTTCCCAGAGTAGGTTCTGACCTGAGTTTACAGACTCAGGTCTGCAGGCTGTAGGGTCATAGTTTTGTTTCTGGTGCCTGCCCACTGGTGGGTGGAGCTGGGTCTGGTGGGCAGGGCTGTGCTAAGGGACCTGTGTAAAGGTGGCTGTGAGCTCAGGAAGCCTTGAGGCAGCCTGTCTGCTTGGCTTGAGACCTCTCAGCACTGGCGCCTACAGGCTGTTGGGTGGGGTCAGGCCTTGGTGCTTATGACCCAGGCAAGATGTCTGCCTTCCATGAGCATTCATGTAGATGACATCCTCCAGTGTCTCTGCCACCACCAGTGTCCGCATCCCCAGGGTGACTACAGCTGCCCTTCCCTCCCCCTGCCTCCTCAGGAGATCCACCAAGATAGGTCTGGCCTAGGCTCCTTCAATGTCACTGCTTTGGCCCTGGGTCCTGGTGTGTGCGACCTTGTGTTATGCCCTACAAAAGTGGAGTCTGTTTCCCCAGTTCTGTGCAGCTCCTGCAGTCAAACCCTGCTGGCCTTCAAAGCCAAAGTGCTCTGGGGGCTCCTCCTCCTCATGCTGGACTCCTAGGCTGGGGAGTCTGACATGAGGCTTAGAACTCTCCTGTGGGAGAATTTCTGTGATATAATTGTTCTCCAGCTTGTGGGTCACCCACCTGGGTGGTATTGGAATTGACTGTATTTCAAGTATGTCCCTCCTACAGTTTTGTTGGGGTTTATTTGTCTTTGGAGGTAGAATATCTTTTTTGGTAGGTTCCAGTCTCTTTTATCAATAACCTTCAGCAGTTGTGATTTTTGTGTGCTCATGAGAAGAGGTGGAAAATTCTGAAAGAGATGGGAATACCAGACCACCTAACCTGCCTCTTGAGAAACCTATACGCACGTCAGGAAGCAACAGTTAGAACTGGACATAGAACAACAGACTGGTTCCAAATAGGAAAAGGAGTACGTCAAGGCTGTATATGGTCACCCTACTTATTTAACTTCTATGCAAAGTACATTATGAGAAATGCTGGGCTGGAAGAAGCACAGCTGGAATCAAGATTGCCAGGAGAAATATCAATAACCTCAGATATGCAGATGACACTACCCTTATGGCAGAAAGTGAAGAGGAACTAAAAAGCCTCTTGATGAAAGTAAAAGAGGAGAGTGAAAAAGTTGGCTTAAAGCTCAACATTCAGAAAATGAAGATCATGGCATGTGGTCCCATCACTTCATGAGAAATAGATGGGGAAACAGTGTCAGACTTTATTTTGGGGGGCTCCAAAATCACTGCAGAGNCCAGGCTCCTCCGTCCTTGGGATTCTCCAGGCAAGAACAATGGAGTGGGTTGCCATTGCCTTCTCCAATGCATGAAAGTGAAAAGTGAATGTGAAGTCGCTCAGTAGTGTCCGACTCGTAGCGACCCCATGGACTGCAGCCTACAAGGCTCCTCCACCCATGGGGTTTTCCAGGCAAGCGTACTGGAGTGGGTTGCTTTGTAACCTTCAAACCAGAAATTCCTCTTCTAAAACTAGTTGAGTGGTGTTTAAGTCACTTTAGTTTCTCCCCCAATGAAGTGTGGATAAATGTTTATACTCAGTTCATCCCCCAAACTGCTTTGACAGTATCATTAATATCACCATTCCACAGACAAGGAAACTGAGCCTGAGAAATGTTAAGTAACTTGGCCAGTGCCACAGATTTCCACCCAAATGTTATGCATTTAAGCATTCTACTGTGCTCCTCACAAGGAAGACCAAACTCCACTTAAGCAACTCTGAACCTCAAGGGCGATCTGATCCCCAGTCATCATATTTTCTTTTATTGCAATTCCATTGCTATCTGTTTTATTTTGTATTAATTTTTAAAGGTATTCTGTGACTCTTCGTGACCTCTCTTTACTCCCCCAAGATATATATGTGTAGTTCATCTCCATTCACACTCTGCTTTGCTTTTTGATTTTTAAGTCTTACTTTGCTATTTTATTTTATTTTGTCTGTTCCATGTGACATGTGGGATCTTGGTTCCCTAACCAGGGATCAAACCCATGACCCCTGCAGTGGGAGCATGGAGGGTTAACCACTGGACCACTAGGGAAGTTCTAATTTGTTCTTTCACGAATTGAACCCAACCTTAACTAGAATGGAAACGTTTCCCCTGTTTGTCAAGATTCACAAAATCTGTTTTTCTGGTTTAGGATGTCTCTTACTCAAATCTTCTGTGCATCCAAGCCCGGAGGTGCAAATCATTAGTGTCCATGATTCATGCCAAACATACAACCAGATTGTATGTCTGCCAAGCTGGAGTAAACGATGCACTAGCCCTGGAGAGAAAAATCCTGAATGAGGTCACTGAAGGATGCTGAAACTCTCCAGATCATCCTGGACTGGAGGACGGGGGAAGTCCCGATGCCTAGCCAATGAGCCTCATTCTCTTAGAATGAAGTTGATTCCATGGATGTACTGGAACCAGTTTAAATAAGCTCATGTTAAATTTTCAGGAAATCTGTGGAGTAGTTGGTGCCAAGTTGGTAGCTTGAAATTGGCCACAGAGGGAGTATTTATACCAGAGAAATTGGCAAAAGCCACAAATCAGGGCTTTCATACCCCATATAGCCAGTTTTTAAACCCTCAGCAGTAGACCACTCACGTGCCCTTCTGGCTCCTGTTTCTCCCTGCCTAGTTATGGAACAAGAGCATGTGGAGAAACAGTGGGACAGCTTCCGGGACAGGTTCGTGCTGGCGTCTGTTTTCTTGCGTGTATTTCTCCTTCTCATACATGCTGTCAAGAGATCTGTAGTCAAACAGACCCCTAGCAGAAATGCAGTTCACTGTTATTTCCCCTCGATTGAATCCCGGCTCCCTTACCACTTGCTCTGTGACTTGGGCTGGTCAGTTATCCACAACTCTGGACCCTTTTCCTCATTGCTATAACAAGGATAATAGCTCAGCCTCGTGGTGTGCAAGTTATACATGATGGACAAGGGTACTGAGGAAAGGCTCTGCTTAGAACTTGGTGCATTCTAACCCTTCAGTAAACAATGCTGCTGCTGCTAAGTCGTGTCCAACTCTGTGTGACCCCATAGACGGCAGCCCACCAGGCTCCCCCATCCCTGGGACTCTCCAGGCAAGAACACTGGAGTGGGTTGCCATTTCCTTCTCCAATGCATGCATGCGTGCTAAGTTGCTTCAGTCATGTCCGACTGTGTGTGACCCTATGGACAGCAGCCCACCAGGCTCCTCTGTCCACGGGATTCTCTAAGCAAGAATGCTGGAGTCAGTTACCATTTCTTTCTCCCCAATAAACAATAGCTCTAATTAAAAGGGTTATTATTTACTAGGTATTCACAGACGCTGAGAGGACTCCTGCCCTCTTTGCTGTTATTGTTGTTGTTCAGTGGCTCAGTTGTGTCTGACTCTGCGACCCTATGAACAGCAGCACCCCAGGCTCCTGTATCTTCCACCGAGTCCTGGAGCTTGCTCAAATTCACGTCCATTGCATTGGTGATGCTATCCAACCATCTGATCCGCTGTCGCCCCCTTCTCCTCCTGCCCTCAATCTTTTCCAGCATCAGGGTCTTTTCCTAAGAGTCAGCCAACGTACTGGAGCTTCAACTTCTAGAGTCTAGACCTCACATCTCTGATCCTGAGCCCTGAACCAGCCTGGCTTGCACCAACTCTCCCCACAAGGTGGCGCTCTCCTCCTGCCTGTGCTAGATAAGGCCGCGAGCCCCTCAGAGCTGTGATTCCCTTGTCATCCAAGCCACACCAGCCGCACACATTTTCTCCTTTTCATTCAGTGCCTGCCTCCCAGTGATGCCTCAAGTGCGTCGAGCTTGACAAGCTTCTTGGCTAGAAAGAAGTGGGAGAGAGAAACCTCTCTTGAAACATGTTGATTTGGCCTAGATGGCTTTTCATTGACATACAGAAGAAATTTTGTGACTCTGTGCAAAATCTTTTGATTCACTGCAAGGGTGTTTTTAACTGGTAAGAAGCTGAAGTCCTTGGGGGATTCTTTATTTCTTTTTGGCTGTGTGTGTCTTTACTGCGGCACGCGGCTTTTCTCTTCATTGCTGCACATTGCTGTAGTGTGCATTAGTCTAGTTGAGGTGAGCAGGGGCTCCTCCCCAGTTGTGGTGTGTGGTTTCTTGTTGTGGAGCAAGATCCGAGGGCTCTAGCATGTGGGTTCAGGAGTTGGGGGGCACGGGCTTAGTTGCTCCACGGCATGTGGGATCTTCCCATACCCGGGATTGAACCGGTGTCCCCTGCATTGCAAGGCGGATTCTTAACCTCTGGACCACCAGGGATTCTTTCTGTCCTCTTGTGTCTGTCTTGGTTCCTTTGTCCTCATTCTCCAGAATCCTTAAGGCCACATGATAGAGTGGCATCAATATGATGTCAGCAATCAGACAGACTTAGATTTGACATCTGCTTCTGACATATGTTTGGAGAAGGAAATGGCAACCCACTCCAGTATTCTTGCCTGGAGAATCCCATGGATGGAGGAGCCTGGTGGGCTACAGTTCACGGGGTCGCAAAGAGTCAGACACGACTGAGCGACTTCACTCACTTCTGAGGCTTGTCCGTTGAATGACTTTGGGGTACTTACTTGAATTTCTAACCTTCAGCTTCCTCATCCACAAAACGGGGACATCTCTCTACCTTATCTACTATCTCTCTCTCTCTCTCTCTCTGTCCTTCTATCATCTGTCTGTCTTGGGCTAGTCCTGTACTTCACAACTGCTAACACATTAGATTCACCTACAGAACTTCTCAAAAATAGATGCTTCCTTGGCTCTAATCCAAAAGGCCGATTCAACCGGGCTGCTTTAGAACTTCCTGGGGGATTCTATGTGCAGTGAGGAGGGTTCAGAAGGGCCGAGATCCTGATATGAAACCTCTCTAAGCCTCAGCGGCCTCACACGCTGAGAACCTGCAAGTCCCAGACCTCAAGAGCTCACACCAATGCAAAGGGAGTCTCTTGGCCAACAGCCACTTTGCGCGTGCTGTCCTTCCCCTGTTCAGATTAGCAGGAAGTGCAGTCTCTTCAACACCCACCCTTTGTTTTCAGCGGCCTTTCCTGGGAAGCCTAAGAACCTTTGTCGTTGCTCTTCGGGTGAGAAAAGCAATACTTGGGGTCCTTGGCCCCTACTGAAGCCGGGCAGAACCTGTAGTCAGGAGAAATGTCAGCCCTTGCTGTGGTTCCACAGAAAACAGTGGGGATGCTCCCTCTCCTGGGCTGCCCTTGGCCAAGGATGCTCTTCTCTCCAGTTGGCCCAGGTGGCTGGGGAGGTGGCCAATCAGAGGTCTGCTCTTTCATTTCATATCAAAAGCAACCATAAGGCCCAGCCCATCACCCAAGAGCAGTATCATGAATTGAACAGCATCCACTCACTACCCAGAACGAGCTGCTCCGTCAACCTTTGCGGAGTCGCCTGGTCCATACTCCTCCTTCCTGATGAACTTCCTCTTGGAGGCCCTTCTTTTTCTTCCCACCATCTGGCCGCAAGTAGGTCCACCCGTGTCAGACATGTTCTAAAAAATACAAGAGGTAGATAAATACCTACTCCTTTCTCCCAGAAGGCTCCTTGGCCCACCGTGGAGGTTCACATACGTCCATGAGAAAGGATTCACTGCTGATTTGCTTATCAGCCTCTTTTAAGCTCAGGCCCTTTCCAAGCCCATCTCTACTTAAAAAAGTCCCTTTCCCCAAACCAGCGGGTAGGGATGCACTTACTGTGCACTTGTGTAACTCAAGGGGACAACTGAAANTCCATCCTAAAGGAGATCAGTCCTGGGTGTTCTTTGAAAGGACTGATACTGAAGCTGAAATTCCAATACTTTGGCCACCTGATGTGAAGAGCTGACTCGTTTGAAAAGACCCTGATGCTGGGAAAGATTGAAGGTGGCTGGGTGGCACCAACTCAATGGACATGAGTTTGGGTGAATTCCAGGCGTTTGTGATCAACAGTGAGGCCTGGTGTGCTGTGGTTCATGGGGTCGCAAAGAGTCGGACACGACTGAGACACTGAACTGAACTGAACTGAGGTAGTGTAATATTTACGTGACTAAGTCCAAAGATAAACTATACACCAGAGAAGGGTGAATTTTGATATATGTAAATTATATCTCTATAATTGACTTTATTTTTAAAGAGCAAAAGCTAAGCAAAGGAATAAGCAATTTACAAAGGAATATATATGCAGCTGGTACAGGAAAATGGGCTTCCCTGGTGGCTCAGACAAAAAAGAATTTGCCTGCAATGCAGGAGACACAGGTTTGATCCCCGGGTTGGGAAGTACCCTGGGAGAAGGAAATGGCAACCCACTCCACTATTCTTGCCTGGAGAATCCCTTGGACAGAGGAGCCTGATGGGCTACAGTCCATGGGGTCCCAAAGAGTCAGCCATGACCGAGCAACTAAAACTTTCACTTTTCACAGGAAAACAATGAAGGAAAGAAGGTCACTGTTGCCTCTGTAACAATATGACATGTAGGGATATGCCGTGTGTGCAGACACACACATACGGAGGCGCCTATGCGTGTGCGCACGCTCGGCCCGCTCAGCCGTGCCTGACTTTCCGACTCCATGGACTGTAGCCGTCAGGCTCCTCTGTCCACGGGATTTTCCAGGCAAGAGTACTGAGTGCACAGCCATTTCCTCCTCCAAGGGATCTTTGTGACCGAGGGACAGAACCAGAGTCTCCTGTAGCTCCCACATTGCAGGCATGTTCTTTACCACTGAACCAGCTCTTAAAATGTGACACTGAAATGTCTCTTCCCAGTTACATACGAATGTTTTTATATTTAAGTGTGTGTGAATAACACAGATACACACTAAAATGTTAACAACAATTATCTCTAGGAAGTGTGACTGGGTGATTTTTATTTGCCTTTATGGGTTTTCCTGAATTTTCAAATTGTTCTATAATCATCATGTTGTACTTTCTAATATAAAAAAAAGCTAGAAATGGGGTAGTATAGAGAAGGGGAGGGAGGAGGTCTGATAGAACCACCTGACTAGTCTCCAGGAACTGAGCCACAGGGTGAAAAGTGCAAGAAGGGCAAGCAAGGGGCGGTCTGTGTACATTTTCATCCCGACCTTTGACCTTCCACACTCCAGAATGTTTGGTTTGATGGACTGTTTGGGAGATAGGGTTAATTTAGAACACCAATGGTAACCTAGAATACCAACAGCAAGGGCGAAGGGGTGCGAGGAGGGGAAGGGAGGCCTAAGGGGCTCAACATCGTGCTCTGCCATCCCATAGCACAAACTCAGCACTGTGAAATCTTACTTGCTGCAGAAACGCCATGAGAATGCCATGGCTAGCTGGGGAGAGCACAGACACAGAGCTTGACGCCCTAGGCCATGAAATTTGGTTGTTCAAAAGTTCTTTTTTAGCAACAGTTTATTATAGTCAATTTGGTCTTTGTTTTCTCCATCTAAAAAAACAAAAATATACACATGGAACAGGTATATTCAAACTAGAATCTGTATGCAAATCCTCTGCATTCTCATTTAGAGATTTTTACAAAATTATCTATGCTATTACCACATTAGGCTCTCTGTCCCAAATCACCCAATTAACTAACTGTTGAGTAATATTTCTGGCATTTTAAGTCTCTGAATTATACTTCAGACTCCATTTGTAATGCAGGGTTTAATTCCAAGCCACCACAAGCTTGGTGAGGTTCATAGTCCAAGCTACGCTGCATAGTTCAATATCATCAGTCAAGCCCCATTATCTTAGGACATCCCCCAAGATAATTTTTAAATAAAGGCTTCACATAAATTCCTCAACAGATGACCTACCTGCCACAAAGGGGCATTAAGTTGATGAATCACCACATTCAACTGATGATTTCTTGCAAAGGCTACAATTGCATCATTGCCAGCAAATGTTCCAGGTTTTGCCAAACTGGCCACTGTATGGAAGGAAATAGGAAAGAAAAACAAAGTCTTTATAACGGAAAAACCCAAATGCAAACATGCTTTGGTATTTAGTTCCAAAAATGAGAAATCAGGGTATATGCGTGGAAAAACTCAATAGCTTTGTCAGAGTCTAGCAGTCTGTACATGTCCATAGTTCGTTCTCTAAGTCTACCACATAGATCACTTTTAACCCTCAAAACAGCCACCTGAAAGACGTGAAAGAGGCATCGTCATGCAAACCGTCTTAGAGATGAGGAAACTAAAGCAGAGGGCAGTCTGTAACTGTCCAAGGTCACAAGTCAGTACACAGCAGAGCGCAGTTTTATCCCAGGCATCCTGACTCCAAGATCTTGGCTCTTGGCCACTCCATTATACAGCCTGTCACAATTTGCCCTCAAGGAGTTTACAACCAGTGGGGGACAAACAACAAGAAAACAGACACTGCTGATATGCAGGCGCTTCAGGAAAGAAACACGTAGTAAAGCATCTGGCCTTACACAGAGAGAAGTCTGGCCTTTGCCCCGGCTCCTGGGAGAGAACCTCTAAAATCCTGGCATTTCCCAAGTGACAGGGCTGTCTCTATTATTCACAGTGGGCCCCTCGGCCACATCTAACTGCTTATGCTAAGTTTATGCATGAGGTGACTTTCAGTGGACCTCTCCGGTCAAGTCACACTAGAAAGACCTCAGGGACTAGAGAATGACTCCAACCACTCAGGCAATCAGTCATTAACATCTACATGATGACAGTCCAATAAAAATTCCGGACACTGATGCTTGGGTGAGGTTCCCTGGTTGACAATACCGTGTTTTGTGTAACCTTCCGATATTTTACCATTGTATAACCTTCCAAGATTCTCAATTCAGTCGCTCACTCCTGTCCGACTCTTCCCGACCCCATGAATCGCAGCACGCCAGGCCTCCCTGTCCATCACCAACTCCCGGAGTCTACCCAAACCTGTGTCCATTGAGTCGGTGATGCCATCCAACCATCTCATCCCCTGTCGTCTCCTTCTCCTCCTGCCCTTAATCTTTCCCAGTATCATGGTCTTTTCAAATGAGTCAGCTCTTCACATCAGGTGGCCAAAGTTTGGAGTTTCAGCTTCAATATCAGTCCTTTCAAAGAACACCCAGGACTCATCTCCTTTAGGATGGACTGGTTGGATCGCCTTACAGTCCAAGGGACCCTTTGGCTAATTTGACCTGGATCTTTTCCTTGTAAACCACTACGTAACTGTGAGTATAACAGACTTCAATGAGCTCTGTGAGTCCTTCTAGCAAATTATCAAACCTGAGAATGGTTCTGAGACACCACAGATTTGCAGCTGGTGTCAGAAGTCAGAGGAGTCTTAAGAAAGACTGTGTCTTCAAACCCTGCAGCTTGGCTAACTCCAGGTGGGGAACATAAGCCAGTCTGAACAGTGGGGAGGGGAGGGGAGATATACCAGATAAGCTTCTCAGCTGAGACAACTACAGTGCTTCCCAAGGGGCAGGTAAAAGACAAAAAGAAGAGGAATGGATGATGTTCCAAGCAGAAGTGAGAAAGAGAACACGATGAGTTTATGGACTGCACAGTATTGGCAGGAACTTAGAATGCTGAGATGGCAGGGCAGGGGAGGAAGAAAATATACTGGGAAATAGCAAGAGGGCAGGCAAATAAGAAAATCACAGAGCATAAAGGCTAAAGAGTTGGAACGTTCTTGAGGTCAATGGGGAGCTGCCTACAAGTGTTAGACAGGGGAAGACCTATCTGATATATGTTTAGATTACCTCTCTGGTTTCCACATGGAAAGCATAGTGAAGGGGTCAAGAGACAACGAGACCAATCCAAAGTACTGGAGAAATCTAGGCAAATGGTCAAAGAGGCCTGATTCTATGAGGCAGTAGAAATGAGGAAAAATGCATTGGAGGAAAGGTGACAAGACTTCACAAGTGAGTAGTATGACAAGGCATTAAGAACATTCAGGTTTCTGGTGGGTATCTTTAGTTAGGGAAAAGATGATGCTGACTCTCCAAAGCCATAGACTATAGAAAAGATACCGTCAGAGGCAAGGATAACCAGGTCCTGAAGAGTTAAGTGAGCCACTCAATTATTCCATCAACAAATATGTGTCGACTATGTGCCAGCCATTGCCACAGTGGGGAACAGACACAGTCCCTGCCCTCAAGAATCTCACAGGTAACAAGGGGGACTAAAAACACATAACTATAAGAGCAGGAAATGTAACAAGTCTCCTTCCACTGACACACCAGGAGGACATGCAGAATTCCAGGTTTCACTTCTGTCTGCTATGGCAATCAGAGCCACTACCCACTGTGACACTCAAACCATGACCCAGCACCTGAACATCCAAGGTCCTCCCACACCCCTAAACCTGCCACATGGTCTGCACTGAAGAGGGTCAAAGCAGAATGCCAAGTCACAAACCAAAGATTCTCTTCACATAGAATACTTAGTGAATCAATGACTCAACTCATTTTATATGTCATTAAACAACAAAACTTGCTCCATATACCCATATTTAATCTATAAACTGGTGACCACCTAATTAAGTGGTGCCTGCCAGACAAAAAATGATCCAGGAAGAGGACTGTGAGAACTCAGCACCTAGACTAAACTCCTCAGTGGAGCTTCACTGCTGTGTCCCTCTTGCTCCTTGCGCCTAATGAGTGATGCCTTCCCAGTGAGGAATGGGAAAGGCTTCCTGCTCAACTGTGTTCCTCCTGCTGCCTTTTACTTTATTAAAGCACAGCTACGCTAGCCATTCCTCAAGCACCACTTCAAAGTCATCTCTGTCTCTACCAGCACCAGCCCCGCCCCCGCCATCCCCAGTGAGGCCTGTCGATTGCACTACGGAACTGGGGGCTGGTCTGGACCCACTCATCATCCCCAGAACAGCCCTGGTGGAAACGTGCTCATCCCTCCACCAATGTGCAGAGCCCTCCACCTCAGCCCCTTCGCAGTCTCTCCCCCTACCCACTCCTGACTGGTTCCCAGAGTCAGCACTCCAAAACACAGAATGATTCTCTTTCCTGAGACAGATAAGACTATGAGCACTGCAATGAAAATGCTATTTGTAAAACATAAATATATTAGCACCTAGCACAGCAGTCTCAGTAAATAACTGTCAGAATCAAAGCTTAAAACTCATAATATTTTCTTACTAGATTTGAGCCTATTAAAGTACTAATTTAAATCCCTGACTTGCCTCAAAGAAATCAGATTGTGTTTAGGTTTGGGGGAGAAATTAAAATGACCTTACCGATTTTTCTGATTATAAAAATAATTCATTATCACTTAAAAATCAGAAAATCTACAGAAGATAATTTAAATACTCAATAGTCCCAGGATCCCCAGATGGCTGGCATTTGCTAAGAACTTATTTTAATTGCCTAATCTAGTTTACTCTTTACCAAAACCCCCTAGAATTTGGTCCTATTATCTCCCCTTAATAGAAGTTGTTGAAAGACAGAAAGTGGCTTCTCAAAAATAACTGGAGCCAAGAGTCATAAATCGTAACTAACAACCATAAACTGTGAGCACCTTTCCAGACTTGCAGATGACATCACTCTAAAGGCAGAAAGCAAAGAGGAACTAAAGAAGCTCTTGATGAGGGTGAAAGAGGAGAGTGAAAAACCTGGCTTAAAACTCAACATGCAAAAAACTAAGATCGTGGCAACCGGTCCCATTATTTTGAGGCAAATAGAAGGGTAGGAAAGAGGAAACAGTGACAGACTGTATTTTCCTGGCCTCCAAAATCACGGCAGGTGGTGGCTGCAGCCATGAAATTAAGCCATGGAACTGCAGCCATGAAATTAAAAGACACTTGCTTCCTAGAAGAAAAACTATGACAAATGTAGACAGCATATTAAAAAGCAAAGACAACCGTTTGCCGACAAAGGTCCTTATAGTCAAAGCTATGATTTTTCCAGTAGTCATGTATGGATGTGAGAGTTGGACCATAAGGAAGGCTGAGCACCAAAGAATTGAGGTTTTCAAACCGTGGTGCTGGAGAAGACTCTTGAGAGTCCCTTGGACTACAAAATCAAACCAGTCAAACCTAAAGGAAATCAACCCTGAATATTCACTGGAAGGACTGATGCTGAAGCTCCAATACTTTGGCCACCTGATACGAAGAGCGAACTCACTGGAAAAGACCTTGATGCTGGGAAAGATTGAAAGTAGGAGGAAGGGGACGACAGAGGATGAGATGGTTGGAGGGCATCACCAACTCAATGGACATGAGGTTGAGTAAGCTCTGGGAGGTAGTGAAAGACAGGGAAGCCTGGCGTGCTGCAGTCCATGGGGTTGCAAAGAGTCAGACAACAACAGACCTTTCCTAATTTGTTTTGTATAAAGACACCTTTTAAAAATAGGGTCAATAGGGACTGCGCGAGTCGCGCAGTAGATGGGAATCCACCTGCCAATGCAGGGGACAGAGGCTCAATCCCCGTTCTGGGAAGATCCCACATCCTGCCGGGCAGCTACGTCCGTGCACCACAACTACTGAGCCTGCACGCCAACGCCCTCGAGCCGCAGCTGCCAAGCCTGCATGCTGCAGCCACTGAAGCCTGCGCGTCCAGAGCCTGCGCTCCGCAGCAGCGAGAGAGCCACGCGCTGCAGTGAAGAGTAGCCCCCTCACTGAGCCAGAGAAAGCCCATGTGCAGCAACGAAGACAAGGCACAGCCAAAAATAAATAACACTTCTTTTAAAAAATCTAATCGCACTGTTTTATAACCTGCTTCCCCCCTTCTCCCTTCCTCTCCATCCCAAATAAAAAGTCACTTTTCAAGTTAATTGTCATCATTTTTATTAATGGCACCTACATCTAAACGTACTGATTCTTAACAGCCTGACATGCTGCCTATTACAGAGCAGACAAACAAATATTTTTTAAATTAAAAAAATGCCATAATTTACGTAATCAAACCCCTAGCTGGGAGGGTCGGGGATGCTAACGGATTTAATTACCCAATGCATTACTCCTGGAGAATCCAGTGTCCCACAGTGAACCTACCATGTTTCTCAAAAGGAACGTCATCTTCTACAAAGGGTTCAAAATCTTCTCGCTGCTTTATCATGTAGTCCACTGTCTCCTGCCGGTGCTTGAGATGATTTCGTGAGTGTCCTTCCAACTGATCACCAAGAGCTCTGAATAGGCAGTTGCTATCAAAACAAAAATTGCTGGTCAAGACCTTTTAAAAATGAACTTCACAGCAGGCCATCCAAGGTAATCTCTCACACAGAGAAGAGATAAAGCTTCAGCTCTCTGACTGTCCAGGATTCTTCCCAGATACCAGGGGCAGGAGAGCACCAGGGAAGATATTCAACCACCTTCCCTTTTTGAGAGGCAACAAACAAGAATCCTACTCCCCATTTACGAGCTGGCTGACTCAGGAAAGATAGTGAACTTCTCTGAGCCTCCACTGCCTCAACAAGTGGAGTTGGTGACCACCTGAAGACAGGGCCCAGACACTATGGCCACTCCACATCTAAGGGCTATCTATGATGCCTAGATCTCCTTCCAAAATGGTAAATCGTATCTACTACCTCTTTTCTGAAAGCCCTTCCACTACGGCTGCACAGCTAACTGATCATTCACCTAACAAGCATCACAACACAGCATTTGTCAAGCTCCCAATAGAAGCAGTCAACCTTCCCATCCCGTTTTGAGTCCTGAGGACACAGTGGACAAAGGCGTGGGAAGGAAAGCACTGGGGCCGCCCACAGGCGCAGCCCACAGCTCACTCTCCCTCCCGGCGCCTCTCCTCTCACTCAAGGAGCCACAGGGATATTTCTACTTCTGCCAGATGAAAATTCTCCTAGCTTTCCTTCTGTTTTCTTCCTGAAATTAAAATGCTGGTAATAAATCTTAAGAGTTTACTTTCGCACCCCTTAACGGCTTCTAAAATTCCAAACTACATCACAAACACAGAGCCCAGATACACAGAGACTAAAACACAATCTGGCATCCTCAAAACTAAGGAAAGAGCTGTTCTGAAGCCAGACAGTTGCCCACTTTCACATCAAACTGTTCACTCTTCCAAATGAAAGTCTATGACATTTTAATTCCAAAATATAAACTCATCACTTCTCAAAGGACTTTAGACCTACGTGTTTGGTGACAGACGTTTTTTTATTTTCAAGTTATAAAAGTAAGTTTTCAACAGAAAGTTGGAGAGGCAGCAATCTCTTCAAACGTATAAGGATTTATACTTTTTTTGGGGGGGGGGCAGGTAAGAAGGGAGATTTAAAAGGCAACAGATTCTATAAACAAAAGAATCCAAGAAACTCTGTATCTATCTGGGGCAACATTCTAGAAGGAACTAGAACATAACAGTTCTATACACTAGAATGAAGGGTCTGTTGCCAAAATCTAACAATGGTGATCTTTTTTCAACCACAGGGGGAAAAAAGGAAGCCAATGGATAACATGTTCTCAGTTTTAAGCTTCTCTCTCAACTTTCCTTAAACCTTTACCAACTGCTACCACTAGTTTACTCTTAAATTCCATTTAAGAAGGTACGATTTAGAAAAAATTAAATACGAAGTTATTTTTACATTTGCTATATCAAAATTCATGGTGTTCTACAGAAGGTAACATGTTTTCTAAGAACTTTCAGTAACAGGGACAAATATTCCACACACAAGTCAAAAAAGGTATAAAACTGTACACTGCATAAGCTCAACCATGCTCACCTGCATACTGTGTACACAGATGGAGAAACACACACAGATGTGTGCAAGGAAAAAGCACTGAAAGCATCACTTAGGCAGCTCTGACAGTGTGCCAGGGGCTGTTCCAAACACTTTACACGGATTAAAAGCATTTAGTCCTTACAGTTAACTCTATGAGACAGACACAATTCCTATCCCCCTATGGTAAACTGCCCAAGGTCACAAAATCAGTAAGTGGTGCATCCAGGATTCAATGCCAGGCACCAAAATGTTAGTGAAGTTATTCTTGGGTAGTTAGGAGTATGTGTCAAACTTACTTAAGATGTTAAATATACTTTTCTATATTTTAAAAAAAAATTCCTTGAGCTAAAAATAGTCAAAATGAAAAATCAAGATAGATGAATCACTTCCTTTTCTAACAGTTATAAGGCAATGACACAGGAAATGTGAGCAAACACTACAAATGACCTGGGTTCCCTCAGGGAGCCCAGGAAGAGCACTCATCATCCTCAGGAGAACAATGCGGCCAGTGCCTGAGGGCCTTGAGGAGACCCGCTGCTTTCTGGGCCCACGCCTCACCTAGTACACCAGAGCAGCGCCTCTCCGCCCTCACGCTGCTGACACTCCGGACAGTCCTCTGTCCCAGGCACGGGACGGCGCTCAGCAGCATCTCTGGCCTCGGCCGACTCGAGGCCGGCAGCAGCACTGCCACTGCTCTCCCTGCCAGCCGTGGCAGAGAAGAACATTTCCAGCCGCTGCCCTCCCCACGGCAGAGCCACGCCACTACCCCCACAGGTGCACACACAAGAGCCACCAGTCACACAAGCAGCGCCCAAGGGCTCTGGGCGCCCAATAATTCAGCGTGAGACAAGGCTGCAACACAGACATGAAGATAATTAACGGCTCTTAGGGTGCAGCTGGGCTTCCCAAGTGGTGCTAATGGCAAAGAGCCCGCCTGCCAATGCAGGAGACAGAAGAGGCCTGGGCTCCGTCCCAGGTCGGGAAGAGCCCCTGGAGGAGGCAATGGCAGCCCACTCCAGTGTTCTTGCCTGGAGAATCCCAAGGGCAGAGGAGCCTGGGCGGCTGCCATCTATAAGGTCGAAGAGCTGGACACGACTGAAGTGACTTAAAACACAAACAGGCGGCAGTAATAGTACAATGTGCAGAAAAATGGGTGGTGGGTCAGGCTTTGTTTCCGTGTAGCTCAGCTGGTAAAGAATCCACCTCCAATGCAGGAAACCCTGGTCCAATTCCTGGGTCGGGAAGATCCGCTGGAGAAAGGATAGTCTACCCACTCCAGTAATCTTGGGCTTCCGTGGTGGCTCAGCTGGTAAAGAATCCACCTGCAATGCGGGGGTCCTGGGTTCAATCTCTGGTTTGGAAAGATCCCTTGGAAAAGGGAATGGCCACCCACTCCGGTATTCCGGCCTGAAGAATTTCATGGACTTTATAGTCCATGGGGTCGCAAAAAGTTGGACACGACTGAGTGACTTTCACTTATGAGGTGAGACCACTGCTAGAGTACTAGACATAATTCTGATCAGTACATTTTAAGGTATGTTCAAATGAGGTGATGTGGCTTTATACCTGGTGACCTTCAGCCTGAAGAAGGCTCCAGGGGACATGAAAGCTGCCTCCAACTGTCATTGTGAAAGGGATGTTATCCTTGTACAATAAAACTAAAACCAAAACAAGGAAGCTACAGAGACAAGGACAAACAAAAGGCAACTCTATGTTAGTTTTACAAAGACAGACTGTACAGACTAAGGATTCTGTANGTACATTTTAAGGTATGTTCAAATGAGGTGATGTGGCTTTATACCTGGTGACCTTCAGCCTGAAGAAGGCTCCAGGGGACATGAAAGCTGCCTCCAACTGTCATTGTGAAAGGGATGTTATCCTTGTACAATAAAACTAAAACCAAAACAAGGAAGCTACAGAGACAAGGACAAACAAAAGGCAACTCTATGTTAGTTTTACAAAGACAGACTGTACAGACTAAGGATTCTGTACATTTCTATCGTCAAGGCTCAGGAACTGTCCACTTATGTGCTATATGCTATACAATATGGTTACCACTATCCATAGGTGATTACTAACCACTTGAAATGTGGTTAATCCAAATTCATGTGTTGAATACTGGATTTTGAACAGCATTTTTAAAATGTAAAGTATCTCATTAAAATTTGTTACACTGACTATATGGCTTGCCATATATACTAAAATTAATTTCATCTGTTTCATTTTACATTTTTAATATGGCTACTGAAAAATTTTCAAATTATACATGTGGTTCTGATTTTGATCAGGCAGCGATGGGCTCAATCACTGACTCTCAAAAGTGTGATCTCTGACTAGCAACTTGAGCATCGCCTGAGAATTTGTTCAAAATGAAAATTCTGAGCCCTCCGCCCAAGGCCTGCTGAGTCAAACTCTCTGGGGTTGGGACCCAGCAATCTAGTCTCACTAAGGATTTAATTAGCCCTCCGGGTGATTCTGTTTTATGCTAAAGTTTGAGCAACACTAGGATCTAGACTCTAAATCAGCAGTTCTCAATAAAACTGCACTTTAGAATCCATGTAGACTTTTTTTTTTTTTTCAATTATTCACAACCAGGCTCCACGGCCCAAGGTTCTGGTACCGCTGATTTGGGGCAGAGCCCATTCACTGTATTGTTTTCTAAAGCTCCCCAGGTGATTCTATTGTGCCACCAAGGTGGAAAACCACTGAGCAAGACCCAAAAGATGAGGGTGCTACACACGTGATGCAGGAACTAATGGATATTGTAGATACCCTTCTGTCACTAAAATCCTACAATTATAAAAACAGGGTAAAACTTTAAAAATAAAACAACTTGTCCGAGACAGAAATAAGTAGCTAAAATTAATGATTCTTTAATGCTTTAATATTAGAACAATACTAGTTGGTCCTGTAATTTGAGGCTACAGTTAGGAAGACACAACCGGATAGAGTTCAGAGAAATGTTACTATTGTATTGCCTAATCCAATTAGAGATTCTGTTCATGCTACATTCAATCATGTTTTTAAGGACCACATCAAGGTTAAAATATTTCCTGTTTTGAAACTGAATCCAATTTATGTGGGTCCACCCTCCAAACAACACAATAAATATGAAGGTGGCCCATGAAGCATTACAATACCCTATAAGCAGCTCCCTGATTAACCCATGCTACACTGATCCAGCTCACATAAAGGCTATGTCACAGAATACCAGCTGGTTTATTCCCAAGCACCCAAAGGCTCCAGCATGCTACAAATGCCACACTGCCAACAATGAATACATTTATATAGCGAGATGCTATCTCGGGCTATTCAATATTCTTATCAGACCAGAATGGAAAGTCAGAAGAGTGGAGACTTGATTATTTTTTCATTACCTAACTTCATATTTCACCAAGAGTACTCAAGAAATATCAACAAACAAAATAATCCATTGATATCTACTAACCCGTAACAAACAGGAAGCACCATCCACTGCACAGTGATAACGCCTGTCTTCACCATATCCAAAAGTGACACAATACTACAGAGGACTAACAGCCCACTGCACGGCACCCATGGGAAGAACTTGTGAACGGAGAGGGGCTCGCTCCATGGAGCCCACGGGGAGGAATTACCATTATCATTTGACCTAACACTGTCCAAAGAACAGGGAGGCCAGAAGGGAGCGACATGAACACTGCAGTCAAGCTGGCCTTCGGCCCTGCCATACTCAACAATTTGCAGTTCTCTCAAAAATAAAGTGCTCCTGTGCCTTTACACACGTTACTCCTCAGGCCGGAACGCTCTCTTGGCATATCTTCATTGGCCCTGCGTGGCCCAGCCTGAGAATGGCCTTCTCTGAGAGGCATCTAGCAGAGAGCAGGTTTCGACGGGCGTGTGCTCAATGAACACGGTCTCCCTGCCACTTCAGGGAGTGCTGGCCGCTTTCTTCTCAATAGTGTGCTATGATCAGTCACTGTAAAGAGTCTATCAACTCGTACGTTAAGTATTTACACCGTTCACTCTTAAAGTATGACCCAGTTTGGGAAGGGAGGGTGTCTCTGAGACCTTTCCAAAGTTTTGACTCCAACACTAATGTTAGTTATCCTTTTCACTCTAATTCTCTCACAAGTGTACAATGGAGTTTTCTAGAGGCGACTTGATATACGATATCTGTTATCACTCTGAAAGCTAATGTGTTTGTGCACCATGTTTTTATTTTACTTTCTCACACAGTAAATATTGATAACCATAATCCACATAAGCCAAAGCTCTTTGGAGCCCTCATCCATTTTTAAGAGGGTAAAGGGATCCTAAGACCAGAATGTTTGAGACCTGCTGTCCTGTTTCTTTCTTACTAGGCAATGTATTCCCAGCACCTTTCTTAACCAATGTTTGCCAAATTAACTAAAGAAATATGCTCTCTTCAGGGGCAGGGGAGCAGAAGTAGTACTCCCAAAGTTTCCCACGGCATTGCGAAAACTCCCTCAAGACTTTACAACTCCCTGTGCTACGATTCCTGCTCATAAACAACCTTCTGTTGAGTAGGTCAGTTTCCTGGACACACTGACAGTGGGAATACCATCCCTAGTATAGCTAACTGCTAGCAATCCAATCTTTTGCAAGGATAAGTCAGACATCAGCTCAAACCCACCAAATTCAACTGGTACTTTGGTTTATAGACCAATGTCTTGTGCTTATGAGTGGCTAATGCCTGGAATATTTAATAAACTATATTTGACAAAAATCAAGGTATTAGGCTAAAAGCAAGACCCAGCAAAGCAGCCTTTGAACTATAGCGACTCCACTAAGAAAACACCTCTTTGAGGGGCCCTGCTAAGGGCCTGGGTAGCCTTCCTCTATGATACTCTTATCATCATTTATTCAACAAAAATGCACTGAATGCCTTTAATGTACCAGGCACTGTGTTAGGTGGTGGCGAATAAACTGCAATCAAGCTATAAATCCAATCTGCCTAAAACATTGCACATACGTAGGAAAACTGGGAAAAGTAAATTAAGGCCAGGTCATAAACAGTCTTGATTAATAAGGTGCAACATAATGTAAACCAAAAAACATTTTCCTGCCCCTCTTCCACGATTAAGGCTAAGGCAATTCTGTATGGTCTTTAGCTTCATCTCATTCTTGCATCTTCACCTAGCTGAGCCCCCAAATGAAGGAAGAAACGATAGCCAGGCTGTTATTAATACTGCCTCTTCCACAGTGCCACACTCCTGCAACCAGACTCCCTTTTACCCACCCCCACAAGGGGGATGCTAACTGATCTCCTCCCCTCTCCCTGCCCTTTTTCTTCTTTCCTCCACACTCCTGGATCCATATCCCTCTTCCTGGGGTCATTTTTCCTTCCATTCATTTTTCCATCCATTCTCTCCCTCCCACTATCCCAAGTGTTTACCCCGCGTTCTTTCAAAAAGCTAGACCTACAAAGCTGGACTTAGATTCCTTTCTAAACCCCCCAAGCAACGCTGGGTAAGTGCCACTGCTTACAGAGCAGAAACTGAAGTCCACGCGAGGAAGAATTAAGAGAAGCTGCCTTCAACTTAGCAAACGACAGGCCCCTGCAGGCCTAATTTCCCGAGTGTGGCAGGAGGGCAATACCCA
This sequence comes from Neotragus moschatus, assembly GCA_006410615.1. Taxonomy (NCBI): domain Eukaryota; kingdom Metazoa; phylum Chordata; class Mammalia; order Artiodactyla; family Bovidae; genus Neotragus; species Neotragus moschatus. The sequence goes on from SJYA01002524.1 coordinate 1,606,365, forward strand.
ACAGTAAGGGCTCAAAGGGGTCCAAGCATCCTGTCAAGTGGGGCTTACACCTCCTTGCGCCTGTCTGACCGTCACTGTGACATGACAGCTCTTCGTACGGCCCTGCTCTCTGACCGACTGGCTCCATCTCATTCCCTCAGGTCTTGGCTTTAAGTCACCTTTTTCGGGGGGGCGACTGGCTCCGTCTCATCCCTTCAGGTCTCGGCTTAAAGTCACCTTATTTTTGCGGGGNAGCATATTCAAAAGCAGAGACCTTATTTTGCCAACAAAGGTCCATCTAGTCAAGGCTATGGCTTTTCCTGTGGTCATGTATGGATGTGAGAGTTGGACTGTGAAGAAAGCTGAATGCTGAAGAATCGATGCTTTTGAACTGTGGTGTTGGAGAAGACTCTTGAGAGTCCTTTGGAATACAAGGAGATCCAACCAGTCCATTCTAAAGGAGATTAGTCCTGGGTGTTCTTTGGAAGGACTGATGCTAAAGCTGAAACTCCAGTATTTTGGCCACCTCATGCAAAGAGCTGACTCATTGGAAAAGACTCTGATGCTGGGAGGGATTGGGGGCAGGAGGAGAAGGGGACGACAGAGGATGAGATGGCTGGGTGGCATCACTGACTCGATGGATGTGAGTTTGAGTGAACTCTGGGAGATAGTGATGGACAGGGAGGCCTGGCGTGCTGCAATTCACAGGGTCGCAAAGAGTTGGACACAACTGAGCGACTGAACTGAACTGAGAAGAGGTGAACTCAAGGTCCTTCTACTCTGCCATCTTGTCCCTCCCAGATTCTTCATCTGTTTTGGGTTGTGCCAGTTAACATATAGAGCAAGATTCCCTGCCCCACCCACCATCTTTTTGTTTTACTGAAGTTAATATTCTTCATAAAAATTTGGTAAATTCTGGCGATGTGTCTACTTGTGTATCTACTATTCAATAGAGAGGGAAGACCTGTTCACAACCCCTGAAAGTTCCCTCCTTCCTCCCCGCAGCCAATCCTTTTATGCCACCCATAGCCCCTGGCAACCACTGACCAGATTTCTGTCTTTAGGTTTTGCCTTCTCCGGAGATTCAGAAATCATATAGTCTTTTGTGTCTGGCTTCTTTCGCTGAGTCTGATGCTCTTGGGGATTCACCCATGTTGCCCCACCCATGTATAAGTAGCACTTCCCTTTTTATTGCTGTATTCCATTGTATAAATATATGTAGGCATGTGGGTTGTGTCCAGTTTTTGGCCATTACAAATAAAGATCCTATGAACCCTTGGATACATGTCTTTGTGTGGATCTTTTATGTTTTCACATCTTTTGGGTAAATATCAGGAGTGGGATTTCCAAGTCACATGGCAAATGACTATTTAACTTGAATAAGAAACTATCAAACTTCCAAAGTTTGTATTCCCACCAATTGCTCTGTATCCTTGTCAGTACTTGTTACTATTACTAAAATTCTTTTTAGCCATTCTAGTCAGGTTTATAGTACCTATAGTATAGTTACTATGTAATACAGTCAGGGCTTCTTATTGTGGTTTTTAATTTGCATTTCCCTAAAACCTAATGATGAACATCTTTTTATATGCTTTTTTTGCCAATCACTTACCTTTGGTGATTTGTCTCTTCAAATCTTCCATCCATTTATTAATTGGAGTTTCTTTTTATAAATTTAGAATTCTTTTAAAATTCTTGGATATAAGTTTTTCCCCAAATGTTTCATAAATATATTTTCCCACTCTGTGACTTGTCTTCTATTAAGAGTATCTTTTGAAGAGTAAGAATCTTTAATTTTGAATGAAGTCCAATTTTTTTCTTTTCTGTTTTATGCTTTTTGTGTCCTATATAAGAAGTCGTTCTCTATCTCAAGATCACAAAGATGTCCTTCCACATTTTCTTCTAGTTCTTTATATTTTAGCTCTTATGTATTGGTCTCTGATCCATTTCAAGGTGATTTTTGTGAAGGGTATGAGGAAACAGTTGAGGCCTGTTTTCACCCCAGCATGTATGTGTATGTCCAACTGTTACAGCACCATTTGTTATACAGCCAATCCTTTCCTCCACTGACTTACCCTGACACTTCTGTCACAAATCATTGACCCATGTATAGGCTGGTCTACTAGAAAAGGAAATGGCAACCCACTTCAGTACTCTTGCCTAGAGAATCCTGTGGACAGAGGAGCCTGGTGGGCTGCTGTCCATAGGGTTGCACAGAGTTGGACACGACTGAAGTGACTTTGCATGCATGCATGCATTGGAGAAGGAAATGGCAACCCATTCCAGTATTCTTGCCTGGAGAATCCCAGGGACAGAGCCTGGTGGGCTGCAGTCTGTGGGGTCGCACAGAGTCAGACACGACTGAAGCGACTTAGCAGTAGCAGCAGCAGGCTGGTCTATTCCTAGGTTATTTATCATGTTTCATTGACCTATACACCTTATTTACACCAATATCATACTGCTTCAATTTCTATACTTTTATAGTGAAACTTGTAAATAATATATTGTTCAAAGGAAAAAAATCAAAGAAATTAAAAATATTTTGAACTAATGAAAATGAAAACACAACTTATCAAAGTATGAGGGATGCATCAAAAGCAGTGCTTAGAGGGAAATTTACAGCATTGAATGCAGATATTAGACAAGAAGAAAGATATAAAACCAGTAATCTAAATTCCCACCTTAGCAAACTGGAAAAATCAAGAGCAAATTAAATCCAAAGTAAGCATAAAAAAGAAAAAAAAAAGAATTATACCAGAAGTCAGTGAAATTCAAAGCAAATCAATAGAGAAAATCAATACAATCAAATAATAGTTCTTTGAAAAAGACCAATAAAAGCAATATGCCTCTTGTTATTGTTCAGTCACTAAGTTGTGTCTGACTTTTTGCAGCCCCAGGGACTGCAGCATGCCAGGCTTCCCTGTCCTTCATTATCTCCCAGAGTTAGCTCAGACTTTTTTCTATTGCTCAGTGATACTATCTAACCATCTCATCCTCTGCTGCCTGCTTCTCTTCTTGCCCTTAATCTTTCCCAGCATCAGGGTCTTTTCCAGTGAGTTGGCTTTTCACATCAGGTGGTCAAAGTATTGGAGCTTCAGCATCAGTCCTTCCAGTGAATATTCAGGGTTGATTTCCTTTAAGATTGACTGGTTTGATCTTGCTGTTTCAGGGACTCTTGAGTCTTCTCCAGCACCACAACTGGAAAGCACTGATTCTTCAGCATTCAGCCTTCTTTATGGTCCAACTTTCACATCCACACATTACTATTGGAAAAACCAGAGCTTTGACTATATGGACCTTTGTTGGCAAAGTGATGTCTGCTTTTTAATATGCCATTTAAGTTTGTCATAGCTTTCTTCCAAGGAGCAAGTGTCTTTTAATTTCATGGCTGCAGTCACTATCCACAGTGATTTTGGAGCCTGAGAAAATAAAATCTGTAACTGTTTTCACTTTTTCCCCATCTATTTGCCATGAAATGATGGAACTGGATGCCATGATCTTAGTTTTTTGAATGTTGAGTTTTTGTTTTTGAATGTTAAGTTTTAAGCCAACTTTTTCACTCTCCTCTTTCACCTTCATTGAGACGCTCTTTAGTTCCTCTTTGCTTTCTGCCATCGGGATGGTGTCATCTGCATACCTGATTGATATTTCTCCTGGCAATCTTGATTCCAGTCTGTGATTCATCCAGCCCAGAATTTGCATGATGTACTCCGCATATGAGTTAAATAAGCAAGATGACAATATACGCCCTTGAGATACTCCTTTCTCAATTTTGAACTAGTCCATTATTCCACGTAAGGTTCTAACTGTTGCTTCTTGTCCTGCATTCAGGTTTCTCAGGAGGCAGGTCAGGTGGTCTGGTATTCCCATCTCTTTAAGAATTTTCCATAGTTTGTTGTAATCTACATAGTCAAAGGCTTTAGCATAGTCAATGAAGCAGATTTTTTTTTTTAAATTTCCTTACTTTTTCTATAATTCAATGGATGTTGGCTATTTGATCTCTGGTTCCTCTACCTTTTCTAAATCTAGCTTGTATATCTAGAAGCTCTCAGTTCATATACTGTTGAAGCCTAGCTTGAAGGATTGAGCATTACCTTGCTAGCATGTGAAATAAGCGCAACTGTATGGTAGTTTGAACATTCTCTGGCATTGTGCCTCTAGTCAAGTTAAATAAGAAAAAAGAGAGGACACAAATTATCAGTATCAGAAATGAAAGAGGGAGCATCACTACAGGTCCAACAGACATAAAAAGGATAATAAAGGGACACTACAAACAATTCAATGCCTACAAATATCATCTTAGATGAATTCCTTGAAAGAGACAATTTGCCAAAATTTACTAAAGAAAAAGTATACAATCTGAATAGGCCTGTTATCTATTAAAGAAATTTAATAAATGATTAATAACCTTTTCTACTAGAAACTACAAGGCTTATATGGGTTCACTGGTGAATTCTACTAAAAGGAAAAAAGTTATAGCAGTTCTCTACAATCTGTTTCAGAAGGTAGAAGCAGAGAGAATACTTCCTAAACCATTCTATGAGGCCACAATTACTCTAATAACAAAACCTAGATAAAGACATTATAAAATGGGGAAGGGGAAACTACAGACTGGTATCGCTCGTGAACATAAATGCAAAATCCTCAACAATATGTTAACAGATTGAACTGAACAATGTATAAAAAGAATTATACACCATGACCAAGGGGAATTGATCTCAGGTGGGCAAGGCTAGTTCAACACTTAAAAATCAGTTAATGTAATCCATCATATCAATAGGCAAAAAATAAAAATCACATGATCATATCAATAGATGCAGAAAAATAACTTGTCAAAGTCCAACCTTATTTGTGATCTAAACAAACAAACAAACAAACAAAAAAAAAAAAAGAAAAAAACAACCAAACTCAATTAACTGGAAATAGAGGGGAACTTCAACTTGAGAAGTTCCTGACTATTTCTTTAAACTTTTTTCTCCCTTTTCCTTCTATTTACTTCTGGGATACCTATTATCCTAATGGTGCTCCTCCTAAAAGAGTGAGATAGCTCTTGCAGAATTTCCTCATTTTTTAATGTTATTTCTCTTTTCTACTTATAACATTTTTAGATTTCTGTTTTTGAACACTCTAATTCTCTATTCTATGTGATCTGCTGTGTTTCCAATGCTTTCTAATACATTCTTTATCTCATTTATTGAATTCTTCAGCTCCAAAACTTGTTTGGCATTTTTTGTTTTTAGAGTTTAAATCTCTTTGACAAAGTATTCCTTCTGTTCATTCATTTTATTTCTGAGCTCACTGAACTGACTTTTCTGAATTTTTTTCTTATTTGCTGAGTTTCTTCATGACCACTATTTTGAATTCTCTACCACTGGATCATTGAAAAAGCAAAAGAGTTCCAGGAAAACATCTATTTCTGCTTTATTGACTATGCCAAAGCCTTTGACTGTGTGGATCACAATCAACTGTGGAAAATTCTGAAAGAGATGGGAATACCAGACCACCTGACCTGCCTCTTGAGAAACCTATATGCAGGTCAGGAAGCAACAGTTAGAACTGGACATGGAACAACAGACTGGTTCCAAATAGGAAAAGGAGTACGTCAAGGCTGTATATTGTCACCCTGCTTATTTAACTTCTATGCAGAGTACATCATGAGAAATGCTGGGCTGGAGGACGCACAAGCTGGAATCAAGATTGCCAGGAGAAATATCAATAACCTCAGATATGCAGATGACACCACTCTTATGGCAGAAAGTGAAGAACTGTAAGAGCCTCTTGATGAAAGTGAAAGAGGAAAGTGAAAAGTTGACTTAAAGCTCAGCATTCAGAAAACTGAGATCATGGCATCCGGTCCCATCACTTCATGGCAAACAGATGGGGAAACAGTGGCTGACTTTATTTTACTGGGCTCCAAAATCACTGCAGTGATTGCAGCTATGAAATAAAAAGAAGTTTACTCCTTGGAAGGAAAGTTATGACCAACCTAGACAGCATATTCAAAAGCAGAGACGTTACTTTGCCAACAAAGGTCCGTCTAGTCAAGGCTACGATTTTTCCAGTGGTCATGTATGGATGTGAGGGTTGGACTGTGAAGAAAGCTGAGTGCCGAAGAATTGATGCTTTTGAACTGTGGTGTTGGAGAAGACTCTTGAGAGTCCCTTGGACTGCAAGGAGATCCAACCATCCATCCTAAAGGAGATCAGTCCTGGGTGNGATTTTGCCAGTGGTCATGTATGGATGTGAGGGTTGGACTGTGAAGAAAGCTGAGTGCCGAAGAATTGATGCTTTTGAACTGTGGTGTTGGAGAAGACTCTTGAGAGTCCCTTGGACTGCAAGGAGATCCAACCATCCATCCTAAAGGAGATCAGTCCTGGGTGTTCATTGGAAGGACTGATGTTGAAGCTGAAACTGCAATACTTTGGCCACCTGATGCAAAGAGTCAACTCATTGGAAAATACCCTGATGCTGAGAAAGATTGAGGGCAGGAGGAGAAGGGGATGACAGAGGATGAGATGATGGTTAGATGACATCACCGACTCAATGGACATGGTTTTGGGTGGACTCCGGGAGTTGGTTATGGACAGGGAGGCCTGGTGTGCTGTGATTCTTGGGTCACAAAGAGTTGGACATGACTGAGTGACTGAACTGAACCAGTTAGACTGCAGTATTCCATGACTTTAATCTTGGTTTCTGGAGAATTGTCACTTTTTTGTGTGTGTGTGATACAGTGTTACTCCAGTTCCTCATGGTGATGGATGAGTTGGTTCTTCTGCTAGCAAATCTGAAGTATTCATAGCAACAGGTTAGAAGTTATGAGGCTTTCTGTTTTCCAATAGGTGGCACTATAGTGTTGTTAAGTTTTTGGTTTCTTTCACCCAAGCTGCCTCTTGTTAAATTTGAGTTAGCACTTTCTACCTTCTACAATCTCTTAGCTGTGGACTCCTGCCTGTGTTATTAGTTCTTCTGTCTCTGGGATCACTGGTGCCTTGCTTCTACCACTGTTCTGGGACCACCACCTGGTGCACCAGGATGGTGGGCTCTTCCCTTGTGTCTGGGATTCCTTGAGCCACAGGCTTAGCCACTAGAGAGGGAGAGTTAGGGAAAGTGGGATGCAGCGGTTGTGAGGGCACCTCTCTGTGTCCAGTATCATAAGGTTAGTGGGCTCTGCCACTGCATTTGGGGGGCAGTTGGCTAGAGTTGTGGGTGCATCAACAGCTGGAGGGATGGGGGTCCTAGACCCAGCTCCTGCTGTTGCCCAATTGCCTGTGGCTACACGTGCACTGGAGTCATTGTGCGCTGCTTCCCCTGCTGCCACCGGATTCTCTGGGGCTGCGAGCTCAGCTGCCATGGAGGGAAGGCCAGGACTGCAGGTACCACCGCTGCTATGTCCTTGGTTCTGCCTCCTGTATTCCACTTCACTGAACTTTACATGTACAGATATTTAGAATTCTCTGGCATCCTGGTGTGTTGAGCAGGGGCACCTTTGTTGAATTACGAATGTTTCACTGGTTATAGATCGAAAGGGAGAGAGAAAGGTAGCTTTTCACTCCACCATGTTGCTGACATCACTCCTCAGGAGCTTCCTCAACTAATTAAAGAATATCTACAAAAAACCTATAGCTAAAATCATACTTACTGTTGAGAAACTAAAAGCTTTCACACTAAGATTGCATATAAGGCAAGGATATTCCCTCTCACCACTCCTTTTGAACACTGTACTGGAAAGTTCTAGGTAATGCAATAAGACATGAACAGGAAATAAAGGATATACAGATTAGGGAGAAAGAAATAAAAATGTTTGTTTTCAGATGATATTATTGTAGTAAATCCAAAAGAACTGACCAAAAAAACCTCCTGGGACAAATAAGCAATTATAACAACGTTGCAGGATACAACACTAATGTACACAAGTCAATTGCTTTTCTATACATCAGCAATGGACAAGTGGAATTTGAAATTAAAAACATAATACCATTTACATTAGTATTCACAAAATGCAATACTTGAGTATAATTCTAACATGATATGTATAAGATTTATATGAGAAAAACTATAAATCTCTAAACAAAATCAACAAAATAAATAATTGGAGAGAGATTCTATGTTCATGGATAGGAAGATTCAATATCAAGATGTCAGTTCTTCCCAACCAAAATCCCAGCAAGTCAGGCTGTGGATATGAACAAACTGTACAGTTTATATGGAGCAGCAAGAGACCCAGAGGAGCCAACACAGTATTGAAGTAGAAGAAGAAAGCTGGAGGACAGACACCATCTCACTTTAAGACTTATGATATAGCTATAATAATTAAGGCAGTGTGGTACTGGCAAAAAAAAAAAAAAGAAAAAAGAAAAACAGGTCAATGAAATAGAATAGAGGGCCCAGAGACAGACCAACAAAAATATTCGATATAAAGATCATGGAGTAATTCTCTCTAGGAGGGCAGTAAAGGGTGTTGGAACCCTTCCTTTGCCTGAAGGCACTGGCTAAAACTTCCAGTACAATGTTGAATCAAAGTGGAGAGAGTGGACATCTTTGCTTTGTTCGCACTCAGAAGGAAAGCATTCAGCATTTTACCACTAAGGCTGATATCAGCTAATGATTTCTTCAGGTTGAAGAAGTTCCCTTCTGTTCCTATTTTGCTCCATTTTTTTTTTTCTCCCCAAATCACAAAGGAGGTTCAATTTTTCAATGACTTCTTCTACACATATTGAGATGATCATGTTTTAGTTTTGGTTTTGATTTGTCTGATAGGGTGAATTTTCAATTTCTGAACCAACCTTATATTCCTGGGATAAACACATTTGGTTATAACTTATCCTTTCTGTATATTGCTATGTTCAATTTTCTGTATATTGCTATGTTCAATTTGCTAACACTTTAATAAAAGATTTTTGCATCATATTCATGAGACATATTACAGTTTTCTTTTCCTGTAGGGTCTTCTGGTTTCTGTGTTAGGGTAATGTTGGCCTCATAGAATTCATTGGGCAGGGTTCCCTCCCCATTTTCTGGAAGAGTTTGTGTGTAGAATTGGTATTATTTCTTCCTTAAATATTTGGTAGAATTCACAGTGAAGCAATCAGGGCCTGGGGATTTTGTTGTGATAAAGTTTTCAGTGGCAGATTCAGTCTCTTCAATAGATATAGGGCTATCTAGGTTCTCAGTTTCTTTTTCAGAGAATTTTGTTAGTTTGTGTCTTTTGGAAATTTGTCCATTTACTCTAAGTTATCTAATTTATTGGTAAAAATTGCAAATAGTGTTTCTTATTTGCTTCATAATATCTGCAGGATCTGTGTTGATGACTCCCTTTCATTTCTGAAGTTGGTAATTTTTCCTTTTCTAAACTGGTCTGGCTAGAAGTCAATCAGTATTATTGACCTTTTCAAAGGTTTCAATGGTTTCATTGATTTTTCTATTTCAGTGATTCTGCTTTGATGTTTATTTTATTACTATATGTACTTTGAGCTTAATTTGCTTTTTAAAAAAAATTTAAGGTGGAATCTTAGATCACTTATTTGAAACCTTTCTTTTTCTTAAATAAAAGCATTCAATTTCTCTCTAAGCACTGCTTTAGCTGCATCTCACAACTTTTGATAGGGTGTTTTAATTTCATTCAGTTAAAATATTTTCTTAATTCTCTTGGAATTTCCTCTTTGACTTATAAACTATTTACAAGTGTGTTTAAGTTTTTCACAATTAGGGATTTTCCAGATATGTGTCTGTTGATTTCTACTTTAATTCCATGGTGGTCACAGAGCAAACTTTGTATGATTTCTCTTATATTTTTTAAAGGTTTGTTTTATGGCCTAGAGTATGGTCTATCTTAGTAAATATTCCATACTTATATTAAAAAAAAAAGTACATTAGGTGTTAACATTCTATAGATGTCAATTAGGTCAAGTTGGTTGATACTATGGTTCAGGTCTTTCATATCCTTGGCTGAACTTTTATCTACTTGTTCTATCAATTATTCATTTATTGCATGACAATGGTGGTTTTTTCCTTGCTTTTTTTAACGCTTCACAAGTTTTGAATGCAGAAATTGTATGCAGGAGGACAGTGGAGGCTGAAGTAAATGATACTATTTACAACCAGAAACGGGCATACTTTTTCTTTCGTCACGCCATTAGTATGGGTGTTGAGTCAGTCTAGTCAGCCACTGAACTGGGTTTGATTTTGCTGTTGCTATGGATAACTTTAGTGCATCAAAGGCTTTAAATTCCTCCAGCTGTGAGCTGTTGCTACCTTATACGTAGCTGTAAAGAGTTAGGTGCCAGAAGGTATTTTCATTATTCTCACTTCACCCTCAGCTTTCAGTAGTCTGAAATACCTAGTCGGCTACATATCTACCCTCTGTATTCTTTCTCCTTCCCTCTCAATAAGACTGCTTATTTTTCAGAGTGAGGCCCATGGTGAGAGTGGCATAGAGCTCTTCATGCTTTTGGGTTACTCTGAGGTGGGGATTTCTCAACATTCCTGCATCCTCCCAGCTCCCCTAGATGTCAGCCAAACCCTGCCTTGTGTGAGAGGAAATATGTCCCCTGAGTGGGAACTTCCTGTCCTGCCCTCAAGGGGCAAGAAACCTCTGCTTTGTGTCAGCGCAGGGTCTTGAGCTCAGGGGTTCCCTGTCCTTCCCCAGGGCAGACAGGTTTTACTTTCACTCCTCCTCCAAAGGCAGTGGATATCTCCCTAGGCCCAGGAGAGGAGGGGAGAACAGAAAAGCTTTCTGCTCATCCCCCAGTGGCTTAAGGATTTTTCTTTGTATGAAGTAAGGGTCTAGGGAAATGGCAGGCTTTCATTCCTGCACACCACTGAGGATGGAGCTCTCTGTTCTCGATTTGCCTAACAGTACCCAGTTAATGACAGAGCACAAGTGAAACGTGTTTTTGGGTCTGACGCTAAAATGTCATACCAGCTCACTTTTAGGATTTGTTACTTCTAGCTGTTTTCTTCTTATCTGCATTTATGGTGGCTGCCTCTTCCTCAGTTGTTCTATCAAAGGCAAAACAGTTGATGTGTCTTACAGGGGCTTGTCATTCTTTGGAATCTGGCTTACTTTGCTGACACGCAACTTCTGCTATCTGATGGCTTTTTTAAAAAGTACAACTTTGCAGACTATTTAACATTTTCTTTTTGTTGGTGTGGAAACAATATTCTGTTGCTATTTTCTCTGTTTTAAGTGGAAGCAGAACTTTCTGGGAGTTTGGTTTTAAATTATTTACTAGGAACATTTCTTCTTTTGCACTTTGTTGGAACTCAGATAAAGATAAAGAAGTTTGCATGGCTCCCTTGATTGTCTTCTCTCCCCTGGTGGGTGCTTCTAGCACAGGGCTCCTTGGTTATCAACTGTGAAGTGGGCACAGAGCCAACAGCTGAAACAAGGCTGTGATAAGTCTCGGAGAGCTTTGGTAATTCTTTGTATTATCCATCCTGAAAACTTAGGTACCAAACTCTAATCCATAATAGCACAGACTCAGGGGTGGTTTCCAAGGGAACAGAAATGGAAGATAGAAATTTTTCTAAGCTAAAGTCAGACCACTTGGGAACCTTATCTCTCTGCCTTTAGTGGGAATTCTTAGATGACTACTGGAATTACAAATGTTAAATTAATATTTGAATAAATGAATAGAGAGTAGGAGAAAAAGGTGTGTGTGTACTACATCATGTCCAACTTTGCAACCCTATGGATTGTAGCCTGCCAGGCTCTTCTGTCCATGGAATTTTCCAGGCAAGGATACTAGAGCAGGATGCCACTTCCTGACCCAGCAACTGAACCACTGGCAGGTGGATTTTTTTACCACTGTGCAACCCGGGAGGTTCAGGAGAAAAAGGTACAGAAAGGCCAATTTGCCTATTCTAATCCTGGGACAGGTGTTAATGGGTTGAGATCATCTTTGGGGATATGCCTCAGACAGGGAGGAAGGTAGAGACAGAATATCTTTATCAATAAAGTGTTCAGGATTATAATATTCCTTTGAAAGTTTAAAATTATCTCCCCAAGTGAACATTTTCAAATTTTACATTTTTGAAAGGTTTTACCATGAAACACTGTATATACCAAGTTAGATTCCAATGGAAGACAGTCTCTTAGAAAATAAAGTTAAAGACACATTGCTTAATATCAGGGAGCTGTGAAAGAGGATATTTATCCCACACAGAACTAGCTACATGACATTTATATTTTAAGGAATAATCATTTAACCTTTTTGCTGCAGCTATCACTCTCAACCCATTGTGAGAAATACTTGGTTAGGTTTTAAAATTGGAAGTTTTAAAGCAGTATCAGAGAAATAAATTTACTAGTGTATAAATCTGTAATACAGGGTAATAACTACCACGGTCTGTCAGATCACACTTGAGCTCAAATCTAACCCAACACTTGAGACTGCTAAGCATAAAGATCAAGGCTCAGTAGATGTGGACTATGGCTGAAGACACTAAGCTGGCTATGTCAGGCAAAGGGGCATTAATTTCATACAACCTGTATGATGATGTGACTTTTCCAGCAGTATGATACAAGTTATGAGTACCAACCCAGAAATGGAGCTTAAAACTGTTTTACAAAGAGAGAACTACAGCTAACTAGCTGAGAAAAGGCTTAACTGGTCTGTATAACAATCCCCTAACCCAATATATATAAATGAAATTTTAGCTCAACAGTATCTATGAAGTGAGATTTAAATTTGGAATTTAAGGGTTACAAAACAGTAACTTCAGAGTAAGGGATATGTTACCTACAAGGAAAGGAATTTTATTAACAAATTCCTGGGGTTTATGCAAAGACTGGTACAAAAGCATAAGCAGTCAGGAAGTTGCAGTAGGAAGAAAAAAATAAAGGACAAAAGGAGAAAGATTGATTTAAAGGACCAGAAGAAAACACACAAGTGAATCTTACCCTGGAATGATGAAGGCACTTGTAGTACCTCTTGGAGAGTCACTGTTGACAGGCATCAATAATGTTTACATTTAGCACACAACCCCCTGCATGTAGAGGTGCCCAATACTTTTGAAATTATACGCTCTGTGCCTCCAATTAGATGGTGAGCTACTTGATTATATACTTTTCTATATTCTCCTCTTCATCTAACACAGTATTGGAGATTAGTATTTGTTCAAAATTCATTAGTTAATTGACTTCTCTGCCTTTGGCATCTTCAGTGAAGCACAATTCACAAAGCAGAGTCGTCTTTCAGAAACATGTGAGCTGCTCTCAAATGGACAAAGACAAAGAAGATGAGAGTGAGATGAGAAGGAAGGGGTGCTAACGTTTTACCAAATTAATGAGGGGATACTAGTGCCTACAATGTGCTGCAAAATACAAAAACAGTCGTAAGCTTATCTCGGAAAGGCTCGAGCTGGTCTATGGGGATTAGAATAGTTGCTGGATTTATGGTACCCTGGGAACCTCTATTTGTCAAGTGCCATGGAGGCAGCCCTGACACTGGCACAGGTGAAGATGAATTTTCATTCAGAGCAGTGAGCCTTCTGACTCCATTAATCCTCAGGGTTTTGATGATGAATTTCTTTCTTTTTTTATTTTATTTATTTTCACTCTAATGCCTCCTCCCACTGCCCTGTAACAGCGTGCAAGGAACAGAACAGATGGTGCTTTACGTGGAAGATCGAGGGCTCATGAGGATACAAAGCCTGCCCACTCTGAAGTCACATGACTGCACGTGCAAGGAAAAGCCTTGATTTCCCCTGGGAGACACCGATGCAATGATGTTAGTATTCCCAGTGGAGGGGGAGGAGGAGAGGACTAACAGGGCATTTACAAGGAAGCCCACACTTCCACTAATACACTCTTCAGCAAAGACCATGTTTAATCACAAAATAACAGGAGGACTGATACCTGAAAGTTCAAAAACACCAAAATAAAACAGAGGCAAATGAAGGTTTAGTATGCCACTATGCAAAATGCATTTCGAACAAACGAGTAAAGACATAGAGTAGTAGAACACTGGCCTCTAGTTAACCTGCCATTGGCTCTGACCCAGTTTTAATCGGAAGAAGGCAGGATTTACAACCTGCTTAAGGATGGAGTTTGACAACTGCTATAATCAGAAGAGCTGTCAACACAAGGACAGCTGTCAAGCCAAACTGTAATTCATAAAAAATAATAGCTAAGCCCCCAAGACATCCCCAACATTGTGTGCAATCACTGGATTTAACCATACTTAGAGTGTTATGAAAGTTCTAAGAACAGGTTAAGGGTCCTAAAATAAAATAAAACCAACAAATAGCTATTGAATGTCTATTAAATAAAAAATTCAATAATATTAAGTGACTAAATGGATAAAATATGCCCAGAAGATTCCCTGGCATATAGTAAGTGCTTAATAAATTATAAGTATCAACATTATTATTACAAGCAAAACTCTGTTTTGACAGTCTTAAAATTGGGCAAAAGTCTAGTGACCTAGTAAGAAAATCTAAATTAAAAATTAAACTATACCTCTAAAGTATTAATTTCATGAAATATTTCTGAGTTGTCAGAATATTTTAGTTTTATATATTTGTAATGCCAAAACCTCTAATACTATTTGAGTGTTTAATTATCTCGATTATAACATATATGGTATTAGTCTTGTTATTTCTACAATAATATGAGAGAAAGGGATCGTTTTACTAGATTAATCTTGGGCAGGATTCCTAATTCAAGGATAAATAATTTTTATGATTAGTGACTCTTAATGAACAGAATAGGAATATAAAGGCACATAAATGAACATATATGTGTGTGTTTACTCACAAGTACAGTTTTGAAAAACAGCCTGATCCACTGATCAGGGTGACCAATAATAAAGATTTTCATTTATTTTGAAAAGATTATCTTCCAAAAAATTATGTGTGCTTTAAAAGGATACTAGGACTGTAATTATTTATGGAATTATGAAAAGACTGGAAGTAGAATTAAAAGACCTGGACAAGTATTTTGGCTTTGCCACCTACAACATGTTACCCTGTTAAGGTCACTTCATTTCTCTGGACTTCAATTTTTTATCTGTATATATAGGAAAACAGGGCCTAGCTAAGGCATCTGTTGGAAACATTAAGAGATTATATGTATGAAAACAGTAACACCACCATCTTATCTATCAAAGTTTGAATTTGTCTGTGTGTAAACTTTGAGTATAAAATACATACAAAAGAGTACCAAAATAAAAAACTTTCTTAAGATGAATTTATCCACGTAACTAACTGGCACACAGATCAAGAGTCAGATCATTATTAGAATCTCAGAAGCACTCTCACCCTGTTCAACTCCTTCACATGCTACCTACCCAGTTCCCCAAGGTGACCAATATCCTGTGTGCTAATAACGGAGATGAGTTCTTCTGTTTTTGATCTTCACATAAATGGAGGCGCACAGTACCTACTTCTTTTGTGTCTGGCATCCTGAACTCAGTATGTTTATGAGGTTCATCATTTTACACTCAGTGTTTCTTTTGCAATTCCATTTCGTTATCTTTCTGCAGTGCCTTTTAGAACTACCTTTCAGTTCACCATGGTTTTTTTTTTTTTAATTTGTGCGAATTCTGCACTTGAACCTATTCATATCGTAAGATTTCTGTAACTTTTCATTTATTGAAATTCTATTTCATTCTCTTTGAAATTCCCTTGTTCTTTTTTGGAATGTCTTGTTCTTGTGTTTGTGAATCCTTGATTTGACACAAATTTTTTTTTCTCATAATTTCTATCCAGTTTTACTTAAATTCCTTAAAGTATCTAATCCTGTGGTTTACTGTGTCTGCTGACATTCACTCAAGTATATTCTGTAAGTTTGAATTGTGAGCTCATTTTCAGCAGAACTTCTTTCTGTAGGAATTTTGTGCTGAATTAGTTAAGGGAGAGAAGTTTAGCATTTGCTTCTGCCAGGCCCTTTAGGGGTAACCAGCTGAGTGCACTTACTATGTTAATTTCTCAACATGAGAATTTCTGAAATAATCAATATAAATTTAAACTCCAAACTTGCTTGAGATGGGGCCTTTTTTTTTTTTTAACCCACATTCTGGTCTGTGGCAGACTGGCAGATAACCTTGTTGTCCTTCTTTACACTAGTAGGTCAATTTTTTCTAAGTTAATTTTTTTTTTTTTTCCTACTGGGGATGTAGTCCTTAGACGGTCTTGGTTTATGTGCAGAGTCTCAGTTCCAACTTCCCATTCTTCATGAAGCATCATTTCCAGGGTTTGCTGGCACTGAAATCCAAGCCCCCAGTTTCCCCAGATTAGATACAGTGCTGACTCACACACTAGCACTACGGTTACCAGGTCCTTCTTTATTTAGGGTGGGAGGTGAAGGATACCCAATGTCCGGGGACATCTGTTAGCTCAAAAAACACGTTTGGTATATTTATCCAGCAAAGAGTTGATGTTCATTAAATATCTGAATGCTGCTGCTGCTGCTGCTAAGTCACTTCAGTCGTGTCCGACTCTGTGCAACCCCACAAACGGCAGCCCATGAGGCTCCCCCATCCCTGGGATTCTCCAGGCAAGAACACTGGAGTGGGTTGCCATTTCCTTCTCCAATGCATGAAAGTGAAAAATGGAAGTGAAGACGCTCAGTTGTGTCTGACTCTTAGCGACCTCATGGACTGCAGCCTACCAGGCTCCTCTGTCCATGGGATTTTCCAGACAAGAGCATGGGAGTGCGTTGCCATTGCCTTTTCCAATATCTGAATGAATCAATTACAATTAAGAAGTTAAATGATATTTATAATACTAATAGAGCCTATATAATATTTAGATTTTAAATCATTTAAATTTAATTTTCAAATAGGTAATATATGTACATGGTTCCAAATACAGAAGTTATTAAAGGGTTTATAGGAAAAAACTTTTATTCTGTACTTGTATTCAAGCTCCACACTTCCTCCCTTAGGCAATCAACATTCACTTTTGTGTATCTTTCATTTACTAGCAAATATGTACAGATATATTCATGGCAGCACAGTATATATACTGTTCTTCACTTTATCCTTTCTCAGATAATTTTTTCGTATCAGAACAAAAAGAAAATATAGCTTATTTTGAAGCCAATCAGAAAGACCTTCGAATAATGTCAACCCTGTTACTATTCAAAAATGAAGTTTACACACATCAAATTAAATGGACACATTCCCACGTCGGTAAAGGCATTTAGCCCTAATGGTTAACTACGGATGACAGAGTGACTCATCTACATTCTCAAGGGCATATTTAGTCTGGTGTAACTGTTTCTACAGTTTCTGGATGGAGAAATGAAAGGAAAACACAACACGTGCCACAGAGAAGGTACTAGAAAATGTCTACTGAATGAAAGAAGGATTGAAGAGATGGAAATAAGAACTGATAATTTGCTTTCTTTTTAGACATGCCACACATTTCCTAAACTTGTGAATGTATAAAGAGTACTTTTTTTTTTTTAAGATTTTTGCTAATTATTTTAAATTAGATGACAACTGTTTTACAGTATTGTATTGGTTTCTGCCCTATTTCAACATGAGTCAGCTATAGGTATACGTATGTCCCCTCTCTCCTGAGCCTCCCTCCCACCCCATCCCACCCCTCTAGGTAGTCACAGAGCATCAGATTTGAGCTCCCTGCATCTAATTCAGTCTCTCACTTTAACTTTTTGATCGAATGAAACTTGTTTAAGGAGAGAGAAACTAAAACATATTTTCCACATATGAGGAGTTTAGAAGGACTAGGATATTGTTCCAAGGACAGTTTTGTTTCCAGCTGAGGATTAACAGAGCATTTAATGGGACTTCCCTGTAGCTCAGCTGGTAAAGAATCTGCTTGCAATGCAGAAGAGCTGGGTTCAGTCCCTGGGTCAGGAAGATCCTCTGGAGAAGGGAATGGCAATCCATTCCAATATTCTTGCCTGGAGAATCCCATGGACAGAGGAGCCTGGCGGGCTACAGTCCATTGGGTTGCAAAGAGTTGGACACAACTGAGAGACTAACACTAACAGCATGAGCATTTAACAATATGATCAATCTCTGACAAAATTAACACAGTATCTTTTTTTTCTAAGATGAAGTGTTTCTTTCCTTCTGCTCCTGATAAGCAGATCTTGCTTTCTAAGCAGTTCTGTTTCGCTTCACTAGGAAGCTCAGTGGTCCCTTCACACCTGCACTTTGAGTTGTCAGTCACCATGGTCCCCAGGCCCTAATGCAGCCCTTGAATGGCTCACTGAAAGCTGATGAACCTCAAGCATGTTCCTAACAGTTCCAATGAAGTCCCACGAATCCACTTATACTGCTTATGCAACACGCTTTTAAAAGAACTTAATTTTAGTGTGTGGAACTCCCTCCTTTTCAAAGGAGGTTGCATTGGCAGAGTTGTCTTTTTAAGCAGAGCGGTACACTCTGGACCTTATGGCACATATTTTGAAATAAAAGTCAGTTTGCTTCTTGAAGCCAGGCGTCAGGAATAAGGCGCAGCCCTGAATTTTTTGGTGAAGACCTCACAATCACTGTTGGAGTGCCTGACTTAATGCCTGGTTCAAACAGGTAAGAAGGAAGCTGAGAAAAGTTTTTTCCTAGACTGAAAATCAGAGTTCAGAGTAGCCAGTATTTGGTGATGTTAGAGGAGATATATGACAGACTTATATGAACATGTTTGCAGAGTGAGAGATGTGAGCACTGTGCAAAGTGGGAGTGGAAGGCATTTGTTTTTCTCTCCTTTCCTGGTAAATTTAGAGATAATGGGTTTGAATTTCTGGCTCTGTTAGGTAAGTTTATTGACTTCTTTGAGTTTTGATTTCCTCATTTATAAACTGCAGAAAACAATAACTACTTCAGAGGGCTATTTATAGAAAGGATCTTTGAGATTTCTTGTATACTGTGATTGGCACACCTTTCAAAGGTATTTGGTAACAAAATGTACATGAATGCATATATGTGTGTGTGTATATATATATATGCAACTTAACTATTTTAAGTACAGAAACAGAAGAATATAGAGGCTAATAAAACAAGTTTTTGGCTATTACAAATAATGCTATAGTACATGTTCTTGATTATGTTACATTATACACATGTTGGGGACTATTTCCAGGGAATATACTAGAAGTGAAATTGCCAGGTTGTAGGGTATACTTTCAACCATACTTTCAATTTCACTAGATTTTTGCTAAATTCACCTCCAAAGTGATGCAATGGTTGGACATTCCCAATAGCAGTATATGAGAGTTTTTGTTCCTCCACATCCCAGTTCTATTCTTTGCACATGTTGCGGGCATGCTACGCGTATGCTAAGTCGCTTCAGTCATGTCCGACTCTTTGCGACCCCTTGGACTGTAGCCCACCAGGCTCCTCTGTCCATGGGATTCTCTAGGCTAGAATACTGGAGTGGGTTGCCATGCCCTCCTCCAGGGGATCTTCCTGACCCATGGATCGAACCTGCATCTCCTGTGCTCCTGCACTGCAGGTGGGTTCTTTACTGCTGAGCCACCGGGGAAGCCCTGGTCCACATATTTACAAGTTGCCAATCTGTGTGAAGTTATATCTGAATGTTTTAATCTGCATCCCCTAATTATTTTTGGGAGACATTTCTCCAAGGGATTCTCAAGTTTTTGTATACCGTGTGACCAGAGGTAAAGATAGCTTTTGTGCTAGACTGTCTTTCAAAAGATGTTAATATCGTGAATGTCCTTTGTCAACGGAGGTACTGCTTCCTTCTAGCATAGGAGGCAGGTCTCTTTATTGTCCAATATGATAAAGACATGTGTTCTCCAGGGCAAAGGATGGACAGGTCTGCCGGCAGCTTATTATAAAAGGCTGGAGTTCCCTAAGCTTAGGATTTCTAAGCCATGACACTATGTGTCCAAGATCTGCTGGGGCTTCTCTTTGTAGCTCCCGTGGGACTCAAGGGGAAATGACACAAACATGAAGCTCACGCTGCTTGCTGTGCTGTGAACAACAGTCTTTTGTCTCTGATCCATGAGTTTTGTGTCTTTTGCCAGCATCCATAAAACTGCATCGGGCTCACTGGTAAGAGTTCAAGTAGGGTATGATCTCAGACTATCCGTAGTTCTTGGAAGTTACTGGTGAGGGTGAGCATCTTGTTTATTGCCTATTTGGCTCTTTCTCTTTGTAAGCTATCTGTTTTGGGGGTCTATTTTTTCCATTTGATTGTTTCTTATTGACTGGGAGATGTTCTTGATATATACTAGTTTAAATATTGATGGCTATCTTTTATTCAACTGTGTATGTGTCTGTGTGTTTGTGTGTGTATATGCGTGCGCATGCTCAGTTGCTTCAGTCGCACCC
Organism: Neotragus moschatus; assembly: GCA_006410615.1. Lineage (NCBI taxonomy): Eukaryota > Metazoa > Chordata > Mammalia > Artiodactyla > Bovidae > Neotragus > Neotragus moschatus. The sequence continues at coordinate 1,626,608 of SJYA01002524.1, forward strand.
AACTCTTTGCGACCCTATGGACTGCAGCCCACCAGGCTTCTCTGTCCACAAGATTCCCCAGGCAAGAATACTGGAGTGGATTCCCATGCCCTCCTCTAGAGGATCTTCCTGACCCAGGGATCAAACCCACATTTCCTGCACTGCAGGAGGATTCTTTACCCACTGACCCACCTGGGAAGCCCTTATTCAACCATGTTTATATCCAAATAGAATAAAAGTAGCAATACTTTTTCTAGTACTTCACTGTTTCCAAAGTACTTTATTATCTCTTACCTCTTACCAGTAGCTCCTTAAGAGCCATATTACTTCCATTTTACAGATTAAGTGAAAATTACTTAACAAGGCTAATCAGTTAATAGAAGAAATTAAAAAATCAAATGTATTTTTCTTCACATCAAGAAAGTATTTCTTACAGGAGAGATTCTAGCTCCTAAGTAACAATGGTTAGAATCTTAGTTGTCATTGATAATAACAGGAATGAAATAATGAAGTTTCAAAAGGGGATTGGAGGAACCTTCATTTCTGTTGACTGTGTAGAAATGCTCAATTCATTATGAGTGTGCCCATAAGAATTTTAACACATAATCAACTTTAGAGGTTATTAATCTATTTTTTAAACATAGAGTTATTGTAGCTCTGCTGCTGCTAAGTCGCTTCAGTCGTGTCTGACTCTGTGCGACCCCATAGACGGCAGCCCACCAGGCTCCACCTAGTGGCTGGCATTTTCCCAAGCGCTCTATAGTGCTAGACAAAGCTGAGATAAGCAAATCAAGTCAAATATGATTAGTAATAATTTAAAAACATCTTACCATAATGTAGAGCTGTTTGACCTTCATTGTCCTATAAAAGAAACAAAGAATCTAAGTTATTGCAAAAGTATGAAAATATATACGCTATAGCAAATATCTGATATACCAAAGTCCCATAGGTTTACCAGCTACAGGAAAATAAGCCAGTTCTTTGAGCCTCACAGTAACCTCTGACCAAACTGACCATTTCGGAGAAAAGGAGAAGGTTGAATGTAACTTGTGCACTGCAGCAGCCACAGAGTGACAGGACGACTAGATCTGCAGATATTAAACCAAAGGGAATCCTTTAAAATGTGACAGTTTGATTACCCAATTAGTGGCAGAAAAATGGCCATTTATCATGGCCAGTATTATAATGTTTTTAAAGTACATTCCCAAAATCTATCTAAGAGGTCTATGATTTATAGTAAGAATTAGTAGCTTTGTAACCCATTTTCAAAGATTCAGATTCCAGGCTTATAACACAGTTTCCTAATCATATCAAATATACAGAAATGTGACTTCAAGGCACACAAAGTCTCTACAAGGTGTTAAGTCAAAAATTTCCATATATACTCATGAAAATCCAACTGTTCAGTTAAATTTTTATTTCTTTAAAATCAAAATATTTTAACTATATAAACTAATTATCGATGAGTACTTTTTCATGATGCTATTTTTTTAAATTCAATTTTTATTTTACACTGGAGTAGTTGATTTGCAATGTTAGTTTCAGCTGTACAGCAGTGATTCAGTTATACATATACCTATTTTTCAGATTCTTTTCCCATAGGTTATTATAGAACATTGAGCAGTTTTCTGTACATACAATAGGTCCTTGTTGGTTATCTGTTTTATATATAGTAGGATGTATATGCTAATCCCCAGACTCCTAATTGATCCCTCCTCCAATCTCTCCTCTTTGGTAACCATTAAGTTTGTTTTCAAAGTCTGAGTCTGTTCTGTTTTTATAAATAAATTCATTTGTATAAGTTTTCTTGATTCTACATATAAGTGATATCATATGGTTTTTGTGTGACTTCATTTAGTACGATAATGTCTAGGTCCATCCATGCTGTTGCAAATGGCATTATTTCATTCTTTTTTATGTCTCAGTAATATTCCACTGTACATATATACCACATCTTCTTTATCCATTCCTCTATCAGTGGACATTTAATTTGCTTCCATGTCTTAGCTATTGTGAGGAGTGCTGCAATGAACATTGGGGTGCATGTATCTTTTTGAACTGGGGTTTTCTCTGGATATATGGTCAGGAGTGGAATTGCCAGATCATATAGTTGCTCCCTTTTTAGTACTGAAAGGAACCTCCATGCTTTTCTCTATATTGTGTGCTCAGTTGTGTCTGACTTAGGGGCACCATGGTTGTAGCCTGCCAGGCTCCTCGGTCCAACACTTCCTACTCCAAGGAATCTTCTTGACCCAGGGATTGAACCCATGTCTCTTGTGTTTCCTGCACTGACAGGCAGACTCTTTACCACCAGGGCCACCTAGGAAGTTCTGTTCTCCAAATAGTAATTGTATCAACTTACATTCTCACCAACAGTGTAGGAATGTTCTCTTTTCCTCTGCATCCTCCCCAGGATTTATTATTTGTAGATTTTTTGATGATGGCCATTCTGATTGGTGGGCTTCCCACCTGACCTGACCTGTATGAGGGGATACCTCTTTAGTTTTGATTTTCTCTAGTAATTAGCAATGTTCAGTATTTCTTCATGTGTTTTTGGCCATCCATATGTCTTTCTTAGAGAAATGTCTATTTAGATCATTTGCCCATTTTTTGATTGGTTGTTTTTGGTTTTGTTTTTGATATTGAGTTGCATGAACTGCTTGTATATTTTAGAGATTAATCACTTGTAAGTTGCTTCATTTGTAAATATTTTCTCTCATCCTGTGGGTTGTCTTTTTGTTTTCTTTATGGTTTCCTTTGCTGTGTAGATGCTTTTGAGTTTAATTAGGTCCCATTTGTTTATTTTTACTTTTTATTTTCATTACTCTGGGAAGTGGACCCATAAAGGTATTGCTGTGATTTATGTCAAAGAGTGTTGTTCCTATGTTTTCTTCTAAGAGTTTTATAGCATCCAGTCTTCTATTTAGGTCTCTAATCCATTTTTTTTTTTTTTTTGTGACTAGTGTTAGTGAATATTCTAGTTTAATTGTTTTACATGTAGCTTTCCAGTTTCCCCAGCATCATTTATTGAAGAGACTGTGTTTTTGCCATTGTATAGTCTTGCCTCTTTTGTCATAGACTGACCATAGGTGTGTAGGTTTACTTCTGAACTTTGTATCCTGTTCCATTGATTTATATTTCTGTTTTTGTGCCAATACTATACTGTTTTGATGACTGTAGCTTTGTAGTATAAAGTCAGGGAGCCTTATTCCTCCAGTTCCATTTTCCTTTCTCAGAATTGCTTTGGCTATTTGGTGCCTTTTATGTTTCCATGCAAATTAAAAATTTTTTGTTCTAAAAATTTTGTGAAAAATGCCATTGATAATTTGATACAGATTGCATTGAATCTGTACATTGCCTTGAGTAGTATAATCATTTTGACTATATTGATTCTTCCATTCCAAGAACATGGTATATCTTTCCATCTGAGTAATGCTATATTTCTTAAGCTGAGGGCAGATGATCATGTTACATGAGCAACACATAATCAGGATGATGGAGAGGTGAAAAGTAGAATTTAGATTAATTTGTTATGCATTTAGTGTGTGCATGGCCATTCTTGCTGCTGCTGCTGCTGCTAAGATGCTTCAGTCGTGTCTGACTCTGTGCAACCCCACAGATGACAGCCCACCAGGCTCCCCTATCCCTGGGATTCTCCAGGCAAAAACGCTGGAGTGGGTTGCCATTTCCTTCTCCAATGCATGAAAGTGAAAAGTGAAAATGAAGCCGCTCAGTCCTGTCCAACTCTTAGCAACCTCACGGACCACAGCCTACCAGGCTATTCTTGAGCCCCTGGTAATTAAGAATAAATGATTAACCATTATTGTAAATGAGACAGAGTGGTATTATGATTTAAATCAACTACTCTTAGACAAACCATATCTACCTTTCCCATTTCCTAAAGACTGAATATGGGGGTTGGTTCCCAGAAGGTTTGGGTGTGGTTCTATTTAATCTAAAAAGAAAGGCAAAAAGCTGCCATGGAGAGCTTATTTTCTGGTTCAGATAGGTAGTTAGAAAAAAGTAATTCTTTAACACCTAGAGAAATTCAGCAGGGATAACAGCCAATGGGTAGAAGACAACTTTGAGGCAATGTAGTTTGATTAAACTGTTTTCTTACCAGGAATTGGAGTTCTCACTGGATTTGGCGGTAACATGTGGGTGGATAGGTTGGAGGAGATATGAAAGATGTAATTTTGAGGAACCTTGTGAGTAGGGTAGATTCAGCTGAGGTGCAGCACTGCTTATGTTTGGGATGCTCATTATATATCACAAGGATAATAATAAACTCTATGGGTTGTAAAAGATGGACAGCAGCACCAAGAAGTCAGAAAAACAAGAGATTATTTTTGCCTACTTGTTTCTTGTATTTTTAAATTCAATTCCTACTTTGCTCCTAGTTCCTCTTTGCCTTGCTCTGCCCTTGAGATTAATGACAGGTAGGGGAAGAGAACTGAGGCAGCCACAGTAAACAAGATCCAAGAGATGATGATGAATGGGTGGCAATGACAGTGTGAAGTTGTGTTCCTGAGTATCTGGATTTACCTGGCTACAGTCAAGGGCAATTTTGAAAGAACTGCATTGCCCACTATGGCTTTAAACTTGTATCTGCTTTGCTAGTTTCCAAAGTTAACCAGTAAAAATGTATGTGTGTGTGTCTGTGTATGTGTACACACACCTGATGGGTTTATACATTCACATTTATAGTTTAAATGCTTGGCAACAGAAAACCATTTCAGAAAGGGTTTAATCTATTGCAACCTCAGGACTCTAACCTATGCATCCATCATGCAAGGTTATATTTTCTACAATTATCCATTTTTAGAAAGTGTAACTTTCTTGCTATTTGTGCATAAATTCCTTGTTTAATTACTGTGTTCATATAAATATATATGAAGAGTTCAATTTCATTCCATTTGTAATTGCTTATCTTCACAAGAGAGATAGAAGCATAATTAATTTCTTTTACTCACTTTTACCAGTGAGTACTAAATCTATATCTCCACTTCAGTCTCCAACGAATGAATTAATTTAAAATGTTTATTGAGCTCCTACTATGGTCCAGGCAGTGTTCCAGGTACTGAAAGCACAGAGGTGAGCAAGAGAGAGAAGGTCCCTCATGTTATAACTCTTACATTCTAGTGGTAGAGGAAGTAATAAGCAAATAAATCTTTTCTGTAATAGACAGTAATAAATGTTCCAAAAAGCACTTATACAGTGTCTAGATGATGTGAGATGCTATTTTAGATCAAAAGAACAAGGAAGGGCTCTTTGAGAAGGTATGTACACACAGAGAATTGGGGAAGATTCTAGGGTGGTCATGCAACCTCCTGAGCTGAGCACATCATAGCGCCCATCATCCTTCTGGTCTAGAAGTAAGCATGTCACTCAAGCCAAACCAATTAGAGTCTTCTCTTAGGATTTTCAAAATAGGATTCATGTCAATGTATGGCAAAACCAATACAATATTGTAAAGTAATTATCCTCCAATTAAAATAAAGTTATATTTTAAAAAAAGGATTTTCAAAATAGAGCAAGGAGATAGAAGCATGTGTACAGAGAAAGCCTTTTTCTTCCTGGTCAAAAGAAAATGGTGTAGTGAATAAAGACAGATACAAAAAGATAAATATTATATTATTCCAGTTGTATGAACTATTTGGGAGTAGTCAGATTCAGAGAGACAGAAATAGAACAGTGGTTACCAGGGGCTGCAGAGAGAGAGGAATGAGGAGTTATTGTCTCGTGGGTACAGTTTCAGTATGGGATGATGAAAACATTCTGCAGATGGATAGTAGTGACAGTTGCACAACGTGAATGTTCTTAATAACACTGCTGCTGCTGCTTCGAATCAGTCGTGTCTGACTCTGTGCGACCCCACAGACAGCAGCCCACCAGGCTCCCCCATCCATGGGATTCTCCAGGCAAGAAAACTGGAGTGGGTCGCCAGTGCCTTCTCCATCATACCACTGACTTTACACTTAAAAATGTTTAATTAATTGTGTCGTGTATCAGTTCAGTTCAGTCGTGTCCGACTCTTTGTGACCCCATAAACCGCAGCATGCCAGGCCTCCTTCTCCATCACCAACTCCCGGAGTTTACTCAAACTCATGTCCATCGCGTCAGTGATGCCATCCAACTATCTCACCCTCTGTCATCCCCTTCTCCTCCTGCCCTCAATCTTTCCCAGCATCAGGGTCTTTTCAAGTGAGTCAGCTCTTTGCATCAGGACTGGAGTTTCAGCTTCAACATCAGTCCTTCCAATGAACATCCAGGACTGATCTCCTTTAGGATGGACTGGTTGATCTCCTTGCAGTCCAAGGGACTCTCAAATGTCTTCTCCAACACCACAGTTCAAAAGCATCAATTTTTCTGTGCTCAGCTTTCTTTATAGTCCAACTGTCACATCCATACATGACTACTGGAAAAACTATAGCCTTGACTAGATGGACCTTTGTTGACAAAGTAATGTTTCTGCTTTTGAATATGCTGTCTAGGTTGGTCATAACTTTCCTTCTAAGGAGTAAGTGTCTTTTAATTTCATGGCTGCAGTCACCATCTGCAGTGATTTTGAAGCCCCCCCAAATAAAGTCTGCCACTGATTCCATTGTTTCCCTATCTATTTGCCATGAAGTGATGGGACTTGATGCCATAATCTTAGTTTCCTGAATGTTGAGCTTTAAGCCAACTTTTTCACTCTCTTCTTTCATGTTCATCAGGAGGCTCTTTAGTTCTTCTTCACTTTCTGCCATAAGGGTGGTGTCATCTGTATATCTGAGGTTATTGATATTTCTCCCAGCAATCACGTCATATATATCTTAGCACAACTTTTTTAAAAAGAAAGTAAAAAGTAAAAGATGTGGATCAAAAACTACAAGTGGCATTGTTCTCCACTTTTTGGACAAAACTGGTGTGTGGCAGGTGAGAAGGAAGTATTCACAAAGAAAAGAGGAGCAGTGAGAGATCCAGAAAGAATGAGAATCTCTAATTCTTATTATTCCAACCCTGTCCTTGTCCTTCTTGGTTAGGTGAGCCAACAGCAAAATACTCTAGGCAAAAATGATCCTGTCACTTGCAAACGGAGTCCTGAGTAATACAGAACACAAGGGTATTTATGACTCAAGCCTTGGTCATCTTCCTTGCAGTTCTGTGACCTCCGATTCCCAGTAAGAATACCTATCTGGACATTCACATCTGTAAATGCACTTCACTCTTCTTGAAATCTGTCCTCCACCCTTGTAGTGTTCTGCTCTTTTCTCATGTTTTAATATCCATCTTTGATATATTTGAGCATTTTAAGCAGACGTATAGTCCCTGTGTTTCTTTGAGCTCAGGGAGAGGGGGCAGGTGGTGGTACATGTGACACTTGTGCTGCCTGAGATTCATGTACTGTTGATTACTACCTGTGTGCTTTATAATTTTGGATTGTGAATTCATTTTAAGTGGGGTTTTATCTGTGAAAAATTCTGTGCTTTGTTCCCTGAATTGAGATTCTGTCCCTCTAGAATGATTTTGCTTTTGTTTCTAACAGACACCACGGAAATATTATCAGTCTGAGATCCCTATGTTGAGTTCCTAGCTTGGAGATTTTTAAACAACTACTTAGTGTGAATTTAAAAAATTTAAATTAAAAAAATTTAAAACCTATTTCTCATCCCACCTCCCCTCCTGGGCTTAGAGTGCAGGCTAAGAAAAATTCATGTCAGCTCTGTTGGAGGGTAGATTTTTAATGTCTACTTTTCCCTGATGGTGGCTGCCGTTTTTTGAGAGATTTCTACTTCATAGGTAATGAGACTGTCCGATCCTTGCTTCCAGGACAGTCAGGTGTTGGTTTAAACTTAGCACTTTCTTTTTAAAACTTTGGGCTTATTAAAAACTTAAGGCTTACTACTTTGTTTCTTAGCTGTGTTTGTTTTGGCCTTTGGAGAACAACTTTACTTTTTGGTACACTCTACCATATTTCCTACATTGTGGAGCATAAATGCCAAATGTAATTACTCTATAAGGGCCCAAACAATCATGAACTCAGTTCACAGTTAACTCAGTGAAAAATTACTCTTTCAGTTTGACTTCCAGATGCTTTTTTCTCCTGTATGCAGAGGACGAGTTGGTCTCTCTTGAATTTATACAGATTATTTCCTTCCCCACATGTATTCTACACTGATTCTTTCTTTATAATTTTTGATCATTATTTTCATTTTATTAATAATTAACTCCTTTAAGGACTAGATTTTCTTCTCTCCCAAGATGGGGCACCCTGTCAAATGTAAGAAGTATGTGTTTATTTAAAATTGTATTTATTTATTTATTTATTAAAGTATAGCTGATTTACAATGTTGTGTTAATTTCTGCTGCACACCAAAGTGATTCAGTTTTACATACATATGCATTCTTGTTTTATATTCTTTTCCATTATGGTTGATCCCAGGAGACTGGATATAGTTCTCTGTGCTATACAGTAAGACCTGTTGTTTATCCTTCTAAATGTAATAGTATGCACCTACTAACCTCACACTCTGAGTCCATCCCTTTCCTTCCCCATCAGCAGCCACGAGTCTTTTCTTTGTCTGTGAGTCTGTTTCTGCTTCATAGATAGGTTTGTCTGTGTCACATTTTAGATTCCACATTTAAATGATATCATACAGTGCTTGTCTTTCTCTTTCTGACTGATTTCACTTAGCATGATCATCTTTAGTCGCATCCACGTTGCTGCAGATGGCACTATTTTGTTTTTATGGCTCAGTAATATTCCATTGTATGTATGTACCACATCTTCTTTATCCATTCCTCTGTCGATGGACATTTAAATTGTTCTATGTCTTGGCTATTGTGAATAGTTCTGCTATGAACATAGGGGTGCATGTATTATCCTGAATTATAGTTTTGTTTAGATATATGCCCAGGAATATGATTGCTGGATCATATGGTAATTTTGTTTTTAGTTTTCTGAGGAACTTCGATACTGTTTTCCACAGTGACTGCACCGACCTACATTCCCATCAATGGTAGGAGAGTTCCTTTTTCTTGACACCCTCTCCAGCATTTGTTATTTGTAGATTTCTTAATGATGGCCATTCTTAATGGTATGAGGTGGTACTTCTTTGTAGTACTAATTTGCATTTCTCTAATAATTATCAATCTTTTCATGTGCCTGTTGGCCATTTGTATTTATTCTTTGGAGAAATGTCTTTTAAGGTCTTCTGCCTATTTTTCAATTTGATTGTTTTTTGTTGTTGAGTTGTAGGAGCTGTTTGTATATTTTGGAAATGAAACCCTTGTGGGTCACATCATTTGCAAATATTTCCTCCCATTCTGTATGCTACCTTTTGTTTTGTTTATTACTTCCTTTTCTATGCTAAAGTTTGTAGGTTTGATTAGCTCTCATTTGTTTATTTTTATTTCTATTGCCTTGCTGCTGCTAAGTGGCTTCAGTCGTGTCCGACTCTGTGCAACCCCATAGACGACAGCCCACCAGACTCCTCTGTCCCTGGGATTCTCCAGGCAAGAACACTGGAATGGGTTGCCATTTCCTTCTCCAATGCATGTATGCATGCTAAGTCGCTTCAGTCACGTCCGGCTCTGTACGACCCTATGGCCAGCAGTTCACCAGGCTCCTCTGTCCACAGGATTCTCCAGGCAAGAATACTGGAGTGGGTTGCCATTTCCTTTTCTACTACTGCCTTAGAGACTGACCTAAGGAAACATTAGTACAATTTATATCAAAATGTTTTGCCTATGATCTCTTAAAGGCATTTTATGGTGTCATGTCTTAATGTTTAAGTCTTTAAGCCATTTTGAGTTTATTTTTGTGTATGGTGTGAGAGTATGTTCTAACCTCATTGATTTACATATGCTGTCCAGCTTTCCCAATACCATTTGCTGAAGACAATTTGTATACTCTCAAAGACTCTTTGTATACCCACTGTATACTCTCACCTCCTTTGTTGAAGATCAGTTGACTGTAGGTGTGTGGGTTTAATTCTGGGCTGTCTTTTCTGTTCTGTTGATCCATGGCTGTTTTTGTGTCAATAACCATGCTGCTTTGATTATTCTAGCTTTGTAATGTTGTCTGAAGTTGAGGGTTATGCCTCCTGCTTTGTTCTTTTTCTTCAGGATTGCTTTGGCAATGCTGGGTCTTCATGGTTCCATATGAATTTTAGAATTATTTGTTTTTTAGTTCTGTGAAAAATGTCATGGGAACTTTGGTAGTGTTGTATGCTCAGTCATGTCCAACACTTTGAGATCCCATGGACTGTAGCCTGCCAGCATCCTCTGTCCATAGAATTTTTCAGGCAAGAACACTGGTGTGGGCTGCCACTTCCTACTCAAGAGGCTCTTTCCAACCCAGGGGTCAAACCTGCATCAGCAGGCAGATTCTTTACCACTGTGCCATCTGGGAGTAGGGATCCCATTAAATCTGTAGATTGCTTTGGGTAGTATGGCCATTTAAACAATATTAAGTATTTTTTTTTTTAAATTACCAAATGAAGTATTGATGAAAATATTAACATTAAGTCATTGATAATATTGCTGTTTTTTGCACATAAAATTCTGTAGCCAGGTGCTGATTTTTTTCTACTGCTAAATGCATTTTATCAAACTGAATCAAAAGCCCCATTTCCAAGTCCAGATCTATCTACCTGTCTCCTTACACACACACACACACACACACACACACACACACACACACACATTTCAGTCAGTCAGTTCAGTTGATCAGTCGTGTCTGACTGACACACACACACACACACGTTTCAGTCAGTCAGTTCAGTTGATCAGTCGTGTCTGACTCACACACACACACACACACACACACACACACACGTTTCAGTCAGTCAGTTCAGTTGATCAGTCGTGTCTGACTGAGACCCCATGTACTGCAGCATGCTAGGCCTGCCTGTCCATCACCAAATCTCGTAGCCTATCCAAACTCATGTCCATTGAGTTGGTCATGCCATCCAACCATCTCATCCTCTGTCGTCTCCCCTTCTCTTCCTGCCCTCAATCTTTCCCAGCAACAGCGGCTTTTCCAGTGAGTCAGTTTTTCACATCAGGTGGCCAAAGAATTGGAGTTTTAGCTTCAGCATCAGTCCTTCCAATGAATATTCAGGACTGATTTCCTTTAGGATGGACTGGTTGGATCTCCTTGCAGTCCAAGGGACTCTCAGGAGTCTTATCCAATGCCACCGTTCAAAAGCATCAATTCTTCGGCATTCAGCTTTCTTCATAGTCCAGCATTCACATCTATACAAGACTACTGGAAAAACCACAGCCTTGACTAGATGGACCTCTGTTGGCAAAGTAATGTCTCTGCTTTTTAATATGCTGTCTAGGTTGGTCATAACTTTTCTTCCAAGGAGCAAGGGTCTCTTAATTTCATGGCTGCTGTCACCATCTGCAGTTTTTGGAGCCCCCCAAAATGAAGTCTGTCACTGTTTCCATTGTTTTCCCATCTATTTCCCATGAAGTGATGGNTTTCCTTTAGGATGGACTGGTTGGATCTCCTTGCAGTCCAAGGGACTCTCAGGAGTCTTATCCAATGCCACCGTTCAAAAGCATCAATTCTTCGGCATTCAGCTTTCTTCATAGTCCAGCATTCACATCTATACAAGACTACTGGAAAAACCACAGCCTTGACTAGATGGACCTCTGTTGGCAAAGTAATGTCTCTGCTTTTTAATATGCTGTCTAGGTTGGTCATAACTTTTCTTCCAAGGAGCAAGGGTCTCTTAATTTCATGGCTGCTGTCACCATCTGCAGTTTTTGGAGCCCCCCAAAATGAAGTCTGTCACTGTTTCCATTGTTTTCCCATCTATTTCCCATGAAGTGATGGGACCATGATCTTAGTTTTCTGAATGTTGAGCTTTAAGCCAACTTTTTTACTCTCTTCTTTCACTTTCATCAAGAGGCTCTTTAGTTCTTCGCTTAAGAGTGTTGTCACCTGCATATCTGAAGTTATTGATATTTCTCCCAGCAGTCTTGATTCCAGCTTGTGCTTCTTCCAGCCCAGCGTTTCTCATGATGTACTCTGCATAGAAGTTAAATAAGCAGGGTGACAATATACAGCCTTGAGGTACTCCTTTTCCTATTTGGAACCAGTCTGTTGTTCCATGTCCAGTTCTAACTGTTGCTTCCTGACCTGCATATAGGTTTCTCAAGAGGCAGGTCAGGTGGTCTGGTATTCCCATCTCTTTCAGAATTTTCCACAGTTTGTTGTGATCCACACAGTCAAAGGTTTTGGCATAGTCAATAAAGCAGATGTTTTTCTGGAACCCTCTTGCTTTTTCAATGAGCCAGTGGATGTTGGCAATTTGATCTCTGGTTCCTCTGCTTTTTCTAATCCAGTTTGAACATCTGGAAGTTCATGGTTCACACACTGTTGAAGCCTGGCTTGGAGAATTTTGAGCATTACTTTAATAGCATGTGATGTTTAAGTCATGGAAATAACATGCTTCCAAGATGTTCTGTGTAAGCAGAAAATTCTCCTGAGTGTCACTGGATTTCTTTTTTTGTGTGTGTGACCATAGTGATACTGATACTCTAATTTAGATTTAATCTACTATTTCTACCAATGTTAGTTCTAAAGATACTGTACACAGCCTGAATCATTAAAAGAGTAATAAGAGAGCTGCATAGAGGGGATGCATTTTCCCATGTGGGTAATGAGAGAGTTAGTTCTTATCCAGTAATTTGACATCTGAAATAAAAATTCTGTTTTAGTATTTCAAGTGAATAGATGATAAGGGAAGCACTCAAGAAAATTGGTTGTGAGGAATTAGAAGTAGTGATAAAAATTATGAGTTAGTAATATAATTTTGGGTAATTTTCAGTATTATTTCTAAGCTTGGAATGTTTTGCCTCTCCTAACCTGTGAGATCTGTGACACTATTACAGAATATGATTAAACTAATCTGACCATTTACCATATGTTAGGTGTTGGCAAACACATTTTGTAATTATTTTTCTAAGAATTTTTTTGATATATGGGTTAAGTCTTCAGTTGGTTATAAGCACACTCCTTTCTTTCTTGGGGAAAAAAAGGTAGGTAGAGTAACACCTCATTTAACTATTAATAGCACCTGTTAGGAAAATCCCATGGCTAGAGGAACCTGGTGGGCTACAGTACATGGCATTGCAAAGAATGGGACACAACTGAGCAACTAAATAACAACAAAGCACCTTTTAGAGAACGAAAAACCTGTTAGCACATTTTAAAAATAACTGGCACGTTACTCTTTGAATATGCAAACACTGAAAAGTGCCCTTATAAACTTTCTGAAGTATCTTACTTCCTCTTATCACTCAAGATGGAGAACATGGGAGATTATTTAATCTCTTCCTGATGATTCAGCTATCATAAACTAATGATGTCTCTCAGGGTCTTGCATCAAGTAAATGTCTGGGCATATACATGAACAAAAAATCATTTGTTTTACATCAGTGTTAGTCACTCAGTGATGTCTGACCCTGTGACCCCATGGACTGTAGCCCACCAGGCTCCTCTGTCCATGGAATTCCCCAGACAAGAATACTGGAGTGGGTTGCCATTTTCTTCTCGAAGGGATCTTCCAGACCCAGGGATTGAACCAGGGTCTCTTGCATTGCAGGCCTATTCTTTACCAGCTGAGCTATGAGTGCTGCCTTTGATTGTTTTCCTTTCAGTTATTTTCTTAATCATGTTTCCCTATTTCGTGTGGTGGGTTGCACAAGTCAGACACGACTTAGCGACTAAACCACCACTGATTATTCATCCCTTTTAAGGCAGCCAAGCAGATTCACAGATGTGAATCTATACAGATGTTCTCAAGAACAAGTTTGGGAACTGAAGATAAGATGACTGCATTGACATGTTACTAAAATTGCTGGCAAGAGGGACTGGAGTAGAGTAGGCCCAGAATAAGTGAGCAGCTGGAACTAAAGGATCGATAATGTACGTACTATGCCCACAAGGTGGTCTTCTTGGGCTCATCTAATCATTGAGACTCATAAGACTATCATTGTACACACCTGGCATCTGTTTATTCAGGAGGATTTCAGACAGAAACCATTCAGAAGCTGCCATCAGGGCAGTGTCAGCCTAGAGTTCCGTAGTAATTCATGTGACAGCTTGTCCAGCCATCCAGTCTCAGACTGAGCTTCAGCCTCAGTCCTTCCAATGAATATTCAGGACTGATTTCCTTTAGGATTGACTGGTTTGATCTCCCTGATGTCAAGGGCCTCTCAAGAGACTTTTCCAGCACCTCAGTTCAAAAGCATCAGTTCTTCAGCACTCGGCCATCTTTATGGTCTACCTCTCACATCCGTCTGTGACCACTGGAAAAACCAAAGCTTTGACTAGATGGACCTTTGTCAGCAAAGTGATAACTCTGCTTTTCAATATGCTGTTTAGATTTGTCATAGTTTTTCTTCCAAGGACTAAGCTTCTTTTAATTTCATGGCTGCAGTCACCATCCTCAGTGATTTTGGAGCCCAAGAAAATAGTCCGTTACTGTTTCCATTTTTTCCCCATGTATTTGCTATGAAGTGATGGGACCAGATGCCATGATCTTAGTTTTTTGAATGTTGTTTTAAGCCAGCTTATTCACTCTCCTCTTTCACCCTCATCAAGAGGCTCTTTAGTTCCTCTTTGCTTTCTGCCATTAGGGTGGTGCCATCTGCATATCTGAGGTTACTGTTATTTCTCCTGGCAGTCTTGATTCCAGCTTGTGATTTATTCAAGCCTGGCATTTTGCATGATGTACTCTGCATATAAGTTAAATAAGCAGACAATATACAGCCTTGACATACTCCTTTCACAATTTTAAACCAGTCCGTTGTTCTGGTTCTGTTGTTTCTTGACACGCATACTGATTTCTCAGGAGGCAGGTCAGGTAGCCTGGGATTCCCATCTCTTGAAGAATTTTCTACAGTTTTTTGTGATGCACACAAGCAAAGGCTTTAGCATAGTCAATGAAGCAGAAGTAGATTTAAAAAAAAATTCTCTTGTTTTTTTATGATCCAGGGAATGTTGGCAATTTGATATCTGGTTCCTCTGCCTTTTCTAAATCCAGCTTGTACATCTGGAAGTTCTCAGTTCACATACTGTTAAAGCCTAGCTTGAAGGATTTTGAGCATTGCTTTGCTAGCACGTAAAATGAGTGCAATTGTACAGTATTGCCTTTGGCATTGTCTTTCTTTGGGATTGGAATGAAATCTGACCTTTTCCAGTCCTGTGGCCACCGCTCAGTTTCCCAAATTTGCTGGCAAACTGAGTGCATTACCTTAACAGCATCATCTTTTAGGATTTGAAATAGCTCAGCTGGAATTCCATCACCTCCACTAGCTTTGTTTGTAGTAATGCTTCCTAAGGCTCACTTGATTTCACATTCCAGGATGTCTGGCTCTAGGTGAGTGAACACATCACCATGGTTATCCAGGTCATTAACACCTTTTTTACGCAGTTCTTCAGTGTATTCTTGCCACCTCTTCTTAGTATCTTCTGCTTCTGTTAGGTCCATACCATTTCTTTCCTTTATTGAGCCCATCTTTGTGTGAAATGTTCCTTTGGTAACTAATTTTCTTGAAGAGATTTCTAGTTCTTCCCTTTATATTGTTTTCCTCTATTTCTTTGTATTGTTCACCTGAGAAGGCTTTCTTATCTCTCCTTGCTATTCTTTGGACCCTGCATTTAGATGGGTATATCTTTTCTTTCCTCCTTTGCCTTTTACTTCTCTTCTTTTCTCAGCTATCTGTAAGGCCTCCTCAGACAACCATTTTGCCTTGTATTTCTTCTTCTTGGGGATGGTTTTGGTCATTGCCTCCTATACAGTGTTATGAACTTCCATCCCTAGTTCTTCAGGCACTCTGTCTATCAGATCCAATCCCTTGAAACTATTTGTCACTGGAGATATAAACTTGAGATCTGAAGGGCAGATATATAAAGCCCAGAGACTGGATGAGATCACCAAAGGAATGGGTATAGAGAAAAGAGATCAGACAATTGAGCTCTGGGGCATTTCAAGACAAAGAGGGTAAGGAATCGTTTCATCACTAATTAGTGTCTGACTCTTGCAACTTCATGGGCTGTAACCCACCAGAATCTTCTGTCCATGGGATTATTCCTGGCAAGAATACCGGAGTTTGTTGCCATTTCCTTCTCCAGAGGATCTTCCCGACCCAGAGATCAAACCTGTGTCTCCTGCAGTGGCAGACGGGTTATTTACCACTGAGCCACCAGGGAAGCCTGAGGACAGGAAAAGGAGCAAGCAAAAGGGACAGAGAAAGAGCTACTGAAAAACACTGAGCAAAAGGGACCTTACCAAGGTCAGTAAGGGAGTAACCAAAATCACTGCCCTGGAACACGAGAGAATAAAGCATTTAATGGAAAAGTCATTCAAATGCTGCTGATAGGTCAAGAACGGTGGGGACCAAAGAGTGGTCACTGGATGTAGCGGAACCGAAATGAAAAACAGAAGGAATGATAGAAGTAAACACCCAATTCAAGTGGGTTTAAGAAATAACACGGGAGGAGAGATTAGAGTATAAACAACTCTTTCACGGAATTCTGGAGAAGAATGAAATGGGGCAGGAGTTGGGCAGTTAAGTGGGGTAATAGATAGCAGTATATTTATATCTGCTGGAACCTATACAGAAGAGAGGGAAAACTGATAATGCAGAAAAGGATATACGCAGTAAGAGCTTGAGTGGGATGGCACCTAGTGCGTTAGCAGAAGGGCTGGCCTTGGGCACACAGATGGCTCACACATACCAATGAGGGGAAAGTGGGCTATGTAGGCACAGATGCAGGCAGGTAGGCAGATTGGTAGAACTTGCGGAAGTTCTTTTTTCGCTGACTCTTATTTCACTTCAGTTTAATGGGAATGAAGGTCATTAGGATTCAGTGAGGATGAGGAAGGAGGTGTTTGAATTTTGAGCAGAGAAGAGAACATGTGAAAGTTATCTAAGAGAGG
The DNA here is from genome assembly GCA_006410615.1 of Neotragus moschatus. NCBI lineage: Eukaryota > Metazoa > Chordata > Mammalia > Artiodactyla > Bovidae > Neotragus > Neotragus moschatus. The sequence goes on from SJYA01002524.1 coordinate 1,643,533, forward strand.
GAAGAGGTAACAGAGTAGGGGAATATCGATTTGCTGCTGGGCAGCGGCGAGGGCCCATGAGGTCAGCAGTTAGTGGATATGGGCATGTACGTTTCTCCTGACGTGTGGAGCTGCATAGCTACAAACATGGGAGAGTGGAAGAATTAATTTAAACATCTATTTCTGAAAGCCTATCAGGGACACAATGATAAGTATACCAGTTATAGTCCATGCCTTAGTGGAGTTTACAGTTTAGTTTATGTACTGTAAAAGAGAACCTAAACAGAGAAAAGGCTGCAGCATAATATATTTGTAGGACAGAATATTAGGCAAACATTCTAGAAAGTGTGCTGAAGAATATCTCCTGCATATGAGAAGATATTCATGACAAATAAAGTAGGATATAAAACTATATACAGTATGATCTCATTTTTGTTTTTAAAATGGATTATCTACCTATAGAAAAAAGAGAAGGAAAGCATCCAAAGTGAAAAAGGGGATTATCTCAGGGGTAAGATTGCAGATGACTGAAACCTTTTTCTTTATACTTATTATTTGTAAATATTTTGTAAAAATTTCAATAATACATTGTTATCACTTTTACAATAAGAAAAAGTTACTGTTTATTTGTATTATTTGAATTTGAATACCATCTATATATTTACATTTTTCAGTGATTATTACTTGGCTATACCAATAAAAACTGATGAATTAAAATTATGGTCAGGTACAAATGTTTGTTTACAGGTATAAGCATGATAGGGCTACCTGCCTGCTGCCCCCCTACCCAAATCCATTTCTTGTTTACTGTGCTCCTCAGAGCACCATGACTAATTTGAGCCTTTTGAGTTCAGATGCTGTGGGCTGAAGTGTTCTTGTGTTTAATGTGAAATATTGGGATTTTTGATCTTTCAACTTAGAGCATGTCCACCTAGAAATCAATTAGAGCAGGGGCATAAATATGAGAACCATGACTGCAATCACAGAATTGATTGGCAACTGGGGAATGGAAAGACGGAGGACAACCAGGCTGTCTTCTAATTCTATTAACTTTTCTGTCTTCCAAGAGTACTAGAGAAAAGGAGCAGACTTTAAAAAGACATAAGTTTTCTCAACTCTGAATTGTTTATATGTCTAAGTACCATGACATGTCTAAAGAATAGGTATTTGGGTGAAACAAAAGGTAATTCTTTATAATTACTCTCTAGCCAAATTGTAGTCTTTAGGGGGCCAAATGTAAATTCTTCATCTTTTGCATGCCTTGCACGTAATAAGCACTCAAATATTTGATCAAACTTGATTATGACTCACTTAAATACAACCTGTTCAGGTTTTAATCATTATTAATAATTATTTTAAATCTATATTTTAAAATACTCTATTATGATTATGATGTTTTAATAAAACACATCATCTTGTATCTGCAAAATCTTTATCTCTGTTATTCCGCTGTGTGTGTTAAAGTGGAGTTTATATTAAAGCATGAATATGACTCCAGTGTTTTCTTTGTAACCTCAAAATAGCATATAGGAACTCAAACCTTAGTCTTTATAAACATTTATGTTCTAAAATATATTACAAAGAATAAATGGAATTGAATGTCAAGAATGAGTAAGTGAAAGCTTTTACTCATCTGGTTTACAACTTATATCAGCTAATTTTTCTAAATTTAAGTTGATTAAATTTTTTGGTTGTTTCATTTCAAAGGACCACACCAGAAGAGGGTTGTTTGTCATAGTTATTTATGCTTTTCCTTTCTGTTTTAGCTTAAGAGAAATGTTCAAATTTAATAAATATGGAGTTGTTATAAACAGGAGCAAAAACAATTCTAATAAATTAACATTGGTCATACATTTAAAATCTTTGTAAGGGATTATATATATTAGGATAAAATAAAAATACTCAGGTGAATTAAAAAATTCTCGTAATAAACTTAAAATGTAGAAAAATTCTAACTATATAAACATAGAAATGTACAGCTCAGTGCATGCTCAGTCGTGTCTGACTCTTTGCAACCCCACGGACTGTAGCCCACCAGGCACCTCTGTCCATGGATTTCCCAGGCAAGAACACTGGAGTGGGTGGCCATTTCCTCCTCCAGGGGATCTTCCTGACCCAAGGATCGAACTTGCATCTCCTGCCTTGGCAGGTAGATTCCTTACCACTGAGCCACTGGGGAAACCCCTAGAAATGTATGGCTCCGTCACTATGCTCTCATATACTGTTTCTAAATAAATAAAAATTCATAAGACATACAAAATAATGACAAAGTATTACAGAGAGCTTAAAGGCCCAGATTCCTAAATATGAAAAGAAAAAACATACCATTACCTAAGTGATTCTTGACCATTATCTTTATTTTTTTAATAAGGATGCTATTTTTTAAAAAATTATATTTTATTTCTTATTTATTTACTGGCTGCTCTGGGTCTTCATTGCTGTGTGCCGGCTTTCTCTAGTCGTGATGAACGGGGGCTACTCTCTAGTTGGGGGGCATGTGTAGTTGTGGCCTCTGGGCTCTTGAGCACAGGCTCAATGGTTGTGGTGCACAGGCTTAGCTGCTCCATGGATGTAAGATCTTCCCAGATCAGGGATTGAACCTGTGTCTCTTGCATCAGCAGGTGAATTTGTAACCACTGGACCACCAAAGAAACCCTGTCATTATCTTTAAATGGTAGGGAATCATGAAAGCTTCCCCTTGCTCTGACTGGGTCCTGTGTCTGGCTCTTGCCAGACTCTAAGGTATCACCCACTAGTCCGAGTCCATTCATAAGCAGCCACTCTTCTTTATAACTTGAAGTAGGACCTTGAGCCTTCACAACCTTTGCTTAAAAGTTTCTTTCCCTCACCGCTCCCTCATCCTTTACCTTCTATTATCTATGAATATGTCTGTGTCTTCCTGCTTTTTTGAAAGGAAGGACCTCTGGCATAGTTGAACTTTATAGACCCCTATTTCTTTTATTCCTTCAATCTAACTTGGCATCAAATAAAAGTTAAATGAGACAAACATAAACTACTTGCAGAAAAATCAAATACAGTTATACCTCACTAATCCAGGGGCTTGGTTTTTGGCATTCTCAAGTACTAGGAACAGGGCCCAAGGCCCAGGGGAAGATGCTGATAAGAACCATACTAAACACGTTGTGACCAGCTGACTCCTCAATAGAAGGATTCTTCTAGCTGGCTTGAGAAAGCAATGAAAGGCCAGCCTTTACCTATGAAATATGAGATGCAATAGGAGGCAGAAGAGACACAGAAAGTGAAGGAAACAAGGATTAGGGTGCAGAGATGGTAAGAGGGCCAGTGGAGCCTAATGGTAATTGGAAGAAACAGCGGAGCCTAATGGTAATTGGGGCAGCAACAGTAGCAGCAAGCAGAAATTAGAAGCTGTGACAGAGGCGGCAAGTTGCAGACAAAGATCACAGAGAACAGCCAGCCATAAAGAGGGCTGGCTGGCTGCATGCCAACCAATAGATTTCAGCAATCTCAAGAGGAAAAGAGATCTGGCCCTGTGCTTCACCATCTATAAAGACCTGTGGTATATATATATAGCACAGTGATTTAAGGAGGCGGCAATGAAGTACAGAAACTATTTAAGAAAAAAAAATTCATAGAAAAACAGTTAAAAACTAAAAAGCATTTTGAAACCAACTATTTGAAACCAACACTGATCTAGAAGGTTTAACTTTGTGAAGTGTGCTACATGTTCAAGACATTAAGGAAAGAAAGAGGAACAACGGTTGGCTGAATACCTTTTGTGTGCTGGAAGTTTTAGGAACATCATTTCTTTTAATCTTCACAACAACCCCTTACATAAACAGTATGATTCCCATTTTCAAGCTGGGTAAAGTGAGGCTGAGAGAGATTGATTATAACTTGGCCAAGGTCCCAGGCTCTTCAGCATCAAAGTCCACATCTTCTCAACTGTACTACGCTACTGAGATGGAGCAGAGGGAGTCAACACAAATAAATATAACGCACAAAAGAAATGTAGTGACAAATTTTCTTTCTGCAGGTTAAAGACAACAGGTAGCCTAAACTATAGTCTCATATCTAGTATGCTGTACAATTCCTATTAACTATAATCTCAAAACTCACATAACACAGAATGAATAACCTTACTCTTCAAGACAACATATTCATTTTCTCCTTAACATCTGTACTTTTTCAAGTATGCATATTTTGAAGAGCCGCCACTTAGGCTATATATTAAAAAAATTTAACTTACCAAGCTGGTCAAAAATCTGAAGTTAGGTACGTGAGAGAACATAAGCCAAACCATTTACAGTCCTGAAGGGTGTTTTGCTTCAGTTCAGTTTAGTCGCTCAATCATGTCCGACTCCTTGCGACCCCGTGAATCGCAGCACGCCAGGCCTCCCTGTCCATCACCAACTCCCGGAGTTCACTCAGAATCACATCCATCGAGTCAGTGATGCCATCCAGCCATCTCATCCTCTGTCGTCCCTTTCTCCTCCTGCCCCCAATCCCTCCCAGCATCAGAGTCTTTTCCAATGAGTCAACTCTTCACATGAGGTGGCCAAAGTACTGGAGCTTCAGCTTTAGCATCATTCCTTCCAAAGAAATCCCAGGGCTGATCTCCTTCAGAATGGACTGGTTGGATCTTCTTGCAGTCCAAG